>VSDK01021210.1:103695-184641 GCA_009767595.1 Symbiodinium kawagutii
CTGCTGAACGCAAGTCCTTGGCCAGCCAGGCACATGTTTTCCTTCCTGCAGCATGCTTGTTTTTGTTTTTTTTTGGTTTTTCAGTGATGCCTTGTCTCATGAGTCATTGTCAATGCATTTGCAGAGTTTGAGGTGTATAGAACGGTTGATAAGAAATCAAAGATATGTTCTATCTTAAGATGCAAAAAAATACATGATTGGTGTGGTGAACCACCCAACAAAGGTTATATACCAGTGGTAGCTCACAACATGTGACAACGTTGTGATTTTCTTCTGTGGCGTCAATGGAAATGACACGTACGTTGCTGCATTTCGTGCTTGACCCGTCGCCTCCAACAGGTGTTTCCGAAGCAGAATCCTGAGCCTTCTGGGAGAACGATGGCAACACAACAGGCATCTGGGCGGTGGCGTGTTTTGGGTTCTAAGAGGCAACTGATTGCTGGTTTGAGCATGGCATGTTTTGCGATTAGTTGATTGTTGCTGATGTACAGAGGTTTCGATCGCCAAGAATCATTGTAGTGTTAGCAAAGTGTGGGCAGATGGTTGGAGACTGATGATGATGTTTTGTTAGTTTGTTTGTGAGTTTCTTTGTTCTGTGTGTAATTGTTTTCGTGATGATGATGATGATGTCGATGATGATGATGATGATGATGATGATGATGATGATGACGATGACGATGACGATCATGATGATGATGATGATGATGATGATGATGATGATGATGTTGATGATGATGATGATGATGATGATGATGTTATGTTTTTTTCCCTGTGCGCAATTGTTTTGGTTTGTTTTTTGAGCCTGCACTGTGCACCATGACCTTGGCATCAATCCGTTGTATTTGTTTGTGCTAAACTGCATTTTGTTCTTCTTTGTCATCCAGGAATCTCAACCGGATTGTCATGAAGAAGCACCTGCTGAAAACAAGTCCGTGGACAATCAAGCACATGTTTTCCTTCTTGCAGCATTATTATAATTATGGTTGTTTTTTGTTTAGCTTTTCGCCTTGTCTCATGAGTCTTTGTCAACGCATTTGCAGAGTTTGAGGTTTATAGAATACTTGAGAAGAAATCAAAGATAGGTTTTATTTAAAAGATGCAAAAAAATACATGGTTGGTGTGGTGAACCACCCAACGAAGGTCATATGCCAGTGGTAGCTCACAACATGTGACAACGTTGTGATTTTCTTCTGTGGCTTCAATGGAAATGACACATACGTTGCTGCATTTCGTACTTGACCCGTCGCCTCCAACAGGTGTTTCCGAAGCAGAATCCTGAGCCTTCTTGGAGAACTATGGCAACACAACAGGCATCTGGGCGGTGGCGTGTTTTGGGTTCTAGTAGGGAACCGATTGCTGGTTTGAGCATGGCATGTTTTGCAATTAGTTGATTGTTGCTGATGTACAGAGGTTTCGATTGCCAGGAACTGTTTCAGAGAAAGCACAACTTTGGCATATGGTTGAAGACTTACGATTTTGTTCTGTTAGTTTGTTAGTTTGTTTTTTTCTGTGTTCAATTGTTCTGGTTTGTTTTTTGTGTCATCATACATTTTTTGTATTTGTTTGGTGAACACTGCATTTTTTTTGTCATTGTCATCCAGGAATCTCAACCGGATTGTCATGAAGAAGCACTTGCTGAACACAAGTCCTTGGCCAGCCAGGCACATGTTTTCTTTCCTGCAGCATTCTTGCGAATTATTGCTGATTATTTGTGGCTTTTCGCCTTGTCTCATGAGTCTTTGCCAACGCATTTGCAGAGTTTGAGGTGTATAGAACACTTGAGAAGAAATCACAGATCGGCTCTATCGTATAGATGCTCAAAATACATGGTTGGTGTGGTGAACGACCCAACAAAGGTCATGAATACCAGTGGTAGCTCACAACATGTGACAACGTTGTGATTTTTTTCTGTGGCATCAATGGAAATGACACATACGTTGCTGCATTTCGTGCTTGACCCGTCGCCTCCAACAGGTGTTTCCGAAGCAGAATCCTGAGCCTTCTGGGAGAACGATGGCAACACAACAGGCATCTGGGCGGTGGCGTGTTTTGGGTTCTAAGAGGCAACTGATTGCTGGTTTGAGCATGGCATGTTTTGCGATTAGTTGATTGTTGCTGATGTACAGAGGTTTCGATTGCCAAGAATCAAGTCAGTGTTAGCAAAGTCTGGGCAGATGGTTGGAGACTGATGATTATGTTTTGTTTTTTTTGTTTGAAAGGTTGTTTTTTTTTTTTTTTCTGTGTGCAATTGCTTTGGTTTGTTTTTTTTGAGCCTGCGCTGTGCACAATGACATTTGCATACATCCTTTGTATTTGTTTGTGCTAAACTGCAAGTTGTTTCGTTCTTTGTCATCCAGGAATCTCAACCGGATTGTCATGAAGAAGCACTTGCTGAACACAAGTCCTTGGCCAGCCAGGCACATGTTTTCCTTCCTGCAGCATGCTTGTTTTTGTTTTTTTTTGGTTTTTCAGTGATGCCTTGTCTCATGAGTCATTGTCAACGCATTTGCAGAGTTTTAGGTGTATAGAACAGTTGGAAAAGAAATCACAGATCGGCTGATGATCGGCTCTATTGTATAGATGCAAAAAATACATGGTTGGTGTGGTAAACCACTTAACAAAGGTTGTACTCCAGTGGTAGCTGACAACATTCGACGACGTTTTGATCTTCTTCTGTGGCGTCAATGGAAATGGCACATACATTGCTGCATTTCGTACTTGACCCGTTCTCCTCCAACAGGTGTTTCCGAAGCAGAATCCTGAGCCTTCTGGGAGAACGATGGCAACACAACAGGCATCTGGGCGGTGGCGTGTTTTTGGTTCCAAGAGGCACCCGATTGCTGATGTACAGATGTTTCGACTGCCAAGAATCATTTCAATGTAAGCAAAGTGTGGGCAGATGAATGGAGACATGATGAAGATGATGATGATGATGATGATGATGATGATGATGATGATGATGATGATGATGATGATGATGATGATGATAATGTTATGTTTGTTTGGTTGGTTGGTTTTGTTTTCCTGTGTGCAATTGTTTTGGTTTGTTTTGTTTTTGAGACTGCCCTGTGCACAATGACATTGGCATAAATCCGTTGTATTTGTTTGTGCTAAGCTGCAAGTTGTTTTCTTCTTTGTCATCCAGGAATCTCAATTTGATTGTCATGAAGAAGCACCTGCTGAACACAAGTCCGTGGCCAGCCAGGCACTTGTCGAAGCATTTGTAGAGGTTGAGTTGCATAGAGCATTGGTTTTATCTGTACAAGAAGGACAGGGTTGGTGTTGTGAACTGCCAAGCAGAAAGGTTACATACCAGAGGTAGCTGACAACGTTTTGATTTTCTTCTGTTTCCTTAATGGAAATGACACATACATTGCTGCATTTCTCACTTGACCGCTCGCCTCCACAGGTGTTTCCGAAACAGAATCCTGAGCTTTCTGGGAGAACCATGGCAACGCAACAGGCACCCGGACAGCGGTTATGACGGGGGCAGTGTTGAGTTGGTCATATGGTGAATTTCCACTTGCAATATACGCTTTGGATCTGTTTAAGGATCCAGTCCAGGCCTTGCAATTTATTTGTTTACTGTTCATGTTGTGCAGCGATTTCTACTGCAAGGCTTTGTGTTAATGAAATCACATTGTGTACAGATGGTTTCAGAGTCTCATTTTGCATTTTTGTCATTATCATTTTCTTCATTATTTGTACCTTCACGACTTCCTGTGACATTACACTTATACTTATACTGCTTATACGGTGGTTTCTCAACATTGGGAATCTGCCAAAATTGATGGATGTATGCTTTACATGGTGATTTGGGGGGTCGCTTAGTTTGAGACCAGGAGTCAATTAGTTACAGTAGTTTGTTTCTAGTCCTAGTTTGAGAAACACTCCAGTTACTTTGTAGTGTTTTGTTCCCGCAGGAGTCACCGGATTGTCAAGCACTGGCTGAACACAGTCCCATGGAGAGCAAGGCTTTGGTTTCTTCCTAAAGTTGTTTTTGTTTTTGTTTGCCTCACTTTGACTTTGTGTTTTGTTTTTCATGTTCTTTCGTCTTCCTGCATTGGTGTTGAGATGGTTCGGCTAGATGTAGCAGTTAAGAATCCTTGTGACATCTCGTGACCCTCTTGCAAGGATGGTCCTTGACATATAGAGGAATGTCAGCATTGGTCCATCAGCCTACCAAATCATCTTGCAGAGGTATCCGTGAAAGGGAATGTTCTCATTTGCTTCTTGGCTGTGAACGGGTTCTTCCGCGTCACTGCACTTCTTCTTACTTGTCCAGCTGCCAACAGGTGTTTCCACCACACAGTCCTGAGACTTCTACAGCGATCACAACACAACAGGCACCTGGACATCGGAGCTGAGATTTCTTGCAGATGTGTCAGGGTAAATCGGAACGGCTGTGTTTGCAACTGTTTGGTTTGTGCGTTTTGGACGTTGCGGTGAGATAACGCCATTGCTTTTACTTTCTGTTCTTTTCTGAGTAAAAATAAAATGTTCAGTCTTTGAATTTGGTGCATGGATACATGTTTATTATACAATAATTATCTCACTGAATGGTACATCCGTACCCCTAGAGCTGATGGCAGATCGCCGGCTGAAGTGGGGGTGGTCAGTGAACTGATGGATTTGCCATGGACGTGCACCGCTCGGCTATTGGGGTGGCTTCCCAAGGCAGTTTGGGGATCCCGCAAAATAGTGGGTTCATGGTTAATCTCAAAATGGGGGTACCCCCAAAATGGTGAGATGAATTCTACCTTGGCATTGAATGTACATGATTTGCCTTGTTTAGCAATTATTCCTCTATTCCAATGACGGAGTATGTCATTTTTTTCCAGCAGTTGGAGTAATCCAATCATTCAAGCCATCAACCAACTGCAAAGATGCTAAACTAGACTCCTAGACAAATCTGCTCGAAATATGAAACACGACCCCCGAACTGTCACTTGTCAGTGTTTTCTGATGATTTAGAAGCCGCAGCTAAGTGAAAACGCTTGCAGTTTAGCGGGTGATCCGGGATTTTTGCTAGGACTATGCTTTGGGGGCGGCTGTAGGTTTGTATGACAGCCAATGTGTGGAAAGAATAGCATTCCATTTGCCGGGACAATTGATCACGTAGGATGCCAGGCATTTTGTGGTTTACATCAGCATGCATTGGAATCGAACAAAGGCCCAGATATAGTTTGCAGCCTCAGAATCCTGTCAAGAGCTCAAGCAGAGCAAACACATTTTCATGTGCCATCATACATTGAGTTGCTATGTATACGTATAATGTATCACAATTTCATAAGAATGAGTATTTAATCACAAACATGCACAAACCACATTGCAGGTTTGCATTGTTTACATATGTGTATTTATTAGATTCATCCTTTGTAATGCAATAGTACCGCAAACGACACATTGTTTGACATCTACTCGGATCAAATATGTGCAGCACAACTAGTACCCCCAGGGATGCTCACAGCGGGTTCATGGCCAACCATGGTTACTAATGTGGGATAGAGCTTCTGTTGGTATTGGGTGATATTCTGTTGTTAATGGCCAACCATGGTTCTGTTGTTCATTATGGTTATGGTTATTGGGGTGAGTGATGGTGACTGATGAATGCCTCCATGCCGCAATGGCTCTTCCATGGCTTGGGAGGGGGGATTGACTGCTGCCAAAAGACGAGAACCGGCTGTCCGGCAGAGATTGGGGGAATCCATCGCTGATGCCTTACCCTTGTTGGCAGCACCAATCCTTTGATACATGAATACACATCGTGACATACACATATATATATATATTTAACATTATAGATTTATATACGTATTATTTGATTATACAATACTGTATATATGATATAATATAAGTATACAATACTGTATACATAGCTCAGGTATAGACCCATATTCAGCAGTGATGTGTTTCGTATTTTCTTCCTAGTACTTATCTTCCAAAACCATCACTATCCGGTTGGTAATACTTATTTACAGTAGATTAACAAATATGCATCTGCAATGGCGCCTCTTCAGGCGTGTGGGCAAGCAACAATGTCCGAGTTCAGCCAGGCGCATTTTCTTTTGATGTGCACAGTTCAGTCCTGGTGGCAAAATGTCGTGTCAACATTCAGTGGAGGTGGTTGTTGATGGCCAATGTGCGCTAATGTTTGATTGTGGAGTTGAGCATGATTATCAGATGTTGTTCACATTCTGTGATTTATATTCGGTACAAATGTACTATTGCGTTCCTATTTGTTCCAGTTTGTTCCTATCAAACAAATGTGCGTATGTTTTCATAAATATATGAAACAGGAACATTGTCCAATGACGCTTTGAATGCTGGGAGTATGTCAGGTAGGTGCACAGGCTACCCAATCAGCTGACGGTTGCAAGCATACCACAAAACACCCAACATTTGGCCCACACCAAGATGATACTGTCAGGCCCACGCCCGTACATGTAGTCGTGCCTTCTCCTTTGCCCAGCCAATGGGGTACAATCGAACACACCTCAAAAAGTCACAGTTCCAGTTTCAAGTGGTTTTATTTGGAATAGAATGTTTATTTCAGCCATTTGTCAGCCCAACCATGTGAAGCTTGAAATCAACCAACCTATAATCTATCCTGTATAATTAGTTTGTTTAGTATCTATCTTTCAATATGATATATCATAAAACTACATAAAGGATTTGAAAGTGAATACTAGAGACACGTGTAGATGTTTTAGAGTTGCTCTCAGACCTAGTTCATCTCAAGCTGGCAGCCGCTGTTGCTCCGAGAACCGCTGGTTGGCCCTCCTATTACTGCCATGGCTCGTCGTGGACTTTTTGGACTTGTTTGCTTGGCCTTGGTGGCTGTCGGCCTTCATAGCTCAATGGCCTTTTTACCAGCAGAGTCCTCAGATTTGCTGCTGCCCCGTGTTGCTTCAACAAGGATACATGATTACCTAGAAAGGTTGGCGGCTCAGAATGTTAGGTTTGCCATAGTATGCCACAGTGGACAGTGAACCATTCTATGATTCAACATTAAGGCGAGGTCTTCCTGCAATAGACAAGTTTAATCAATCATGGCTGATACTGATAATGGTTTTACAATAATGATTACTGATAGGCTGTTTGTCACCCAATCATAAGCAATTACAATATAGAGCTGTCCGTTTGTTGTGGCTGAGTTATTGTTATAGTTTCCTATGCTGAAATTGTCATAATATTGGCATTGTTTAGGGGCCATTCGTGGGTATGGGATTTTGTGTGCAGCCAGGCAATTACAAGCCACAAGGTCCGGAAATTGGTTTGTTAAATCAGGTTGGTATTTTTAATGTTCCCCCCCCTTTTCACAAGGCTTGCCACTTGTGGCAAATGCCCTTCCGCATGTGCTGACCTTTTCAACCTTTGGACTTCAACCGCACTGTGGTCCTGTTGTTGTGTGACAATGCCTGGACATTTGGGCTGTAGTTGCTTGGTGCTTCGTCGAGTATTAACTTCGGCTCTGAAACCACTCAGTTGCTGAAGCACATGGACCAACATTGGCCAACCAGCCATGATTTCTACCAACCATTCAGCAGCTTGGATCCGCCATTGCACTGCTAGGTGCAACGAGTTCCACCTGCAGCTGCAGCAGCCGCGGCAGCTGGGGCAGCCTCCAGCCCTGCCATGGCAGAGGAAGGTGGTGGATTCTTGGACCTGGGGAAGGTGGGACCTTGGGGCTGCAGCTACCCGTTGTTGTGCTCTACTGGATGTGCATCCCCACTTAGTAGGTAACTAGCCCCATGGGTGCAGGGGTTACTTCCATTGGGTGTAAGTACAAATTACTGGCTGTAGGGCTTGTAGCCATGGTTATACCCCCAGCTGCACTTCCAAGCATCATCAGCCTGGCAGGTTGTTTCAGCTCATGGTCCAATTTCGTGCCGATGTAGCGCCAGAGGCTGATGAGTAAAAATCGTCAAGAATGGTCGATGAGTACATGATGACCAGCCACCGACAGAACGTTTTTGTCCATAAATTTAAACTCGTTCACACTGTTGTTTGAAAGGAACTGGGGGAACTATTTTTAGCAACATGTTTACATACCTTTCACGTAGATAAATATATTACTGCATTTGCACAATTCCCATTATTGAAATTATCAATGACCTTGTAGATTCCCCGAACTTCCCCCAAACCAAAAATATGCCTACAGATTTGTATAGATGTTTAGGGTAGGGGGAGAAGGCAATTTATTAGGGGCAAGGAATCACCAATGAACATGAACCCGAATCACAGTCGCTTAGATTAAACCTGGTGGTAGCTTTCTCAAATTTACAATCTTACCTCATATGTAGATTTAAGATCATTAAAGATAGTACATAGAAAGATGATCAAAATACAGTAAGTACCCATGTACCCATGGGGTGCTCATCCACGGGTGCTACCTACCTTTCGACAGGTGGAGCTTGGTGGTGGCTTCGCTTTGAACCTGTGCCTCGGAGATTGGCATGTGAACATGGCACGTCGTGTGGCCAAACAGTGTCTACTGGAGACTGCAAGATTAACGGTCGTGAATAGTGCCTCTAGCTACGATTGGTTGGGAGTTGATCTTTTATAGGTAACACTCACTATATACTGTTTGCAGAGACCAAGGGGTAATCAATAGTTAATAATGATCAGTAGTTTATGGTGGTTATATAATAGCCAACACTGCAAATGGTGCCATTTGGGTGAACCCATACTGCTTTTGAACCAAGCCATTTGGAATGCAATAGGATCAACCATGGTTGCTGATCTGTGGCCCCGAAATCACATATTTGAATTTCCAATAGTCCAGTTGGGGTTGAAGTCGGCAGAGATCGTCCATGAATGACATGTTTCCATGTGGTTGGGCGGTGCCCTAGTGATGACTCTTGGTGCCGGATTTGTGCCTGAGCTAGCTTGGTGAGTATCATCGCGGGGAACTCCTAGTTACCGAATGGCTACAGTTTCAGGTAGGACTTGAAAACAACATTTTAATCACACGTTTGCCACAGCTACCAGTTTAGGCGGATACCAAACCAACATAATTCAACATGATCCAACAGATCACCAACTGCCAAATGCCCACCGTTGTGATCCCTCGTGCGCCTGGTTGACATGACAACCTTTTCATGGGTACAGGAAGGTCCTGGTCCTGGATTAAAATAATAACCACTATTAATTTTTCATTATCCATGAAGCAGTACTGATTGCTGGTTTTGTTTCAAACCCACTTTGGGAATACAACTATTCACCAACCTGAATGAGATTGCAACGGCTGAGGAACATCCCTGACATCAACCTGGTCAACATTTCCATTCTCATCGCTGGGGGCCCCACCGCTGCAGCCACACGAAGGGAGTGGCAGTGGGGCGTCACAGTGGCCAGACTATCTAGTTAGTTGATTTGTATTTATTGGTGAAGTGATGTCAAGTGGATATAAACCCACAAGTAGAATGGGTATACAAGCAGTTCACGACTAGATCTAGAATCTGACATCTGCAATATTGAGCCATATTTTGTAGTCATGAATCAGGTGTAAATTTGTTCCTGCGGATCCATCCGTGCCAGAAAGACAATTTCGGCAGGGACAGCTTTATTTCTTTTTGGGCACGCCATTTGTACGTCGGTTTTTGCCAGTCCGCTATCTCAATGATGGGAAGGAAATGAGTATATGGATCAATGTTTAGTATCGGCTTAGTAGCACTTTGGCTTGTAGACAGATGGACAAACCCAAATTTGGATCATCCGAGCACCAACTGTTTGCAGCTGGAGAATTGTGCTCACACCATTTCCATTTCGACATGACGGGAGAATAGTAGGTCGTCGTCGGTGTATCAACAAGAATCCCATCCAGTTGCCCATGATCCAGTCAACACTTTTGGACTGGACTTGCAATCATATGTACGGATGGAAATTAGATATATCATACATATTGTTTATGTACGTATGCTATGTTGATTAAATCTGCACAGAAAATGATGTACTGTTTCTTATGTAGTTGTTGCCGAGTGATATTCAATGCAATGATGCTTTGCATCAACAACTTTTAATGGTGTGTTTTCCTTGTAGACCTTTGCATGAATCCTCCAATAAGATGACAACCCATCATGGCCAGTCCATATATATACATATATTTTATACATACAAATATGTATATATATATATATTTATATACATATACGTAAATATGTATAGCTGTACATGGCTATATGGTGATGACATCATTTGTTTGGATGCCCTCCAAGAACGAACCATGGAAAATAATGGTAATTAAATGCAATGAACCATCCATTGCTGTGTGTATTTATTTTTTATATATCCCCATATAGATATATGTGTTTGAATAGATATCTATATGTATATGTATATATCTATATGTAGATATTTGTTATTACATCTATTCAATTATCTATATATATATATATAAATATCTATTTATATATATATATATGTATCTTTATATATATATATATGTAAATATATATGTATATAAATATGTATATACATATATATATATATATGTGTATGTATCTAGATTGGATGAAGCATGATAGCCAACCATGATTCATGGCTGATGAACCATGGCCACGGCAAGGCAGGGCTTTTCTACTTCTTGTCGCCGGTCCTTGGAGAGTCGATGGCCTCCCGTGAAAAGGAGCGCCGTAGCGTCGGTCGGGGGGAAGCTCAAGCGGTTGGTGGGTTGGTGGGCACCAGCAATGGCAGGGGTGTGCTGGTGGGCACCAGCAATGGCAGGGCTGTACTGGAAGTTGGCGAACTTGTAGGGGAATGGACTCCAATTGGAAATCAATGGATTAGGTAAGGGTATATCAATTCCATATCATTCATGATCATTCCTTATCATTCCTTTCTTTCGAACACATTATGAAACATCATTGGCCAGAATTGGTGGTCACAACTATCATTTGCATCATTCACACGGATAAATGACCATCGTTGGCTGGTGAACCATTATAAATATGTTTTTTGTTTGTGATTATTCACAATTGCAGCTGGTATATCTCTCTCTTGCTAGCCTATTGCTGGTAAACCATCTCCTGTCATCGATTATCATTAGCCAGATTATTCACGAACTTATCATTTGCAATTCGCCGTATGTCATAATCAACCATGATTAATCCTCATTAGCCATCATGTCTCAACTGCGAATGCGCTATAGTTTCCAAAGTTGATTGTTTGCTTTGAGCTGCCGCACTTGAAGTTTTAATCATCATTGAGCACCACCAGCCACCACTGGTCACCACTAACCGCCGCTAACGAAACCTAACCAAACCTGGTCCCAAACTTGGGCAGGAGATCCAATCTGACATCGAGGACGCCATCGCCAAGTACAACGAGGCCCCTCGGAATCTGGGGGTAACGCGGGCCTGACAGTTGCCAAGGGGGTAACCTCTTAAGGTTGATGCGTTGTTGGTTAATTGCTTGGTGACTTAGGATTATATAGTTGGGAGATGTTGGGAGGAGGAGTTACCATTAGTCAGGCAGTTGGTCGGAGAATTATGTAACTGGTTTGTTGGTTGGTTGATTGATGCTGACTGCTGCTTACTTGGCTGGTTTGTTGTTTAGCAGCAGATGAGTTTCTTATATACTGTGCTTAATGAATTGGTTTGTGAATGTTTGTGAGCTGGTTACTCGGCTGGTTAGTCACTTGGCTTGTATATAGCTTGTTGTTTGGTCAGTTGGCTGTTGGCCAGTTTGTTGTCAGGAGCGCTTCCAAATATGGCTGTTTGCATGCCCAGCAAACAGGGATGCAAAAATCTCCACCAGCAGACCACCTACTTTAGTTTGGAAATCATGTTGGTAGATTATTGTCTGGGCTGGACTGTTCTACCTGGCTAGCACTGATGGGGTTATTTCTTGACTTCTTGCTGGAAAAATACCTAGTCACCAGCCAGCAGACCACTCAAAAGTTACTTGATTTGTACTGCTCACAGTATCCAGCTGGTTGGAGGCTACTAAAACCCGGGTGTGTGCCATGCAGAAATAGTAGGCTTATGATGCTTAGATGTCTACAATCTCTGCAATTTGCAACGCATACAGTATCCATCACATCGAAATCTTTCAAAAACCCAAGCGGTTTGAGCTGTATGGCGTCAGTTGGAGGCTTCAGACTTGCCATCAGCCGTGGATCGTTGCACAAAAATAGGAGTACCATGGGTGCAGAATCCTTACTGAAATATTACAAGGCAAGAAGTTCAAAGGAACACGTACCAATACATGGTGATAATGACAAACAAGTGACGAACGGGCAGAGATAGATGTGGGGAAAGGCAGCCAGAGGGCGAGAGACGGAACAAATGGACAAGAAGAAATGCGAAACAAGGCGGACAAAAACAAGACAAAACAAAAGCATACAAACATCCAGCAGTCCAGCAGCTCGGTCTCCTTCCATATCTTTGGAAGCACAACCAGTGTGCCTCCCTGACCGCCAGTGTGAGTTTGCTCGCCCCCCTTGCCATGTCACATGCTTGCCATGCCCCACATCCCATGGGTCCCCACCGGTGCCAGGCCACCTCTCGCTTGGCAGAGGCTGAGAAGAACAAGGCTCAGGCCGACCAGGCGAGCGGCCGCCTGGATGCATTGTTAGGATGCGTATTTCTTACCTCAAATGGAAATCGCCCACCTCAATGATCCAAGATGATCCAATCGTATTTCCCATGCCTCAAATGGATCCATGGTCCTCCTCAATGAGCATCCAAATGGATCCAAAGGGATCCAAAGGGTACACCGGTGTAGTTCAATATGTTCAATGGTCAATCGTCTCCCTACTCGACAAGCAACATGCCTCGTTTGAGACGGTTGTCCGGGAACCATTCCTGAGTTGGGCAAATCAATCATAGGACTTGAAAAGCCACGGTTTGCTAAAGATGAACTGCCTCACTTACATAATGGTTCTGTCATGTGCAGCTTTTGCTCGTGGACCAGTAGCTATTGATGATGACATGTGTGGGTATCGGGATATCCTATCTACAAATCACCCAAGATAATAATTTGTTGTTGCAGCACCCAGGCATTTGGGAACACTGCAAGGTTTGGCCCTTTGCAAGTTGCTTTAGGGACGCACCAGAAGAAATTCTAATTCTATGATATTTTATGTCCCGTTTGTCCCATATTTGGCAATTACCCCAGCCTATCTTTAGGAATTTTGCTAAGGGATTTCCGCGGCGGTATCCCATAGTGTCCTATGACTTCCCACCCTGGGGTGTTTTACGAGCCCAATTCTTCGCTAGTGCAGGTTGTGAAGGAGATTAACGACAGCATTTCCAAGGCTGGGCAAACCACTTGGGGCACGTCATAGGGGTTTCG
Organism: Symbiodinium kawagutii; assembly: GCA_009767595.1. Lineage (NCBI taxonomy): Eukaryota > Dinophyceae > Suessiales > Symbiodiniaceae > Symbiodinium > Symbiodinium kawagutii. The sequence goes on from VSDK01021210.1 coordinate 116,995, forward strand.
GATTGTTTCAGGGAACAGATGATTTAGTTGTGAATGATTCAAAGTGGCGAATGATGCGGGTCAGGGGAAGGGATTCTGAAGAGTAATGAAGAAACATCATCCATGAGAGTTCACCATTTGTTGCCGGTAAACCTTGACGCGGCTGGTTTTTGGGCATATGATGGGTCGGGTATTCTGGCAAGGACTCAGAAGAGTGAACAAAATTCATACCGCGCAACTTCGAAAGTCGTCGAGCTTGGAACTATAGTGAGACTCTGCAAATGCTCTTGTTTCGGACGAATTGGTTTGCAATTAGTCTTCGAGGATAATTCTTCTTGGAGTCTCAGTCTATGTACAGTATTCCTCAACAATGCTTGGATGCCACAACGAGAGTCGCAAGGCTCAGAGTCTTTGGAAAGAGCAACAAAGGTCATGTTGATTCATTTGGTGCAGGCCATTCGAACCCCTTCCCAAAAACGCCTATTCCAACTGTTAGGCTTGCTGGTATTTCGCTGGTGAAATATGTTCCATCCAACTTCTGAGTTTCTTTGCGCCCTGTTTCAAGCATGTTTAAGCTGGCTATCGCCATAGCCTCAAGCATGTTTCAACCCTATTTGGAATGGCCATAGCTGCCTGGCAGGACATTGCCGAGTTCCAAGCAAACTTGAAGGAGCAGGCCGGGTGCTTCTCAAGTCATAGGGGTTCCCCAGTGATCATCCCAACATGAAGCCTTTATAATAATAAATCAACCACAACTTGAGCGTCCCATTTTTTCTTGGGAATCCGCCATGTGGATTGGAGGTACGGCAATCCACGGTTTCCAGGCTGTTTTCTTTAAGGTGTGTTGCTTGTTGTCCTCCATCGTCCTGGACATCACAGTACTACCTGGAATGTGTGGATAAACCAAGTCCACACATGACAGGTACCCACAGGTACCCAGAGGTACCAACAGGTGCCCCCACTCATTGCATTTTTTTGTTGATCATCACTGACTCACAGTTTACCAGCAAGGAGAGGAGATGCAACGGTCACAGCTGTCCGTGTACCCGGACCAGGTTTTACCTACACAAATTGCTGAGCCATGGCTTCTCCTAGTGACAGCGGCAATGACCCGCCTTTGGACACTGATTAAAACAACCAAACAGATCATCATCATCATCATCATCATCATCATCATCACCAGCATCATCATCATCATCATCACCACCATCATCATCATCATCATCATCATCAATGATGATTAATCATTGTTAGTCTTCATGAATCATCATTCATCATATTATACTCTGCTCGGCGGTTGCTTATTGCCAGGAATTATCCCTATAGTTAAGTGGTCAACTGGAAAGTGTTTCCTCCAGAAAGTCCACCTGCCCGGTCCGCGGCGTTTCTCCTCAACCCAAGCATCCTATAGAATCCTTTCGCATCCTATAGCATTCTCACGCTAAAGGTTTCCCATGGATCCGGAGACTGCAACCGGTTCTGCTAGGCCCAGAGAAAGAAGGAAGTGCAAGACCAGGCACAAGAGAAGAGCCTCAAGGTGAGGTGCTCATGGTCCATGCACGGGATTCATAGCTTATGTACATTATATAATTACATGTACAGAGACATGTGTTTTATCTTATGCCTTCAATCTACTAAGTCCACATACTTTCATACCATTGCATACCTTCATTCCTATGAACATAGCTGCAGGTACGTACATCGATGCTTGCAAGCATAGTCATATAACCTTTTGACACGCGGGCAATCGTCACTCACAATGCACATACATACACACACATGCACTTGCCATCATGACAAACACACCGAGACTTGGAAGGGACTATTGTTTGTTTGATCACTGAAAGTCCGTTGTTATCGTGTTTGCGTGTTTTGGTTTTCTCCAGATTTGTGCGATTGTTCAGTCAGCAGTACATGAGGGAAATGTTTGACAGGAAGTCCTTTGCATCATAACGTGATTGTTTCCAATCCTACCGGAGTAGTGGCTTGTTCATTTTTTAATGGCATTATCATGTCATGTGACACTGTGACCTCCACTTACCACCCTTTCTTGAGCCAACTGTTGGTTGTGTTCCCCTTTCTCTTAGCCAAACGATTCTCCTATCAACTCTTGCCGCGAAAGGTGGAACATGGTGGAACAACTGAAACTTGTTTACATGTGTTTCCCCTTCTTGATATGTATTTCGTGTTAACTGTGTCAACCCAAGGGTTATGCAATCCTAAATGCCCTCAAAACAATCCTCACAAATCCTGAAGCAACAAGAACATGAAACAGAACCAACAAGCCAAGGATTCGCAGCAAACAATCCTCAAAATGTCCAACCGCAAATCCTAAAAGAACAAACATTACATGTACATCAATGATTTGTTTGAATCCTCAAATTCAAAAAATGCAAAGTGTTTTTTGTTTTTTTCCCTCGGGATTCTCCGCAACATCAGTGTATTTCAAGCCCAAGGATTCACTGGTCCCAGGCACCGGTCGCTCAGGACTTGGAGGCCAGAACCCAGGAGAGCTTGGAGCAGTTCATCGACTCACAGGTACCGGTGCCGCCGATCAGCCTTCTGTTAATGCTGAGATCTAGGACCTAGCCATGTCATATGTTGGTCATAATGTAGGGCTGATTAACCATGACTCAGCTAGATTGATCTTTGATGTAGATCTTTGATTTTGTTTACATGATCTGTTTGATAATTTCACGACGTTAATGCTTAATCATGATCAATGATTATGGCTATTAATGACTGATAGTGGTTATTTCTAGATTTTCTAGGGGATAATAGCCAACAATGAGACTTAGAGTGGTTTCTCAAGTCACAGGGGTACCCCCCAAAATGGTTGGTCTCTGACTATAAATACCTGAGAACGGATGATTTAGGGGTTCCCCAAATTTTCAAAACACCATATGGTGGTTTCTCAAGTCCTATGGGTACCCGCCAGTTATCATCCACTACGAGCCATTTCTAGTAATAAGCCAATCTTTTTGGGGGGTCCCTATGCCGAGAAACCCCCATAGGTTCATATTTTGTAATATATATTACTGTATATATGATGTATGGTTTGTATAGTAAATGATAAATGAGCAGACATACATGCAGTAGCGTAGATCTTTTGCCCATTTCATCTCGTACTCAATTAGTTGAGGCCATTCCCATGATTGTCATCGCAATTTGGGGTGGGTTCTGGTAGTACTCATTCATGGACTGCCCATGGCTAGGCCTAGGAACCCCAGAAGACCTGGTAACGCTGCATGACACATTATGTTGACCAGCTGAAGTCAAAATTTACAAGTTCAATCCAAGGTTCTGAATTCATGGTGACCAGTCTTATTCGGTAAATACAGCATATGTATACTTCATATGTGTTGTTGTTGTTGTTGTTGTTGTTGTTGTTGTTGTTGTTGTTGTTGTTGTTGTTGTTGTTGTTGTTGTTGTTGTTGTTGTCAATTTACGGCGCAGCGGATGGACATCCGAGGATTCCGGCGATGTATCACAATCCAGTCGTGAATTCCTAGGGCACCCTCCCCGGAGGAGAGCTACCTGGGTAGCTACTGCAAGTAGTATAGCCGTTGCCACCAATTTGCAGCTGCTTATTGCTTGTTAACCAATTATACTACAATTGCTGGGTTACTACCAACTGTTTGTTAAGCTTACGGGATCTATTTGGCTCAGCAGTGGTTGCATGCATTGCTGCTGCCACAAGCCCCTGCTACTTATGGGATCTATTTGGCTCAGCTGGTTGCTCGTCATTTCGCAACACGCTGAAGCTTGGCGACGAAGCTTTGCTGGACAACGAATGTGGTTTGCTTGGCTACTTAGCTACTGTTTGAAGAAACCATTGCGCACCACAACCGCTTTGGTTCAGAGTGCAGGTTGATGAGCCACAGTTGACAGCCAGCATAAACTGGTAAAAAAATGTTTTACATAATTCTTTCTGTAGCCAGTATGATCGAACAAGAAGCATTTAGACCAGACAAGTCCACAATCACCACTAGAGGTGTTTGGCTGATGATTGGTTGATACAAACTCGACTTAACAGGGATACCCCACCTGATATCGTTTCTGGTTGACTCATAGCCATTGGCGACTTGCTCCCTGTAGGCGTTTCCGGAGACCAGCATCAGAAAAGAACAGATCCGCCCCAACAAGCCAGTAGCTCGTAGCAGGTTCGAATATCATATCATTTCACCAAAGCGTGTACATGTCCAGCAAGACCATCTACTCAGGTTTGTACCACCAAAAAAAGATCTACTCAGCGGGTCGATTGATCTTAATCCTGTGTACTGTATACCGTTGTATGCCAAATGTTCTTTGCTGGCAAAAGTCAGTGCATGGATATGGAGAGCTGGATCTACCATACACATCATCAACCACTCAAGCTTATGATTAGTCTTTGGTAAACATTCACCAATCGTATATCGCCGCCACTAGCCACATTCACCATCATCAAGCATCATCAACCCTCATCAACCCTCATCAACCATCCTATACCATCATTCACCCTCCTTAACCACCAGTAACTCCGACCAACCTTTACGAACCATCACCAACCACCAACCACGCCACCACCCGCAAGCACGAGCATCCCATGGCGGCTCGAGGCGGTGTCCCGAGGCCTCAAGGAGCTCAAGGGCCTTACCGCAGCGCAGAAGTCCCTGGGCGGGGCCGCGCCGGGGGATTCTCCGTGCCGGGCGAAGCGGCACAAGGGGAACGGGTCATTTGGTCGTAACATGAGCAGTGACTATATGGATGGGTTGTTACCATGAAATGGTCCATATTATAACCCATAGGCTTGAAGGATTTTTGGTCAAAATGCTCCATATTTGATGATTTTGGGGGTAGACCTATCGCTTAAGAAACACCCATTTTGTTGCAGTTTGACCAACTGCCACAGTGTTCTTGTGACCCGCTTGTTGCAAAGTGCTATTGCGACCGCAACAGCTAGACCAGGTGCCAAGACAATCACCAGAACCAAGATCAATGACTTGGCTCATAGGCCAAGATGAAAACAGTAACATCAACAACAAGCCATTGGTACATGTGTACAGTAATCCTGGTTCAAAAATGATAAAATCATGGTTGAATGATGCGCAAGCAGTAATACTTCTTGTGATCATGATGCGATTCATGGTTGGACTTGTAGTTGATAATGATTGCTATGATTGCAAGGGGCGGGCCCAGATGAAAATCATGAGACGGCACTGATGGCACTGATTCCCAGCTCTCAGCGTCTCAGGTCCAAGTTCATGGATGCGGCCATTGCTTCCCTCTGAGCTCCGGGTAGCCGCAGGGAACCGTACGGCAGTGCTGCCACAAGGGGATGGGGCCCATGGGATTGTGATTGACATGAATTTGAACGTGAAACCACCTGTTTGCTTGGTTGTTTTAGCGTGTTTTTTTGCGTCCTATAGGGATGTTTTGCTGTCGTGTTTTCCGGATGTACTTGCAATTGCGATATCCAAAGATAAGAAAGATTTAGACAAATCAAGTGGATTCAAGTGGGTGATAAGCGGGTCTAACCATGAAATAGAAGTTTTTGGGATCCATGCCTTTCTGCTGGCCAAACACATCTTTGCAGTCTAGGAACTAGACTCTATACCTGTAAGGTTTTTTATGGATGGTTGAGAGACAGCTGATCATGATTGCCAGTAAGCTCGGGAAGAAGCTGGTTCATGACGGATCGGCAATGTTTGATCGAAAGTAATGATTAGTAATGATGATTGATATGATGACTGGCATTGACGAGCAGCTTTCAGAGTGGACGACGAAAAACGATGCTGGATAATAACGAACCGCAATCAAGAACTGCTTCATACTGTGACGGTACCCGTAGATATGTGCGGTTTATTTTACAACCCAGGAGGGTGAACTCCCGGTAACCAACTGCTACATTTGGGATTGATTAGTCACAGTGTGGCTTAGACTGAGTCGAGGATAGTCGAGGTACAAGTGAGATCGGTTAGGATCTCACAAGACAGAGCTACCAAGCAATTCAACAGTTTGATGTGGTCGGAACCCTGGTGGAGAATAATTGGTTGGCTTCGGTTTTCCTCCAAACCGTTTTTTTGCTTCGCATTGTTTGTTTCCCTGATGTCGGATGAGAACTTGTTGAAACCCATGATAGATCATGCTTGTGGCGGAGAAAATGCTCCAGTAAAAACTCAGATTGCAAGGTTTTGGAGGAGAACATCGAGCAAAAGTTACGAACTCTGACCTTCGGAGGTCGCCACAAAACATACCAAGGATTTGGAGTCTGGTAGCACCAGCTTTGACAGTGCTTGTTTCCACTACTGCAGCTCATGAGTATAGAACAATGAGATCCTTCCAAGAATGGTCATGTTTAGACAGCCAGAAAAGGTCTTGGGGGATCCTGCCACGAAGACTCCTAAATCCTTGAGATTCTCCAGTGCCGGGCGAAGATTTCGTCTGGGAGTTGCTCGCGCATCGCTCCGTGGATGAAAAGCTCGCCCCAAATGTAGTCCTGCTTTATCAAAACGGATTGAATCGTCCTTTGGGTTGAATCTTCGATTTCAACAGGTGGAACAGTTTCTATGGTTCCAGCCCACGCTATTCGATCCATCATCTATGACTTTTAGAGAACTATTTCAAACATGAGTTGCCTCGTTTTTGCGTGGCAGTTGCATATGCAACCGTTCACATGATACCGGGTAGCTAAGTCCGAAGGCAAGGGAGCTGCCAGGTGCCCCACTTCCATGGAGGGTTGGAAGGATACCTGGGCAACCACAGTTGTGTCATGGATAAACACCGCGGTAAACTGCAGCTGTCCCAAAGGTGCGTTGTCTCACACCAAGTTCTTTGGCAGAGAAGGGAAACTGCATGCAAAGTTTTGTCAACTGATGCCTTGCAGATTCCGTTGAAAGTACTTGCTGGTCAGTTTGTTTGAGGTCATGAGAACCTGATCTGACATGTGTTTTTACCTCCTTTACACTGAAATCACAAGTGTTTGATCTGCACGGGTCATACTGCCTGGTTTCTTTTGGTCGATCCAGTTTTATGAAGTCAGTTTCCAACCCCTGATGGAAATGGCTGAAGCCCCGCAAGCAAGAAATGGTTTATCTTTGCCAGCTCATTCAACCCGAATGTTCGTGCAATGCAATCTAAAAGCTTGGTGCCTTTGTGACCCAATTGGTTGTAGTCGGATGTTGGTTAAAGTACATTCCTACAAGTAGCCATGGTTGCCCATCAACCATCAACACCCCAACTTCTGGCCATGAAGAATTGATAACCCTGCTGGATCACAAATGTTCACCCCATTTTTGATGTTTCTGGGTTTGACTTTTCCCTCGGGGAAACGATGTCCACCACGGGACCTCAGATCTCATGCAATAACTCTGCAACTGATATCCAGTTGATGTTGGTGCCAGTACCTGCAGTCATAGCCTACAGTTCATCCTATGATTCGCAAATTGTTTTTTTGGCGTTGTTATCCATCACTGGTTATTGCTTTCCAGATGATGATTGATTTTCTCAACCATACCTGGGAATGTGGCTTCTAATTGATCGGTGCATGCATGTGCATGTAGATTTGGTTCCTGGGCAACTCGTAACAACAAATCACGAAAGCGCTCCGCGTCAGCTAGCTGAAGTTGCGTTGCTTTAGCAAGTAATTGGCAGGGACATGGCTATGGGTCAGAACCCTTAGTCCCCCTGGTTCCCCCATCATGAACCATTGTTTTCCCTACTACTGTTGGGGAATATCCCTCATAAACTTGTTGGTTAAAGCCTTGACCCAACTCGCCACATGTTCCCTACCCGCCTCAGTCGTCATGTTCGCCTTGAAGGATTACAGAACTCCCCTGACCTGGCCAGGCGTCGGTGGCTTCCGGTTCCGATGCATTTGAGGCTGGGCTGGGCGCGCCTTTGGCAAGGTCATGGATGCTCGGTAGGCTTTGATGGTGATTATATATTGGTTATTTATATAATATATAATATACCAATGATATTTGGTTATATAATATACTTTTTTAAAAGGGGCTAATGACATGGCACTTAGTAAACATACCCAGTGTAAGAAAAAACCTATATATGTCATCAACAAAGTCACTTTTGCCATTTCTGGCCTATGTCATCAGGGAAGTGCTGCCAAATTGGAATTTTGGAGATCACCCTGCACTGAACAGTCCTATACAAGTGCGAGTTGATGTTTGCCAGATGCTTTGTGACTTTGATACATAATTAGAATGAAATGATAATGTCCGAGGATTATTTTGCAATAGGATGACAACGCAGGGATAAAACTAAGACGCTGGCAGAGCATAGTTTGCTGAAATTTCTTGATTGCTTGGTGTTTTCAATGATTTGTTCTTTTCCCAAATGCATTACCAAATAATTGGTTGGTTGGTTGGTTGGTTGGTTGGTTGGTTGGTTGGTTGGTTGACAAGCATATCTTTCAAAGGGTGGTTCAATCACCAACCAGTTGATTTTTGATGAGATCAGTTGGATTTTGTTGGGCTGCAAGGCTTTGCAGGCGCGATTCCGTTCGAAACTGGAAAGTGCCCTGCAGGAGCACGTTGCCGCAATGTGTCATGCTGAACTCTGGCTGGTTAGGGTCAACATTTTTGGTTTTCGGTCGATATTAGTAGTCAATATTTGATAGTTAACTTATTTACAAAGAAATGGCAATGGGTGAATGTGAATCGTGCAAAAAGTGTGTAGGTCAACACCTTAACAAAGACTAAATGGGTCATTTATGAGATGTTCACCAGGGTGCTAGGTCATCGACCCACAGCAAAATCACCCTGCTGACAATGTACTGCGTCGAAAACATGTTTGATTATACATGACATGTTAGTGGTCACTTTGGAACAAATCACAACCACTGGGTTGCTGTGCCAACAGCCTCAATGCTGTGCTATTCATTTGGACCTGCGAAAAGTTATGCAGCTCACTGCATGGATTTGTAGGCACGCTCAAGTTAAAAGCTGCCAGTAGAGGTTTGCTTAGAAGATTTAGAAGGGTTTGCCTGGCTGAGTGAACTTTTGACCGGAAATGAACAATGTCCAAAGCCCGGCTGTCGACATTTCAAACTATATGGTTATGAGGAAAAACAATAGATGGGATAGAAGCAATCAGCAATGGGGAATTGCTGATGGGAATGTTATCCAAGACCGAAAGCTGGGACAATTCCAAGCTTGGAAGTTGCTGGGATCATCCCTCCAGATCACTCATGCCAATACTGTTGTCGTTTCAAAATTTGAAAGCCAACATTGTACTGTGGTTCCATATTTCCATACCAGATATTGTGGTTTCAATTCTTTTGTCAATACCTTATACTCATCTCAATATTGTTGTTGACCTCCAACGGGTTCTGATTGCCAATCTCGTGGCTGCTTGGTGACCTAACCTCAAACTGATTGCGTTGATCGGTGATGTCGGCCCCAGGAGCGAGATGAGAAACACCAGAAAGCTCTGGAGGAGTTGTCCTGCCGGCTGTGGCGGGGGGGGTTTCTCATGGCTTGACTCGGCGATCTCCGGGCAAGCAACGGAGCCACACCCCCGGCCATGGATTGCCGTAGCAAGTTACCATCATTCTTTGGTAAACTATGTAAGGGGTATTGGTGAGTAGTGGCAATTCGTGGAGGTTAGTCAACGATTTGTTGATGTTTCTTGATTCTCAATTATGTAAAGCTTCCATTGTCAAATTAGATAATCTAGTGGAGGGTAATTATATATTGACTCTCATTATGGAATGGATGTTGGATGTTGCCTGAAGATTTTACCATTCAATATATGTTGTACATAGTTTTTGGAATGGTTACGAGCCGTCTTTAATATTACCAGAATGTTATAGCGTACAGTTCTCCTAGCTCCACCACACCCTGAAATCCAGGATGCCAATCAGGGCCTGACAAACTAAACTGGAGTCAAAAGTCCGGTATTCATACTTTGCTTCCCCACTGGAGCCAGTACTTTCTGTTCTGCTTTGTTAACGTTTGCATTCAGTCAGTGCTTTCTCCGAAGCTTCGCAGGTTTGTTCACGATTAGCATTTGCTGGTGCTGGTAAGAGCTATATTGATTCATAATGCTTAATGATTCTTAATGATGATTGATGGTGCTTACTGTAGCATATTGCCAACTATTATACTGGTTTAAGTTCATGGTTCAACTATCTATTAACCATCATTGCTAACTATTATACTGATTTATTCATGGTTCATGACTGAGTTTCGCCACTGCAACGCGCAGCTCTTTAAAGCTGCGGGCTTGGTTAGAGACGCCACTGATTTGTGGGCCAGCAATTTGCATCCCGAGCAACGACAAGTAAGCAGCAATTACAGGATGGTTCAGTTGGCTGATTATTGAGGACAGATGATATTGATTAATTGATGATTAGTGATATATGTGACCCAGCAGATAACAATTGCTGACAGTGGTTGATAAGGGGTTGATAATCAACAACCAGACTTCAAACAATCAAGTAAACAAGGACGTAAGGAATCCTGCAAGTCGTCATCTGAACAAACTAATAATCACAGACATACACCGAGGAAACAGATAAGGAATCATATATAATATAAACACAAAAGCAGGGAGGACAAGAGCACAATTAGCTATCACTGCGATACTACTATCACTACTGGTGCTGCTGCTGCAACTATTGTTATTGCTAAGCTTCCATCGAGCCTTGCAGGAGCTTAAGATACACTTGCGGAGTGAACTTGAAGCACTGCAGGTGGGCTGCATTGGCGTCTCGGGATTGGCGGCAGATGATGAGTTTGTGGCCATGAAGGGTTCGCAATTGTTGGGGTTGGACAAAATGCCACACGTCTTATTGGTGGACGATGCAATAGTTTGCACGTTTTGTCTTACAAGGTTCTTTTGCTCTAATTACACATGTTTGTTACTGTACAGTTTTGACCAGGTTCAATTTAAACCAATGATTGTTTAAGCATAATACCAGGACCAGCAGTTGCTTGATGTCATTTCATGATATGTGTGTGTGTGTGTGTCCATGCAGCTTGATTTCTGAAGAGTGCACAGTACAGTGACCTGTTCTGTTCAAGAGATTTTTCCAAAGTCTTTGCACGATAGCACTAGTCTTCGGTATGGGTGGTGGTGAGATGTGGTAAGTCACTATTTGGTTCCTACTTCGGATGAGTAGCATTTATCATCATCCAGTACTGGATTCTCTGTGAACCATCATGGGTTTGCTTTGTGCTGTGCTCAGAAAAATGGTGGTTTCTCAAAATGGAGGACCCCACAAAGGGTACCCCTATTTTGAGAAACACCCAAATGTTTCTCCTTTTGTTCTCGGATGCAATATTGCCTGCTTGAGGACGAGCATACGCAAGAACTGAAGGACGGGATTTGTCCGGCAAACGAAGGAAGGCACCCAGTTCTGGACAGAGTCGCAGTGAAAGGACTATGATGACACCTGAGTCTATAACGACAGGCAAGAGAATGTGCTTATCTTAATTCATATTTGAGTACAGAATTGACAAGGTCGCAGGATTTGCGGGTACCATCGTTTTGGGACCAGCCATTTTTAAGTGAAGTCAAGTTGGGGTTGAAGCCGAATTCTGATGCAATGCTTTACCAACCGGTGTCAGGGAAGTACTGCTGTATCAGTTCTTTTTGGTTGAGGAAACAACCATAATTGACTTCTAAAGGTTGCCTAACCAGCTTTGTTCATCATTATCCATTATTCACAATAATTGTAACTATTCATTTTCAGCCATGGTCATCCACTATTCATCGGTATTGTCAATTGTTATGAATCATTTACGATTGTTTATGCATCATGTTCAAACCGCTCATTATTAAGCATTGGTATCAATTTAGCACCTTTGCAGACTTCCCCTAGCAGTACCATTGAATAATCATTCCCCATCAGTATCTATATCAATATCAATTCTTCAGGGTTGTTGTTTCATGCGCTCTCAGCGAAAGGAAAAAGACGATCAGCTCGCCAAGGCCTTTCAGGACTCCTGCTCAACTTGTCATGGGCGGTAGAGATGCAGATGTGAACGAAGGCCAGCCATGTTGGTTGGCATCAGCAGCTGTTCATGGTATTGTTGTTTAAGGAAGCATGACAGCAAAACATATGCTGAATAGCAGTTGTTCATTGCAATTTAGGCAGTTCACAGCTGTTATCATGTAGATCACAGGATTTGTATAGCAAACGTGCGTGGATTTGTACATTTGGATTTACCACTACTGTTGACGGCGGAACCGTCGTGATAAATACACCACCTGGCATTGACATTGATGAACATTTTTTGTTGATCCATATATGCATATAATTCTATCATTTTTTCAACTTGCATAGACCATCATTGTTCATCACTCTCAGCCCTAATTATTATGCTTCACCATCGGAAATTAGCCATCATTCAGGAGTATCACTTATGATCATACAAAGCATTTGACCACCTCAAACAAGCCATTGATTTGTTCTATACAATTGACCTTGATGGACCATACATGACTATCAATATGTTTTATTCTCAATTCTGAGCAAAAACACATGCGCACATGTATGTATATTGTATAAAGGCACACACTGTGACACACACACACACACCTTTAGATCATTTGCAAATAGTATAGATCATGATCACGGGCATTTGTGGTCTGAAAATATTCACATCTACATGCACATAGATGATGTCATGTGTTTATGTTTTCGTTTTAATACATGCAGGTATGTTCGTGGATGTATGATCTGTTCAAATAGCAACATGTAAACATGTATGTGCTTATGAATACTACTCATATGATATACATACATGTTTAAACCAAACTGCAGTAGTTTTGCAGCCCAAGTTCTGCACACCCCAGCTGTACCCCGCAGGAGCGGCTCGCACTTGGCGGTTCAGAGGAGGGTGCCGCTGCTGCTGTTGTCGTACAGATACAGTAATTTTAGTTAAAAATGGTCTAGGATGGCTGAGGAAAATGATCAATTTATGTCAATGATCGGCTAATTGGAGGCAGACACTAGGACGAGCTGGTCGCTGGCATTGTCGTTGTTGCTGCTTTGCGTGGTCGCTTTGTTGCTTTGGTTGTTGTTTGCTCCCTGATGGGGCCAAGCTGACACGCGAAGTATCCAAGCTGACATACTTTGACACCCGGCAGTTTCCATAGAAAATCGTGCTACCAAAAATCGGCTCGCAGAACATGTCACAATTTTCACATGAATGCTTTGCGTGCCAACTGATGCCCCCAAGATAAATCAGCTATGGTAAATCGCTTTCAACCTAACAGTTGGATCTTGTACACATGTCCACGACCGATCTGACTGGTTTTTCATAGTTGTTGGATGTTGTTGGTAATTGTCCTCCAAACAGCTACGGCTGTTTTGATCTTGCAGGACCTCAAGACACACTTGCGGAGCGAACTTGAAGCACTGCAGGCGGGCCATGTTTGCAGGTGTTGGCTGGTGTTGGTTTGTTTGTTTGTGCTGCTGTTGCGTCTCCTGTTACAATTGACAGTGAGAGAAATCATTGGGACTCTCCCCGCTGTCTATCACAGTTTAGCAGGTGTTGTCTGAATACCAATTGCAATCCTGACCTACCTTCATTTTAACTGTGAAGAAAAACGAGACGGAAAATTGTCGCACTCTCCCCGATGTCTCCATGTTCGTTTGATTCTGTGTTATGTCTTTACTTAATATCATGCCAGGCTCCAGAATGGTTAGAATGGACCGAAGTCACAGCTGTACATAGCCAGTCTGAAATCATACCGTTCCCAGTTCCACTGCTTGGCTTCTTTGAATGGCATATCTGTTTGTTTGTTTGTTTGTTTGTTTGTTTGTTTGTTTGTTTGTTTGTTTGTTTGTTTGTTTGTTTGTTTGTTTGTTTGTTTGTTTGTTTTGCTTAAGGTTGTTTCCTTCCAGATCTGCCAGCGCTGGAGTCAAGTGAAACGCTGGTATCACCTTGCACATGGTGTTTACCGTATCCCATCGTTGAAATACCGGAAGACCCGTGAACCATCCTGCTTTCTACTCCGTTTATCACCAAAGGTTTGCTGTACTGCTTCCTTCCCCAAGACAAATCGCAGACGTCTTCTGAGGATGAGCATGCTCAAGCACTGCAGGACTTGGGGGGCACCTGGCAGGGTCGGCAATTGGAGATGGCCAGAGAAAAACATGATCGATCAGTATCCAAGACATGTGAAGATAATTTTGGCCTAGTTGTTTAGTGCCAGCATTTGTGCATCCTCCCACCTCCCACTTCTATAATTTCATGATCCGTGGAAGTTCTCTTATCTACAATTGAGTTTGGTTGACAAAGCTGTTACCACTCAAGCTGCCCAAGAGCAACAAGATTGTTCAGTAGTCCGAATTCTGCAAGGCGAAGGATGCTCAGCATCAGGAGGCAGTGGAGGACAGGCACTGCTCTGGCGGTCAGTTGATCAAGCTATGTTTGAAGTCTGAGTTTATGCAGATCCAATTCTATTTCTTTATATTCTGATCATTGACAGCTGTGCTGTTCCATTGCTGATTTTTTCAGGATGCTTCTATGCCTCCCTTTTCTCAGAGCGTGTTGTGATGACATGAAAGCAACAAGACCAACAATGCTAGCGGTAGCACCACCACCATCACCAAAAGAAATCAAACACAATCAAATCAGATCATATACTGTGACACCAGCTCGCAGCACATCACCAGTGCTGCCACCACCAGCAACAACGGTTAACACAGATTGGTAAGCAACCGCAACCACTCAAAGCAACATGCATGGCAACAGATGCCTCAGCATCAAAACGAACAATGAAGAGAACAAAGGTAACGGTGACAATAGCCTAGCTGGCTCAAAAAACATGGCACAAGGTTCTGCAGTTTTGATCTTGCAGGACCTCAAGACACACTTGCGGAGCGAACTTGAAGCACTGCAGGCGGGCCATGTTTGCAGGTGTTGGCTGGTGTTGGTTTGTTTGTTTGTGCTGCTGTTGCGTCTCCTGTTACAATTGACAGTGACAGAAATCACTGGGACTCTCCCGGCTGTCTTTCACAGTTTAGCAGGTGTTGTCTGAATACCAGTTGCAATCCTGACCTACCTTCATTGTAACTGTGAAGAAAAACGAGACGGAAATTTCGCCATTCTGAAATCATACCGTTCCCAGTTCCACTGTTTGGTTTTTGTTCACTGGCATATGCGGCATATGTGCTTGTTTGTTTGTTTTGTTTAAGGTTGTTTCCTTCCAGATCTGCCAGCTCTGCAGTCAAGTGAAACGCTGGTATCACCTTGCACATGGTGTTTGTAGTATACCATAGTTGAAGTACCATGAAATACCGGAAGACCCGTGAACCATCCTGCTTTCTACTCCGTTTATCACCAAAGGTTTGCTGTTTTGCTTCCTTCCCCAAGACAAATCGCAGACGTCTTCTGAGGATGAGCATGCTCAAGCACTGCAGGACTTGGGGGGCACCTGGCAGGGTCGGCAATTGGAGATGGCCAGAGAAAAACATGATCGATCAGTATCCAAGACATGTGAAGATAATTTTGGCCTAGTTGTTTAGTGCCAGCATTTGTGCATCCTCCCACCTCCCACTTCTATAATTTCATGATCCGTGGAAGTTCTCTTATCTACAATTGAGTTTGGTTGACAAAGCTGTTACCACTCAAGCTGCCCAAGAGCAACAAGATTGTTCAGTAGTCCGAATTCTGCAAGGCGAAGGATGCTCAGCATCAGGAGGCAGTGGAGGACAGGCACTGCTCTGGTGGTCAGTTGATCAAGCTATGTTTGAAGTCTGAGTTTATGCAGATCCAATTCTATTTCTTTATATTCTGATCATTGACAGCTGTGCTGTTCCATTGCTGATTTTTTCAGGATGCTTCTATGCCTCCCTTTTCTCAGAGCGTGTTGTGATGACATGAAAGCAACAAGACCAACAATGCTAGCGGTAGCACCACCACCATCACCAAAAGAAATCAAACACAATCAAATCAGACCATATACTTTCACACCAGCTCGCAGCACATCACCAGTGCTGCCACCACCAGCAACAACGATTAACGCAGATTGGTAAGCAACCGCAACCACTCAAAGCAACATGCATGGTAACAGATGCCTCAGCATCAAAACGAACAATGAAGAGAACAAAGGTAACGGTTACAATAGCCTAGCTAGCTCAAAAAACAGGGCACAAGGCTCTGCAGTTTTGATCTTGCAGGACCTCAAGACACACTTGCGGAGCGAACTTGAAGCACTGCAGGCGGGCCATGTTTGCAGGTGTTGGCTGGTGTTGGTTTGTTTGTTTGTGCTGCTGTTGCGTCTCATGTTACAATTGACAGTGACAGAAATCACTGTGTCTCTCCCCGCTGTCTATCACAGTTTAGCAGGTGTTGTCTGAATACCAGTTGCAATCCTGACCTAGCTTCATTTTAACCGTGAAGAAAAACGAGACGGAAATTTCGCCATTCTGAAATCAGACCGTTCCCAGTTCCACTCTTTGGCTTCTTTCAGTGGCATATGTGTTTGTTTGTTTGTTTTGCTTAAGGTTGTTTCCTTCCAGATCTGTCCAGCTCTGCAGTCAAGTGAAACGCTGGTATCACCTTGCACATGGTGTTTGTAGCATACCATAGTTGAAATACCATGAAATACCGGAAGATCCGTGAACTATTCTGCTTTATACTCCGTTTATCATCAAAGGTTTGCTGTACTGCTTCCTTCCCCAAGACAAATCGCAGACGTCTTGTGAGGATGAGCATGCTCAAGCACTGCAGGACTTGGGGGGGCACTTGGGAGGGTCAGCAATTGGAGATAGCTAGAGCAATATCACTGGATCGCAGCTGTCAAGGCAAGGAATTGCAATGGCCATCGTGGTTTTTGTTTGCAAAGTTGATCATTTGAAGAAAGGGCTTCATTTGAGGACATTATGTAAACAGTTGATTATTTGATGTTTGTAGAACACAAATCATCTTGTGTAGATACACTCATACATTCATCACTGCTGGATTCAGAATCATATTGCAGGCCATGCATAAACGACAACAGGTTCAGTAGCAATCAACTGTTCTTTGGGCAGTGGTACATGCATATCTTGTTTGGGAATCATTGGAAGCTTCTACATTCAGAAATGATTATGGGATGGTTGACATAGCCATGACCCATCAATACACATCATATTGAGTAGGAAATCAGCATGAAGCAGCATATGTTTGAGGTTTGCGATGGCTTTGACGACCACAGCATCGACATGACCTTGGTCATGGAATGCCTGTTCTGGTGTTGAATCGCACACAGCCAAACTGCACAGCAGCAACAGCAGGCTAGGGGTGCTCCGACCAATTCTTCAGTTGCCAAGATGCGTTTCCCCTGACAGGATCAGAGAGGGTTCTCATTGTTGGCCGAATTCCAGGGGAAGTAGGCTTTTTGTTTGCGAGAAAGAAAGGTTGAGGGCCACGGTTGGCATTGCTGATCACTCTGATTATGCAGCATGTTTGGGTCTCTAGCATTTCCCAGAGAAAGTTTTGTACAATTCTTCCTGTTTTCAGCGGTGCAAATGAGATCAAATGACGAATTTTAGGTTACTTATGCATGGTGGTTACTAAACCCTGGAGCCAGTACACAAACTGGCACTATTCGTTTTGGGGTTCATCCTGGTCACCTTATTTCGGTTACGATATGTTGTGGTTGGATTTCACTGTTCATCGCTTACCATTCATAGGGTTACAGTGGCGTGAGTCAGGAGAAAGATGATCAGCTCGCCAAAGCCTTGAAAGAATTGCAGGACGGATTGATCGCCCGTCTTTGTTGCTTAACGACCAGAATTCCAAAATTTGAGACAGCAGAGGCTGGTTAAATTCAGTATTCAACATATTCAGGCTTGGAGTGGTATTCTCAATATATTAAATGTATACTCAGCGGAGACTGGATCAATCGCACTGTTCTGAGATAGTTTCTGTGTCGTTTGGTGTTGTTGTTCGTTGTCGATCTGGTCATACGATTCAGGATATGAAGATGCAGCAGGTGTGGTCCAGCAACGGAAAGCTGGCATTAACTGGGGTGCATTGATGGTTTGTGTTGGGACTTGGTGGGACTTATATGGCGGTTTCTTAAGATAGGGGACTTCTAAAAATGGTTGGTTTACTTCATTCGATGATTGTTTAATATTGGATGATTTGGGGGGGGTCCCTATTTTGAGAAGCACCCATATGCTCCCTGATGTTCAATGTTTTACCCATGACAAGATGGAAAAGCACATGTTTATTTTCCTTGCATAACTAATAGCAAGGATAGGATTCAACTTTTCCGAAATGAGAATCAAACTGTTGATGGATTGCCCAAATGTTTATGCAAACAATTCTGTTTCGAACATGATTGGGCAGCTTGAACTAGAGGATTTGCCACTATTCATCCCGGCCGATCAGATGGTTGCATGCTCAAAGAGCTACGGTAGTGGATCCCAGTCAGTGCATACCAGATTGTTTGTTGTTTGATCGATGTCAGGGATTCAAGCCATGGAAATGTTTCCCTATGCAATATTTGTGGTGACATGTACCGGTAGTACATTGCAGTACACACATGTATCTATATCCGTTACATATTATTTTGTATCTAGTATTGATATTTTGTATAGCTGGGGTGTTATATACTATATATATGTGTGTGTATGTGTGTTGTGTTTATCTATAATCCGTGTGAGTGTGTTTTAAATATGTGTTGTATTTTTATGTGGTTTATATCATGTATGGTTTTCAGGCACTTACAGGTACTGTACATTGATGTTAAATTTTATCAGTGTTGGAAGCAAAAACGTTGATGGCTGTTGCGTCCTTACCTGTTCTGGACCATTCCTTTCCATTTGTCACGCGTCAAGGCTAACTATGAATTGTGTGCTGATGTATCTATATACTAAGTGCTTGAGTTGAACATGTATTACTGCCACTTGCCATCCACAAAAACACATGATCAGCCGATACCAATCATCCATAGACATCCTCATGTGCTTCGGCTTCGTTGAGGCTCAACATTGCCAAGAACTTTCCAGCGTTCGAGATACATTAGAGGAGCGGCAGAGCTGTGGCAACACATAGAGAGAGTTGCGGCGAAGTTGAGCCTTTCAGCGAGATTGTGAGAAACCTGCAAGTGGTTTCTGTTCAGAAGCAGCAGTATCCCCAAAGCACAAAAACAGGTCATTGTCGATAGCGAAACCAGTGCACTATAGTGTATTCTCACTTTTGGAGACATATAGTGCACTATAGTGTGGATCATGTGCAAAGGCCTTACCATGTTAGAAGTGCATCAACATGGATGCACGGACCACGGATGACCTGGCGGGAGGAGAAAGACAAACATCATTCTCAAGCCCTTCAGGCGTGTCCGTGAGCAGTCAAGAAATGGTCAAGATTGACATTGAAACAATGTGTACAGATATTGTAAGAAATATCAGCAACATGGTCAACAGCCTAGAAGCAATTCTGATCAAGAATCCGCATTTGGAGAAATATATGTACAATTCTCCTGCCAGGCACCCACATATGTTGGTTTCGCCACTCACACGTTTGTTCTCACTGCAGGATCTGAGGACTGAACAAATGGGAGAACATCTTGCGACTCGGCGTTGCAAAAGTTGGTCGAACACGGTTCAGTTGGTCGAAGGTTGGGCACAAGGGTGCAACACGGTGCGGCAGGTTGATACAATGACCGTACTACCTGCTGACCCCAAACTTATCTTTGCTACATGATTATCCATGAATCCTCGCTTCTTGTGCTACGGAGTCTGATGAATTGTTGCTACGTAGCGGTGATTTGTTACATGTTCATATGATGTATACCTGCAACTTCCCTCGAGCCACAGGATACCTGTCCTGTTTTAGCCTGCTTCTCTTGTGACGACTGCTTGTGATTACATGCTTGGTGGAAGTCTTAAGTGCATTCTGTGGAAACCATTCCGGCCAATGGATTTTGTTTCGCTCAACGCTTGGTTGGGTGTACCTGGTATACCTGTCTGGTGACGGGTGTAGGCCAAAGATGAACAGCATCGCCTGAACTTGGAGGATCTCGGATTGACGGCAGGCGTTGTGGTGACAAGGGACCAACGAAAATCCAAGGGTTGACTAGCTGGTCAATGGTTGATAAAGGATAATAGCCCACAGTGGAATAGGGATGTTCAAGCTAAATGCCTACATGTTCATAACCAACAATAGATGTTACCTGATGATCCCAACAAAGAGAAACGTGGTCACTTTTTCAGATGTTCACCATGGGTACAGGAGCTCTTACAGCTGCACCACCCTTTGCGAACCCCATTTGCCAGCTATGTAACAAGCGGCGCCAGGAGTTGGCAAGCGGATGAGTTTGCTACCCCTGATGCCTTCCAGTTGCAACTCCTGTGCTAAACCGACCTAATAAGCCGGTAGTATTCCTCTTGTACCAGAGCTTTCAGCTAGCCCTCTCCAAACACCGGGCTGCTTGCACCACACTTGTGGTTGCCATTTCATGCGCCTATCCTTGTGACTAAAGCTGAACATGTTTCTGGTGCTTGGCCAGTTTGGAGGGTGTGAATCAAATCGCATCAAATAGTTCCAGAACCCTTGCAGCTGAGATATCCAAATCATGCAAACGTAAGCAAATCCCGTAGGTAGTTCTTAATTATCTTAATTCTTACTGTATATGTTGTTTTTGTAGGCGCAACAATCTTTGGTGACAAATCATGATGCCGAGCCAACCACTCTTATTCGGGGCAACTGTTGTTTCATGGGCAACCCTTAGCCGCGAAACCATTTGCAGGATCAAGAGGCTCATCATACAGTGCAACTCGAGGACTGCCTAGCTTTTCCCTGGTTCCGAAGCAGATGATTTGGCATCACACGCAGGCTCTCCGTGTCAGTACCTACTAACCATCCAAGTTCAGAACCGTCAATAGGGAAATCAGTTTTTGGACAAATTCTTGATTTTGGGGATTTTTGAAAAGACCGATGCGAAGACGCTTCCTGCCAAACATCAGAAGCATAGAAGCAAAATGGTGTGGGAGTGCACATCAGCAGTACATTCTGGCTGTGGACTGCAGCAACACACCGGTGTCTCTAAGGAAGTAACATTCAATTCATAGTGTCCACAGAAAATGAAGCACTAATCGATTATGATTATTCGAATTGTTTTCCAGCAAATGTGAGTTTATATCAACTTGTTTCGTTGGTTGATGTTCTTAGTGATCTGGGCTGTAGATGTGCCTTCGCTGGGTGCTTTTGCGACAGTCCAGCATGAAGTTGCAACAAACACGATAGAATTGTAAATCTTTGCCAGCAAGGCACTAAGCTGTTGGAAGTGCAGCAGTACTCTCGTTGGAACACTGAAAATCACTTGGAGTGTCGTCTTTGAAGGAGCAAACAGCTACGCATAAAGCTCAATTGCACGCAGCTTTGGAGGCCGTTGCTGTGCAGCTTGCAGCTTGTCAGGTTTGTGACGTGGAACAACCAGCAGAATGTATAGATATTATTTTGGGTTTGGTTCCACTTGTTGGCAGGTCCAATCTGCATCAAAGTACTGACCCATACCATACGCGACCATACCTTACCTGATCAGATAAAAATCATTTTTGCTGGGTCCCCATGGGTAGCAAATTACTGTACAATTATCTATTGGATGAGGACTACAGCCCGTCTCCTGGATAAAAATCCCAATCTTGTGGTCCATGGTCCCTGATTTTTTTCAGCTGAATTCCTCGAGATTTTCCATGTTCCTGGTCTGATGATCGCTTAATTTCTTTGCACTTTCTTAGTTTTGTATTCTTGCTGTACGGCTGACAAGTGTTATAACAAACCCTCTTCTATTTCGAGACCCTGGAAAAATTCTTGAACTCACCCCCTGCATTAAGAAATGGGCTGGTAAAACGAGACTCACTCATATTTCCTATACCCATGTTTCCTATTAGTCATATCATGGCCTCTCCTGGCGGCGGAAACCTGTAGAGTGAGACCTGCCATCCAAGCCTCACCCGCCGGCTGCCGCCAAAGCCCTTCCTACTTGATTGCAGAGTCCAAAAAAGTCAAAACACACCTTAGAGTTTAGGCAGCCGCCAAAGTCAGGGGACTTTGATTCTAAAGAACAATTGTTTTCCACGTTTCGAAACAGGGGAAAGCGATGACTCATGACTCAGGAGAATTGCAAACTTACATTCTTGGTTCTTGGCTTAATGATTGTTTCCATTTGCTTGTCTCCAGTGTCGCAACGGCAACCTTGTTAGCTTGCCCCATATGGAAAAGTCATGAGCATCCATCACTGACTGCTGAGATCATTTGTAATATATTCACGATAAACTAGCCATGACTTTGGCATCAGTCAAATTGTTGCTGGCTAACTCATGCTAACTCTATATCTAACCATAACTAGCCATGATTTATCACCACTTGATTTACCATCATCAGACATCATTGACCATCATGTACCATCATTCGCACCACCTAACTATGATGAAGCATCATTAGCCAGCACTAACCATCACTAATCACCACTTGACCACGATGAAACATCATACACCATGATTGACATTCAACTTCACCATCATTAACCATCATTAACCATCATATTAACCATCATATTCACCATCATATTAACCATCATTACCGTTCATGTCAATCATCATGGAACATCCTCAAACGGCCAGCCGCATCCCAGGAGGAGCGCAGCCAACGCCGTGATGCCTTGGACTTGGCCTTGCAAGTGCTTCAGGACCACGTTGGATTCGGTCACCAGCTCCGTTGTGGTGGTGTCCCCATGGTGGGGAGATGCCACATGTGAATGCATTGAATAAACATGTTTTAATGATTATATAACTGGTTACCATGAGTTTTGCTTGAATGATAAAGTGATAGTTTTAACATTTTAATGTTTTAATAGGTCAAACATCTATTGATCGGTATCTATTCTAATCATTGGCACATGATTACCCTTGGCTAGCAGAATTGACAGACCATGATTCTCACTATGTGTCACTGGCATTCTCAAGAACTGTTCATTCATTCATCATCAGTTCATATGAATCACTATGGATTGTTATTTATCATCCATCACTGGCTAATATTGACAGCGATTCACAGTGATGAACCATGATATGTGTATTGATATGTATGGACCATGATTGACCATCGTTCAACAGTATTACACAATTATGAATGAACACATTTGTAATGTCATCACAAGGAATCCCGCAAGAAAAAGGGGCGCACAAATGGGTTGATTGGCACGGGATCAAAAAATAAATTTGCAAACGTGGACTATCCAGCCAGCTATATTGGATTACCAAGGGGTAATTGCAAGGTCATCAGAGGGAGAGTTGTGCAATTCGATCACAAAGTCGCACCAGTTCGGATATCATTTTATGAGTAAGCAAGGATCAATGATTACAGTTACACCTGAGGTCGCATGAAGTTGTAGTCATTTGATACATGCCAGGTTGTACTGCATTTACATCTTAGGTGAAAAACATTGCGCAATCTCATTCAAGAGACTCTCAATACTACGTTGTGGGATCCCTGAGGTATGTGAGCAGACATCAGACATGGAACATCCCCCTTGGATGATCGGTACGACAAATCAACAGTTGTAAGCCATGATGCTTAGGCAGTGGGGTTGCAAAGTGGATGTGGGGCTATGAATGGCCTCCCGCCTTTGAACTTGCAGTTTGGAAGAAGAGGATAGGAGTATCCTGTCAACGTCAGCCTCACAACTACGCTGTGTTTGCTTTACCTATGCTTCCTTCAAATCAGGATCATTGTGTCGCTGACTGGTACAGCCTCTGACTGTGAAAGCAGGCCATGCATTTTTACCGTATGAACAGTAACAATGGAGTAGACAGTGCTGCAAGAGCCCAAAGACAGGTTTTGAGGTATATGCAACGCAACCTTCGGGCCCAAAATTGTTGCAGTTGCTGCTTGCTTTGGCATCATGGCTTTCATTAACCTCATGCCGCAGTATCAAGAAGCTGGACAAGCGAGCAAAGGACGATTATAGTCTGCAATGACCCCTTCAAAGTAGAATTGCACACCTGCCTACTAAAAAGAGTTAAACATGGATGTTTGCGGTTCGAACTTTTGGTTCCCGTTTGAGTTTTAGTTCCTACTGTATATCACGGTTTTGGTTGAACAAGTGCTTAACACATACAGTCTCAGTACACAGGATTTGGCACCCCATTAGTCAATGTACGTAGGTTTGCATTGTCCTGCTTTTTCGCTACGGTCCTTGCAGTGAATCTGTCTCGCTTCTTTTGTTTCCCAATGATCTAATTTGAACGGTGGAAGGCTTGATCCAGTGTGTTTCTTATCCAAAAAACGTGACCTCTTTACAGCATTCCGTACTGATAAGTGAATTCTGTAGCAAATCAGACTGATGCTCTTTTTCTTTGGTGATCCATGTCTTTAAACATAAATCCTTTGCATCTCTGAATGTTTAAAACATCGCATAGTCCAATTGCGTGATTTATATACAGGAGATTTGGGGATGGT
Organism: Symbiodinium kawagutii; assembly: GCA_009767595.1. Classification (NCBI taxonomy): domain Eukaryota; class Dinophyceae; order Suessiales; family Symbiodiniaceae; genus Symbiodinium; species Symbiodinium kawagutii. Next base: position 141,381 of record VSDK01021210.1, read on the forward strand.
TATAGGAGATAGTCACTGATGGTCATACTAGCAGGCTCGTATTCTGGGTTCCCTGCTCTCATGGCTTCTTTGTGTTTTGACAGGACCAACGCGCACACCACTCCGAAATTCAGGACAGTCAGTCGGTCATTCTGTCACCTCTCGTATAAAGCTCAACACCAGCTAGTGAAGTGAGACCCCGAGGGAATCATACCATTCCCACGCGCGCAGATGAGCGATTGTTTGCCTCTTTCTTGCTCGTCATCGGACTGGCTACAGTCCAGAGTCAATGCTCACGGTAATGATATGATGATCCAGAATGATCCAGAGCCAAGCGGCTCATAGGGGTTCCAGCGAATATGTCCTCTTGGTCAATGACCAGGACCTAACGTGAGTTCGAATCATTTCAAAACTGCATTTGTATGCATTTGTGACAGCCTGGCTGTCGCACCTGTGCATGTTGGGATGTTAGCAGTGTGCGGATGCAGCTTCAGGACAAGGACGTTGCGACCTTCACAGAGTTCGAGGATGACCCTGGCCCGATGGAAATATTATTTTGCGCGGGTTGATTCACAAATGGTAGTTTCTGTATAGGGATACCCATCATTTCTGTCAATAGGGGTACCTATAGGTAGTTCTTGTCAATAGGAACTGTGATTGTAAATGAGAGCCGTATATAAATATGTTCGGCGGGTCCCCATCATGTCCATGGGAGCAGTGATTGTAAAGCATTGCAAAGCATCCATTTTGGTGTGCCCCCCTTTGGATAGAAGCCCCCAATTGGTTTCCAGCAGCCGACATACTGGTGAACTTTGAAGAAACAGATCATTGATGGTTATGCATGGTTATGGTTGATATGTTCGTTCAGTTCACAGCTGTCAACAGTGATAGTTACATCCAGTCGCAATCATTTTTTGTTTGAATGAGGACGGGTCCTCCGTATCAAAGTAGTACAATCAAATTATGTATGTGGGATGGTTTGTTGTTGTATCGCTGTTGTTTGACCAGCATTTCTGACCGGGGATGCAACCACCAAGCAAAATAACATAGTGGCTGGTTCAACGACAAGATCTCTCCATTGAGCGCTGCCAAACCTTTTTGGTCAATTGGGGAGATGTTTCCTACTGGCCCGTTTCCGGATGTTAAATGCTGATGTATTGCTGCAGGATCCTTCAAGGTGGGCCCCGTGAGGTACAAATGATTTGGAGTTTGAGGTCAACCCCTGACAGTTAGCACAGCCTTTTCAAATCAACCAAAAGTAAAGCAAATATTCTAAATGCACAGAGGCTGTTTTTTGATTGACTCATAGTTGCGCGAACCTTTACGAAGCTACAGATTCCACGGGGATCGAAAAGAATGAAATTGATATGCTATCAGTGAGAACCATACGAAGTATTCACTACTGACCACGGTAAGCAAATATGGTGTCAACGGCATACTCACAACTAGCAAGTACGGTACGTGGTAACCTTAATGAAGAAAATACAACCATGTTAGCGCTGATGATGACCACTTAATGACCGTAGACTAACCAAGACCCTAATGGCAAATGTGTCGAAGCAGTAAAACCATGACTGATGACTAGTGACCGTCACTTATAGCCATGATCATGAACCAGTAGTGACCAGCTATCTAACGTACACCATCAACCTGAATCAAGAGTTCTCAAATCATGGGCAACCATAGCTGACTGTAAACAACCACCGTTTAGCGTCAAGTAGTTTCACCATCAACCATCAATAACCATTTGCTAACCACCATTGACTATCAACAGCCATCTCTTTCCCAGCATGAAAACCACTAACCATGGAATCCACCCCGGCACCACGACTTCCCATGGAATCCATGGCTGCCCATGGAACTCACCCGGTTCACCCAGGAGGAGCTCCTGCAGAATCGCTATGCCCTGGAATTGGCTTTGCAGGTGCTTCAGGATTGGCAGAGCTGGCTGCGCCAAACGCTGAGTGGTGCGCCAAGCGTGGCACATTTAGGCGTGGAAATGGCTATGGGTCAATAATAACCAATCAATAATGGGGAATAATAACCAACCATTTCATAGGGAAAACAATGGTTAATGATAGGGGAACCAGGGGTACAGTACAGGGTATTGATCCACTGCCAAATGACGATACGTTGTTTGTTTATGGGTTCATGTGGCTTGAGCTTCAAGTTTCCCGCAGCAAAGAAGCAACTTGGTGTTGACCTTTGGCATGCTGCGCAGCATTGCTGTGAAGGACAGAGAAGATCACCATGCGAATGCTTTGGAGGAGCATTTCTAGGTTAGATTCGTCGCACATGTTTGCAATCATGATGCAATAATGTTTTCTTACTTTGTGTTTTTTTCCCCACCTGTCAGGTGAGGGTTGTTAGATTTTATCAGAGCTGATACGTCCTCCTCCTCCTCCGCCTCCTCCTCCGCCTCCTCCTCCTCCTCCTTCTCCTCCGCCGGACCTCAACATCGGCGGCCAGTGGTCGCTGCTGGACCTCAAAGATGTCAGAAAGGATGTCAGAAAGAATGTCAAAAGATATGTCAGAAAGAATGTCAGAGAGAATGTCAGAAGATATGTCAGAGAGAATGTCAAAAGATTTGCCAGAAAGAATGTCAGAGAGAATGTCAGAAGATATGTCAGAGAGAATGTCAGAAGAGATGTCAGAAAGAATGTCAGAGAGAATGTCAGAGAGATTGGCAGAAGATATGTCAGAAAGAATGTCAGAAGAGATGTCAGAAAGAATGTCAGGCAGAATTGAGAATGTCAAAAGATATGTCAGAAAGAATGTCAGAAGAGATGACAGAAAGAATGTCAGAGAGAATGTCTGAAGAAATGTCAGAAAGAATGTCAGAAGAGATGTCAGAAAGAATGTCAGAGAGAATGTCAGAAGATATGTCAGAAAGAATGTCAGAAGAGATGTCAGAAAGAATGTCAGAAGAGATGTCAGACGACATGTCAGAAAGAATGTCAGAAGATATGTCAGAGAGAATGTCAAAAGATTTGCCAGAAAGAATGCCAGAGAGAATGTCAGAGAGATTGGCAGAAGATATGTCAGAAGACATGTCAGAAAGAATGTCAGAGAGAATGTCAGAAGATATGCCAGAGAGAATGTCAGAGAGAATGTCAAAAGAAATGCCAGGACAGAATGTCAGAAGATATGCCAAAAAGAATGTCAGAGAGAATGTCAGAAGATATGTCAGAAGACATGTCAGAAAGAACGTCAGAAGATATGTCAGAGAGAATGTCAGAAGAGATGTCAGAAAGAATGTCAAAAGATATGCCAGAAAGAATGTCAGAGAGAATGTCAGAAGAGATGTCAGACGACATGTCAGAAAGAATGTCAGAAGATATGTCAGAGAGAATGTCAAAAGATTTGCCAGAAAGAATGTCAGAGAGAATGTCAGAAGATATGTCAGAGAGAATGTCAGAAAGAGATGACAGAAAGAATGTCAGAGATAATGTCAGAGAGATTGGCAGAAGATATGTCAGAAAGAATGTCAAAAGATATGTCAGAAAGAATGTCAGAAGAGATGTCAGAGAGAATGTCAAAAGATTTGCCAGAAAGAATGTCCGACTAGAAAGTTGTCAGAAAGAACGTCAGAAGATGTGCCAGAAAGGATGTCAGAAAGAATGCCAAAAGGTATGCCAGAGAGAATGTCAGAAGATTTGTCAGAAAGAATGTCAGAAGATATGCCGGAGAGAATGCCAGACAAAAGTGGAGTCAACAAGCGGTGTTGACATGACATGGTGGGGATCACTCGAAGTAAAATAATTAGTTTCCAGCTGAACTGTTGCATTTGTGTTTGACAAGTTCCAAGGAGCAAAGGGCAGAACATGAACGGCTCTTCAGTCAAGCATTGGAGGCTATATGGTAGGGTTTTGCTGGGCCATTGCAATTCAATACCCCGTTGTGACTGGCATGTGGTGCTTCTGGAAAGACAGCAGGTGCGTTTGCTGCTTGCTTTGCTGACCAGTTTCTAGTATTGTAATCTGGTCGATTGGTGTCGGTTGAAAGGTCTTGAACCATGTTCCTGGAAAATGTTGGAAAATGGCGCATCACTCCGAATATTTTCAAGTGACAGATGTTTGGCTTTGAACTTAACGTTTTAATTCATGTTTGGTTGCCTTGCCAGCAGTGTTGCTTCAGAGGAACAACGTGCTGAGCACCGGTCCGCGCTTGAGCTTGCAGTTCAGGTAGTTCAGGACAATGTTCCGAAATTTGCTGGAAAGTCTGAGTTTTGGTAGAATCGTGACAGCTCACACCATTCAGGCTGGGCCACAGTATGCTACACAGTAGTGTTGGTTTTCCATCCAGCAGTCTTGGACAGGCCTAGGGGTATGTTTTGTTAGAGGTCCTTTTGATTGAAATTCCTACCCGTCAAATTCTTACAAAATGACATGAAAATCTCACAATTCGATTGCTTGCTGTCGGCCCCATTTTTGCGATGTGTTTTAAGGTGGTTGTTGGATTTGGACAGGTTTAGTGGGCTTTATATAGGTTTTATATATTGGGATTTTATCTGGGTTTGACCCATGTTGGGATCTTTTTAGTTTTTGTTGGATTTGTTTGGTTGTTTGGATTTATTGAGATTTGGCCGGCTCTTGCTAGATCGCGCACGGGACTTGTGCTGGAGCAGTAGTGGATTGGGATGCGCTTGTGTTTTGACGCTCTTACACCTTTTTTTGGAAAATGCGCAGGAACACTTTGGGTTTCTGCTGGTTTGCTCATGTTTTTTTTGCAAGATTATGGAGGAAACCTTTTGGGGAAACATGGGCCTGGCAAAATCCATAGAGCTCTGAACACTTACTGTAACAGAACATATGCCTTAGCCACCGGATGAAATAGTGCGCATGGTGTGGATTGTGAAGTTTTTCACGTTCTTGGTGAGTTTTTCCACAATATATACATGTATATATATATAATATATATATATATAATATATATAGGTTCATGCAGTGGCAAAGAAGCAACTTGGTGTTGACCTGTGGCATGCTGCGCAGCATTGCTGTGAAGGACAGAGAAGATCACCATGCGAATGCTTTGGAGGAGCATTTCTAGGTTAGATTCGTCGCACATGTTTGCAATCATGATGCAATAATGTTTTCTTACTTTGTGTTTTTTTAGTTTCCAGCTGAACTGTTGCATTTGTGTTTGACAAGTTCCAAGGAGCAAAGGGCAGAACATGAACGGCTCTTCAGTCAAGCATTGGAGGCTATATGGTAGGGTTTTGCTGGGTTATTGCAATTCAATACCCCGTTGTGACTGGCATGTGGTGCTTCTGGAAAGACAGCAGGTGCGTTTGCTGCTTGCTTTGGTGACCAGTTTCTAGTATTGTAATCTGGTCGATTGGTGTCGATTGAAAGGTCTTGAACCATGTTCCTGGAAAATGTTGGAAAATGGCGCATCACTCCGAATATTTTCAAGTGACAGATGTTTGGCTTTGAACTTAAAGCTTTAATTCATGTTTGGTTGCCCTGCCAGCAGTGTTGCTTCAGAGGAACAACGTGCTGAGCACCGGTCCGCGCTTGAGCTTGCAGTTCAGGTTGTTCAGGACAATGTTCCGAAGTGTGCTGGAAAGTCTGAATTGTGATAGCAACGTGACAGCTTACTGTGTTAAGCTTAGTTTTTGTTGCTTCCAGTGTTTTCTTCCTTTCTTCTAACATTGGTTCTGTCTTATGCAATGACAGCTTTGGTTGTCAATGTTTTCAGAAACATGATTCTTCATGTTTCACCTTTTTGGCTTCGGGCTCTTGACATTCAAGTAAGATCGCACGTGCCATAATGTGACGCACTTTCGTGCCATGTTATTTGTGAAGGAAAAGGAAGCACATGGTGCAAATGCATTGGAGGAGCGGGGAGAAGCAAAGCAGTCTTTGTTTTTCAGAGCTCACTTTTGCGGTGCTACCTGCCGGATTTTGCAAATTACTAAGTATATTCAAAAGTAATCAATTGTTCATCCAGGTGTTTATTGATATGTCAGTGCAGAATGACCTGGTAGTGGTTCGCAGACATTTTCTGTGTTCTGGGGTACACGCTAAATGCCCTACTTTCCCCAGCTTCCAACGCCTCGAGCTATGAAGGGATCGACGTTGCAGGAACATCAAGCTCATCATCGGTCTGCCTTGGACTTGGCACTGCAGGTTGTTCAGGCGCGAGGATCATGGACTTGACAATGCGGTATCCATATTTCATGGGCTCAAGATTCAAACATTGTTTATCAGCCGTACTTGATTTTCTTCACTGTTTGAGATGTCAACAAACCATGTTTGAGATGACCGCTGGTGCTGACATCTCCGCAACAACCCGTAAGCCAAGCGTGCCATTGACACGACCCGGCACTCGGACCATGAAGTCCAGCGGCTGGTCAGTGGAAGAACGGTTTCTTCATTTGTTGGTTTCTGACACAGATGCAATGGGCAATGCAGATCAATGCAGGATGAAAATGGATGATGTATGAAACGTTGGTGTTAAGATATATTTTAAACTAAAGTATTGCATCAGTACTCAATACTGTTAACAATTAACCATCTTAAATCAGACGCACCATCGTTACTCTTCAAACTGCTGTTTCATATCCAATTGAAAGCGTTTGTGTTTTAGTTCGCCAGGACAAAGAAGATCACCACTCGCAGAAATTGGAGGATCACCGCCTTACTGCCGGGCTGTCATGCAACCAGCCACCATCGACCATCTTCAACCAGCCACCACCAACCATCCTCCACCACCGCACATTAGTGTATTCCAACTCGAATCATGAGAGCAACTGCGATTGCATTGTGCCCTCCTGGAAACAGACATAAACCCTCCAAAATAGAAGTTGGAATATGAGTTTCCACCTTTGGAAAAGCTCTTCCGTTCACTTTATTTGGCACAGATGAGATGTTCACTGAAACTGCTGTCAGCGCCAACACCAGGACCACCATGAGCAAATGCAGAGAGAAAAGGAACGAGCCCTAAAGGTGCGATCGAGATGGAAAGCAGTGAAGGGATAGTGTTTCTATGTCTGTGGTTCTTGCTTGGTGCTGTTGAGGACTGGACTTTTAGATTCTATTCAGTATAGAGTTGCTTGATTAGCTGATAAGTTGACAAGTGCAAATGTGTTTTTTGATTCACTGTCTAGTTAGGAGGCAAATGTAAGCGAGTGGGTAATGTAGATTGTGAGACCATTGTAGTTGGTTTTGATTGGGTGGTTGCAGTGCTGGTAAGCATCATTGGTATGGTAGGTGATATGCACCTCAAGCTTGGAACATGTTTTTTTTTTTTGTTTTTTTTTTTTCCGTGGAAATATGATAACAATTGTGCTTCACAAACCAAGTCTGACCATCTATTAAACATGAAGTCAACTTTTTCATGTGAGCATTCTGCTTGGGTAGAATCTTCAACGCCAGGGGGTGAAATTAGCGTTCAGGTTGATAAATGCCCGATCTTGATGCCAGGATGAGGTTTTGCTTACTCATTTTAAGTCAGCCCAACCAAGACAGAGTGCTTGATTGTTGCACCTGTCAAATACGAACGAACATGCTCAGGTTACGACTGTTAGCAATAATCAACTGGTCGTTCTGACAATGCATACACACATACATACATACATACATACATACATACATACATACATACATACATACATACATGATTAAATGCAATGACATGGCGTTACAATACAGTACATTACATACAGGATTGCATTACATTTCATTTCATTACATTTTGTTACATTACATTTCATTACGATTCATTTCATTACATTTTGGTACATTACATAACAGTACATTACATTACATTACATTAGATTCATTACATTGCATTACTTTACATTACATTCGAATACATACATAACTTAATTACAGTACAATTTTATTACATACATACATGCATACAAGTGCAATTACATGTTTAATCTCTTCGCAGATGTGTTTAGTTGCACGTAAGCATCCTTCTCATTTGTCAAAAAAAACAACTACTTTGCTGGGCACACCACCCGCCAGAAGCTGGGCAGGCACAAGGACTACAGCACCAGTCAGTGAAGGGCTCAGCAGTGGGGTCAGAGAGGAGGTATCCTAAGTGGTTGTAAGGGGTCTTCAATCATAATCCTTACCACCAGTGCCTACTTGATTGATTGTGGGATACGGTTCTATTCATGGTTTCTAGATTGACAGAGTCATAGTGTTGTTGTGAATTGTTAATCTCTACTTTCTAGCTGATGACTGGTCAGACCGCATCAATGGCTGAGGGAATGGCTATCGTTAGTGCTCTTGACAAACCACCATCAGGAAAGGTATTGTACAGACTACCAAATAAAGGCTTTGGTGGGATAGTTTGTTTGTTTGCATGTCGAGCCATGCACGGGTGACCACTGGCATGACGCATGATAGTTGATGATGGAGTCCGATGTCATCATCGACGGTCGTCCAGAATAGCTGAATCATATCTCAATAAGAATTACAATATATTGCAGTATGAATGACTGTTGGTTTACCCCACTTGTGGTGGTTCATGGTACGCTTTCACATGTCCTTGTTTGATGTTGTCAATGTGCTGCAGCCTTGGCTGGTCGATCAGAGTCGACACTGGGAGCTGTGCAGCAGTCCCTGACAGGAGAAGAACATGCAGCAGCAGAATCACGTTCGTGAGATGGAGGCTCGCTTGGAGAAGTGCATAGGCCATACAGGTGATTCTCGGTCACTTGTTGCAAGTATACAGCACTGTTTCTGCCAATATGGCTGATCTATAACATCAAAACAATGTTGGGGCAGTTTGTTTGGAAGTTATGTTGTTTGGCCATGTATAGTTGCGCATGTCCTGTCTATAATTACTTGTTTGCTTGTGTGTGTGTGTGTGTTTGGTTTGGACTACGTGGCTACATCAGCAAATCTACAACTCGATGACTTCGGGGTCAATTTGCGTGGCATGACTGCCGTAGAATCATTTGTGAAAAGTCATTGTATCTATATTGTTGGTTCTTCTTGGTTGCATGGTCTTTGTTTTTTTTTATTATTGCATGTTCCTGTTGCTCGTAGCCACATCTCTTGTACTTGATATGTGTTAAGTTACTCATCTTGCGCTTGTTGCTTCAATTGTGAATGATGCCCGTTGGTTCCATCGGTTCAAACTTGGCTCGTCGTGTTGAGCAGTGGGCTGCAGCTTTTGTCCTAATTTACGTGGGGTACAGGTGGTAGTTGGTCAGCCGGTGTTGTTGGAGACAGTTTCTACGGCCTTTCCATGTACGATGTGCGGACTTGCAGGAGCTTGCTGCTACCCACACGCGTGATTCTTACTTACTGCGTTTTTTTGGCAGGCCTGATATATTTGTTGCATGTGTTTGTTGCTTGTTTCTCACTTATCCTTAGGCATCCGCAATAGATGTGCTTTTGTGTATATATTTGTGCATTGTCATCTGTCAATGTGTTGTTATGTATTGTTAAGTTCCGACCGTTATAAATTTGTTGGTTAATCATTTATCGTCAAGGTTTAATTGCTTATTTTTAAATTAATCAACACTCAGCCATGCACAGGTTGGGTAATATCCAAACAACATCATCGGATGGGAGCTGTATGCTTGAAGCGTTTGATTCACTGTTCGGTTATGACCAATACCCAACGTGCTTATTGCTGTAGTTGGTTTTCTACTGTAATTCCACACTATACAAACATATACATGCATTCAAAGTAGGCACAGGAATGTTCCATATGATGTGCCATTCCACATTGATTGTAGCCACATGTTTAATCCAAGAATTGTTCTACACAAACCATCAACATATATACACATAGCTGTGTGTATGTAACGTATCTTGCCACACCAACAAATGTCTCAACCATCATAAGCCCCAGCATTAGCCATCACCAATAGTTACATGTATGTAGCCGTTGATTGCCATGATTACCATTAACAATCATTAATCACGATTGATATTTCCCAATTTTCTTGCTGATTCTCCAGTTTTTTTTTCCATCAGCAATAAGAAACCTATAGGAAACCCAGGATCAAGCCATGGGTGCCGTTGGAACCCCCGGCCGCCCGCCATGGAACCCCCAGGGCCCCGCATGGCCCCGTCGTGCTGGCCGGGTGCCGTTGGCTGCGGCTGCGCACCAGCGAGGTGAAGCAGCAGCAGTGGAGACAAGAAACTCAGGTGGGCAATGGCCCTGGGACCAAGCTGCACCAAATGATGGTCACTTCCAGGGTATTTGATGGCAGTGATGGTTAATGATGGTAGGAATGGTTGGGGATGGTTGATAATAACCATCAACCATATTGCTGTTGGCAAACGATGGTCATTTGTGTTGGTTAATGATCACATGGTTAGTAATTGATGATGGTTGATGATGCTTGACCAATGGTCAAGCTGGTGCTGATAGGTGGTAATGATCAGCAAGAATGGGAAACCAACTGGCTATGGGTCAAAACCGACCGAGCAACACATTGTGAATATCCAGGGTTGGCCACCCGCAGCTACACAGTGATTATTGCTACTGTACCAACGGGGTACCAACATGTTACAACGTGTAACAAAAAACAATAGAGAACAATCATTGCAATGACTCTGATGCAGGCTAATGATAATTAATCCTGGTATTCGTAAGGATGGCTTCTGGGCTGATCATGCTCTTTTAGCAAAGGCTATAAATGAGAGCGAGAGCAGATTTTACTATAGGATTCATTGTTTATTGAAGATCAATTTGGGATTGGTAGTGGCTACATATTGTGCTTCTTTATCCACAAACACTGTTGCTATCATTTGTTTACCAAGCGGCAGATGAACATCCAGGGGGGTCTAAGAAAGAACAATAATCAAAGAACACACGCCTTGTGTTTGTTCACCTCTGCCATATAGTCACAGCATACTTGCTTGTTTTGTTTGCCTACATTATAATGACACATGCCAATGTGAGTGCTGTAGCGTGTGAATGCTGAATAAACCCAACTCAATATGACCTTGATATGACTCATATCGATCATGGACATGTAGAAACAACATCAAAAAGACAACAACAAAAGCAACAGCAAGAGCAATCGTGAGAAGCCGGTTGTGATGGCAATGGTTTTGTGTTCAGACCATACGACATAGATCTACTGATGTACTGCATGTGTGAAATATTAATTTATCAATCCCTGTACTCCCGAAGATTGGATTCCATTTCAGTAGGGAATCATGTCTCAGGGCTAGATAAGCATGATGGATCATGACTTATCATGAGCCAAGGCCCAAGGGCAATAACAATTGATGATTATGAACCATGAACATCATTGAATGTTAACAATAGTCATCAGACATGTTCATTATGAATAATTACCATGATCAACCATATGGCAACATATTAAACACATTATCAATCATCAATAGCCGTCCTTTGTTTCTGATTACTACTTGTTGAAATCAACCATTAATTCCTGTAACCAGTAAAAACCTACTCAGTCCTTCACCAACCATGATACCATGCTACTCATCCATGATTACTTCAGTTGCTTATTGGCATCCATGATTACCCTTCATCCGCCATTTATAATGGTATGTGGGTGTTTCTCAAAATAAGGGACCCTCCAAATCATCCATTAATAATCATTTTGAGTACGAAACCAACCATTTTTGGGTACCCCTATGGCTTGAGAAACCCCCATTGGTATCCAATACATATCCACCATTCCCATGACTTCGACGTTGCCCCGCAGCTGTTACAACGCCTCGCAGCTTTCGCCACGCCGTGCAGCCATGGCGTCGCGACGCTGGCAGGGAAAGGTAGCGAACATCGATCCGTTGGTCCCGCCACTGGGATCGTCGAGTCCAGGAAGAAACGGCCGATGAGGTTAATGGTTTGGGGTTATTATATAATGGTTAGTGGTTGATAATGGTTTTAGTGGTTAATCATGATTTCTAAAAAAGACTTCTGATTAGAAATGGGTTGATGGTTGTTGATACTGGTTAGTTGCGGTTTATAATGGTGACTAATATGGTTGAGATGCTTACGAGTGGTAAATAATGCTTTCTAGAGGTCAATAATGTACTGCCCTCATTGCAGTTGCTAAACGTTTTAAGTAGGGGTTCCAAAATAGTGGGCTCCAAAGGTGGTAAATGGCGGATACTACGGGTTAATTTTGTGGTTTCTACCGGTCCATAGTCGACACAATGGTTTATGAATGGTTGAAAATGGGTGAGAATGGTTGATTAATCATCATGATTGCCTTTTTGTGGTGATGAAGGGAGCATGTTGGGAATACTAGTCAATGATGGGACTATGAAGTTGCCAATATCCACTGTTAGTTGTGGTCAGTATGGTGATGTTTTAGTGGTCAAATGTTTGAGACCGAAGATGGTCAAGGATATGTAAATTGATTGGGGATTATAAGATCTCAGGATACAATTGTCAAGGATAAGATGGTTAAGGATAGATCGTTCAAGGGTTATTATGCTGCATGGTCGGGGATTATATGCAGGCATCAGCCCCAAAAATATTTGCAGGCACCCTGGCATTGGAGGTAATTTGTGACCACTCAGCCAGCAGCTTTGAGAGGAGCTACCAGCAGCAGTATTCCCGGAGCGAAATAGGTGGTTTCTTTGAGCTGCCACCGGTATCATTAATGATAGATCCACCACAGTTCACTACCACATGCATCATATGATCATGAAACATGCAGCCGGGTTTCAAAAGATGGCCTAGCTTTTGAATAAGATTCGCGAAACATAGGGTTCCATCTTCCGGCAGTCACCTGTAAGTAGACAACAAGTAGACAACACAAAGCTTGTGGTAGCCAGCGAGCTGGAAGTACCTTCGCACTGATAATGGTGAATTTTGACTGTTCCATGTTTTTCCCTTTGATCCCTTTGCTTTATTTCATTAGTATTGATCATTAAACCACAGTTAGCCATTTCCTGCAATCATAAGCCCGCCAAACTTACATAACCATTCTACCAATTACGGTACTGGGCGTCACCAACCGTCACCAACCATCACCAACCATCACCAACCACCATCCGCATCAACCATCATCAACCACCACCAACCATGACCAACCATCACCAAGCACCACCAACCATCACCAACCATCACCAACCACCACCAACCACCACCAACCACCACCAACCATCACCAACCACCACCAACCATCACCAACCACCACCAACCATCACCAACCATCACCAACCACCACCAACCATCACCAACCACCACCAACCATCACCAACCACCACCAACCATCACCAACCACCACCAACCATCACCAACCACCACCAACCATCACCAACCATCACCAACCACCACCAACCATCACCAACCACCACCAACCATCACCAACCATCCCCAACCATCCCCAACCATTCCTGCCATCATTAATCACCAACCAGGTACATTGACACCTTCGGATACGATTTGCCAAAGCCCTGGCCCCGTGGTGCGCCAGCCCCAGCAGTGCCCTGCGCATGGGAGGCCGCCGTGAGAAGGGCCACTGGCTGTTGGTTGGGATGCTACGGAGATCTAAGGAACCAGGCGTTACATGTATCACCCTTTTTTTGCAACACTTGTGTATACATGTTTCATCATGTTTCGATGATTCATATGATTCTGGGGTGATTATTTATCTGCAGTTTTCCACAACTTTTAGAGGTTTTGAGTTTTTTTGGGACGGAATTACATGGATTTACAATATATCATTAACTAAAATCAAAGATGTTTGGTGTGGGTTGGGAATCCAGCGCTTACAAACCCGTTGGGTGAGAATTGGTGCCCTGAAAAACAATTGCGATACCAACAATGATTAGCTGTTGCTGATCAAAGCTAGCAAAGGCAAGTGGCCATTCCCAAAAAGTAAGTCAGAAATGATGGATTCTCCAGTCAGCGAGCCGTTGGGAGGAGGGCAACGTTTGTTTGAAAGACCAGCACAAAACCTGGGAAAAGCCAGCTGGTGAGCGAACCATTAACACATGGATACTGACAGATAGACATCCGGTGTTTTGAAACCCGAGTTGCTGGGTTTCAGGTCGCGTCATCTCATCACAGGCCGCCCTGGGTGCGGCTTGGGCCCGGAATCGCAGGCGACTTCTCCGCTGCCGCCCAGAGAGTCCATCACGGCACCGATATCTCCCAGCCTCTTCGAGACCACCGACATCGAGGCCCGGTAGTCATGGTGGTTCTCAAGCCATAGGGAACTACAAGGCTATGGGTCAAGGCTTTAACCAACCAACTAATGGGGGATAATGACCAACCAATTATAAGGGAAACAATGGTTAATGACAGGGGAACCAGGGGTACAGGGTTTTGACCCACAGCCACAAAAATGTTATGTTTCACTGCTATAAATGACTATCAATGGATGATACTTGGGCGTACCCCTATTTTGGAAACCACCAAATGTGAAAGAGGGGCGAGGTGGCATTGATACATTGTTGTGTTGAGGACCTCCATCTCCGTGAACGCAGGACGTCTTTGACATATCATTGTGTATGTCTTTTAGTCTTGCTTGTACGTGTTTGCACACGTACACGGCACAGGTACCTGCAAGGAATATTTCCAAACAAATGACTTCTCCGAATTGAGTTATTCTATTTGCCTGTCAAAAATGATATCTACTGTTTGTGTTTTTCAGACTTGTTTGGCGCTTGTACCTCCACGTTTGCAAGTGTTTGGAGTTATTTGTTTATGTTTTTTTTTTGGACGTGGGATGCACTAGGTCAATGCTCATTACCTACCCCTTTCTTAGTTGGTTGGTTGATATGGGTTGGCCAGCTCTTACGCCGCAACTGTCGTTGGTTATGTGGATTTCTGATCGCGCTTTGGCCTTGGTGAACATCACTGGTGGGGCCAAATACCAGTTAGCAGTTGTGGTAGGTGGTAAGTTCCAACTGATCACTGGGGGGGATCACTTTGGAAGTTCTAGATGCTGTGCAGAAACTGCTGCAGCATTGGTTGTTTCACTGGTCTGGTGGGAGCTGTCAGAATCAGTATGCGAATCCTCTCTTGCAATTATAACACGAAGACCATTCTCAGAAACCAAGCAATGGTTTGATTGACATCAACCATTGCTGTCTCAGATACCGTAATGGTTGACATCAGCAATGGCTAGCAACCACTACCAACAAACGTAGCCGCTGTTCTCGACAGCGCCTCCAACTCACGCAATGGCTTGATCAACAGGCGAGTCCTTTCTTATCAATGTCCTCTTGGGTGAACTTTCTTGGTTCTTCATCGAAGTCTCTACGGTAAGTATATTCAGTTGCGATGTTCCTGTTTAATCACCGCTGCAGGGTCTCATTTGCTCAGTTGCTCAACCTCGCAAGAACACTAGCATAACCCTGTTTGATGGGTTATGATCATTAAAATATCAGGATAACAATATGATGAAATCTGAAGATTCATTTTTGCTGGAATCATTTTGATTATAGCTAGTTAGTGTTTATCCATTGAGAATCCCTATGAATCACCCTTTGCAAGGGAAGGAACCCAATATTGAATTGAACCTTACACTGCACCATTAGGAGCTACGAGAGACCATTGTGCGTGAGGAGAAGGTGGGGCATGCGCGCGCACTGCTTGGGGATGATCGGTTTGATCGGTTCACCGGGATCGCTGATGAACTATCCATCAAGAACAATAACCAAGGTAATGGTAATGATGCACTCATCAACAGGTAACGATCCGTGATTATTAATTTAATCATGATCATTAGTAAACTGGTAATTAACTGCCATCAGGGAATGGTAACAATTCACCTTGATTGACAAACGAGTGAACGATTATGTAATTAACTAGTGATTAATTCAATGATGATCAATCTAATCATATTGATCAACCAATGGTGGTTTTGGCAAAGAATCGGCTAATGATTGACTAGCCATCAGGTAAGGCCATTAGTACATCCGGAATTAATTGAATTGTAGCCAATCTGAGGAATATCAAGTGGTGTGCATTTCTCAAGGGAATGCTGAACAAATAGCAACATCAAAACACCACTTGATTTTACACAATAATTAGATGAGCCATGTGTGTGGTTGATTTTACTGAAAGAGATACCACAACACCAGATGTTTTCGCACTGCACAATAAACTAGATGCTGTACTTATTTTGGATATTGTTGTGTTTACAATGTTGAACAGGTGCCTGTCAATCAATCCTACATATTCACATAAAGTCTTACGCTAATAATCCAACGTAGGTACGGGTTAATACCAATGATCCGAAGAGTCGGGGACATGCCAACAGCTGGACTACTCTGTTTCTGGGAAGTTCATGCTTCCCAGGAATCTGACAGTTTCGGTTGCTGGAAAGCGCTTCACAGTTCCACTTGGCAACTGTCATCGATCCCAGTCATAACTAAGACACCTGGGTTTTCTACCAGAATTCGAATACCCAGAATTCGAATCCAGAAACTGCGTGAAATCAACATTTTCTCCTTGGATGAACCAGCACCAACTGCAGGAGAGAGCTGCCGAAGCCTGGGCCGCGAAAGAAATGCAGCTGCAGGCCGCCTTTGCGAAGCTGCAGTCAGTCCGTGCCAGATGCCATGATTTGTTAAACATTTCTGGCGAGAGATTGGCGATTGAATTTGGTTGCCATGCTTGATTAATCATGATTATGCTGTGGATAAACAATGATATTGATGATGATACTGTATATATGTATATGTATTGATCATGATGCCCTGTGGTCGATAGTCAATGATGATCAATCATGGTTGAATGATCACAATGCGTGTGTGTGTGTGCGTCAATGAACGATAATTTGCTGCACTTTGCCAAAAGAACCACCTAGATAGACAACGATGTTGACAAGCTGGGGGTGAATATCAGCAAGAAATCTTGGCACGCGGCAGACCCAACAGCTCATAGTCGACAATTCGTAAGCCAAGATGATTTGACTCTGTAAAGACATGAAAATGTCAAGCTCTCAAGCTCTCAAGCTCTCCATCCCAGGGATTTGCAACCAACAGTGGAGGGCGACTGAAGAGGGCACCATTGGTCGGAGGAAATCCTCGATGATTCATGAGACACACCATCAACCCCAATTGGTGAAGCTTTCCAATGCAGGTAGTTTGTTCTTGCTTGGTATGTTCCCCAGGTTCGTTCACCCTCATGGGCTCATGGGTGTCGAAACAATTCGGATGCGGAGTGGTCGTTCGTCATTGGTGTTTTGCACATGTGTTTTAGACTATAAGGAAATCATGGGCAATTTCTTCGCTTTTCGCTTGCACGGCTTGTCACATTGTTGGTTAGTTGGTCGGTTGGCTGGCTGGCTGGCTGCTTCCTGTGTCGGCTGTGAACGTGGTTTGTTTATTGCTTGGTTGTGAGGTTGTCAATCAGATCTCGGTCTCGGTGGCTGATTATCCCCAAAGCTTGGTAAGATCAACTTGAACACATCCATCAAGTTCTTATGAAACCCATGGTTTTTGGTAGATCATTAAAACAAGGAGAGCAGTGTGTGATTAGGGGTCAATTCATCTAAATGTGTATTTCAGGTAGGGTACATTAGGGTACTGAACCAGCCACTCCAAGCCAAAAACATGTGAACTAGGCAAGAGTTCGACCAAGGTACAACTCATGTGTTGAACGTTCTTCACATTTCACGTGACATGGAGCTCCTGAACTCCAAACGACTTTGGCAATTATATCCATGTATCTCATTTTCTTGTCGGTTCATTGGGCCCATTGGTGTCTATGTTTTTTGAAACCATGTGTATTCGCTATGCATGCAGATACATGCACACACATATACATATTACACGCATCGCATTCGCAAGAGATAGACACTACTGTGGTTGGTATTCTAAGTTGTTCCAAATCATGTGCTGACAAGGGTCATTAATTACTCTCGGATCATAAGACCCTGCTGCAAGGAGAAGATTGCGGCAAAGGATCAAGACATCAAATCGCTGCAAGAAAAACATCAGTTGCTTGGTTAGCTCATAGGCATTCTCCAATAAACCCGTATTGTCCAACCAGTTGTTTTACTTAATTAATCACTTTATGCATACTAAGTCAAGTATTATGTACATATAACCACATATCAGTTGTGTTATATACCATCTATAAAGCCAGTCGGTATTTACAACATATCAGCAGCATATGCAGACCTGAAATGCTAGTCAAGCCACATTGCGCATTGAGCTTGGCCCATAGCACCTGTGTGCAGCTGCTACTATACGGGCGCCTTGCAAGCTCAACCCCATGGCTCTTACAGCGTCAACTTTCGGTACGAATTCATCCTACTCAATAGATTTGGATCAGCTGATCAATGGGTCTACAAGTGTGTAACTGCCTTCATTTATGGGTAAATATATATTTATATATACCCATGTCTTTTACACATGTATATTGTTTGACCTCTATGTAAACATACATGTATATACATACATATATATATATATTTTTTTTTCAAATATATATATATATATATGTGTACGCATGTCTGTGTACATATGCTGCACATGGGTAGACATGTTTACAAGCACTATTTTGCATAGAATAGATCTGGTTCATGCGGAACATGGGACTATGGGGACGAGTCAAGCCAACAGTTGGACCAGTTGCAGTAGCTAATTGGAAGGTAAGCTTACACCTCAGAGGTAAACCTTGGGTCAAAACGACAGGTGAAGCCATTGACCCCGGCGCCAGAATTGGGAATATTGTGTTGCAGAAAAATCAGGGGATGGAACATGTATTGAGACATGGGACTAGATAAACAATGGAAAAAAAGGTAAGTAAAAGTAAAGGCTGTTTGACTGTTGGAAGGCCATGCGCAGCAATCTGACCATGTTGGTTGCCATCCCTTGTCATATGTGTGTCTCATGTGTGTGTGTGTTGTGGTTTGGCGGAATCTGTTGCACTTTACAAAGGTACCAATCAAATGTCGAGCGGTTGGAGCACGGGAGGGAGGACCCCTACAAATGTGAAAGCGCAGAGGCCCCCTGAATCCTCCCTGAATCCTCAAAAACCTTGCCTTGACAACGAGTGCTTGGTCCAGTTCAGACCGCAATCTGGTGTGGGGTATTCCATGGCCATGGTCGTGATCCAAAAACATGTTCAGTTGAAAACAGACAAATTTTGTGTGGCAGATATGATAGTAACCATGTATGGATGCAAATGCAAATGCTGGTGACCACTTGACTAGCTAGTATTGAAAGAAACTAACCTCATTGCAAAAGTAAATGTCTTGACCCACTTGCACTCCTTCCGGATCAGTTCAATGAACCCAGGGTCAGGGTCTAACATATCATTACATATCATGGCTTGTTCTATCGGAGATCATATTAAGATGCCACTTTCAGATTATTAGCCGCCAGAAATTCGAGTGGAATAACTGAGGCTGCTGTATAGCTGTGTGATTTATTGGGATAGGTATCACTAGGAGATCATAGTCTCAACTTCAAGAGATCACCAGAGTCTTATAGGATTCAGTGGTAGCTACACGCTATGGCCCATCAGTCAATCTATGGCTAAGGCTCCAATGTGAAGCACTTCTGACAAAGAAGGAGCAGGTGGAGATGGCTGCTGATCCACTTCAGCTGTGAGTGTCAAATGTTGGATCTATCGTTTGCAACCCTCCGGGTAATGTTTACGACAGCTGGAGTGTGACAATGAATCGCACGTTTTTGGGAGTACAACATGGCTAAGCAATCCTGTTTGTGCAATTGAGTTTGGGCGCTGTTTTCAGTCCCTTCGCATAAGCTGTTTCTATCACCAGGATTTTCCTAGTTCTAATCAGGATGCACCGCTTACTGGGCACGGACAAGCAGTGCGGATCATTCCGGCCATAACCTTTGGTAATCCCGCATGGCAATAGAAACTGGCTATTCCCAATTGGTAAACCATCTATATATAATTTGTTTGAAGCTGTCAGCATGTTCCGCCTAACTGTTGATCCCAACAAGATGCAGCAAGTCGGTTTTTGGGATCATGAATAGCTGAAATCGCTGGAGAATAGACAAGGAATGCATTTGGTGCGTATATATGTTGCACATGCATGATCATGCATGTGTATCTATATGTGTATCTCTATATGCCATTTAGCCATATTTGTATAGACCGGTCAAAGCACACGAGTGTGATGGAAGATTCCCAGATCCCATCAAGTATTCTCCTTTCTTGCTGGTGATTGCCTGCCGTTGTGAGAATGTTGATTCAGTTCTTACCTGTGAGCCACTACAACTGGCAAACTTGACTGCATCGTGTTGCTTCTTGAGACAGCCCATTCATATTTGTTTGCATTGTCTTTGTTATAGATTATGTCATTCTGCATTATATAGCTAGATCTAGTTTCAGTTTTTCATGATACGTTGATGGGTCAGTACCCTGGACCATCCCTGTAGTTCACCAATGACCAGTTCACCAATCCAGCTCTTGGGATGGCTACCATGGCGCCATGGGATGACCCACATCCCCAGCCCCCACTGTTGCGTCGCCAGGAGATCCAAGACGTGCTCCGAGAAGAGCGATTGCAGCAGGAGGAGACCAGTGATGATCCCCAGGGTTTTGCAGGGATCCCCAGGGATCCCCAGGGTATGGCTGGCTTATAAACCGGATAATGACAGGGGGTACCCCTATGACTGCAGAAACCACCATTTATGAGTGTTGACCTAAGCTACTAGTTGTTTGAATCATTGCTTGTTTTCCTGATTATTTGGGATGGTTGATGAATATTTTGGGGATAGCTTGTAACAAGCAATCATAAAACTGAGGGAAAATCCCAAGCCATCTTTTTTCTGGTAAACTGCTGGTGACCACTGCCAGGAGCTCAAAGAAAAGGCCGAGATTTGGTTGCAGGTTCGGGCTGCCGGGGTGTGCCTTGAAACAGGGTCCTGGCATGGCCCCTACAAGTGACGGTTGGCAGGCTTTCAGTTTGCCTTTATGGCATGACTGTAGAATCTTTGAACATCATCTTGCAGGATCCAAGTAAGATTTTGGCAAGATCCATTGATTTGCTACAATTGACCACAAAATTACATCTTGCCGGTATTTAGATGTGCTACAATTCTCCATCCAATAAGATCCTTGCATCACAGTCCAACACTTCGGCTGGGAGAATCGGCGCGTGGCAGTTGTCCGAGCCACGCGACAGGATCAGCTTTGTGCAAAGGAAAGGGAGATTCAGATGCTGAAGGAGGAACAACAGTTTTTTGTCACGTGAAATCCGCTTCAAAATTTTTCCCCTCCCAAAGCTTCCCCCACGCATTTGGAAAATTGTTACCATGGGCTGTTGGTAGTAGCATTTTACTGTTAGGAACAGTTTGATGCGTGGCTGAAATTCAAGATGACTCTTTTACTGATTCTCCATCGCCTCATTAGTGAGGATCATTCAGAATTAAGAATCACAGCATGAATAGCACTGCTGGAATCCAGTGCTTCCCACGGTGCGAGTTTTCGCACCTTGGCACGGGGCGATAGCACCGACTTAGCGATCTAGGATGTCCACAGCTCGTGGTTGCTGCTTCGTCCAGCTTCGCTTCCCAAGTTGGTGCGCGCCCACATTTGGGTGCCAATGACTTGATCAATGACTTGCAATGCATCATGTGGATCTGGAACAGTTTGGTGCAAGACCAACAACTGATTGAATTGAATTGAATGGTGTGCCTCCAAGAAAAGGGAACGCCAATAGTTTGCCAGGTAGGTGTTCAAGTCGGAACTTGAAATGCATGGCAAAGGAGGTCTATCTATGTGTCTACCGATCTATTTTGAATATAGATTTGTTCGTCTTAGGATCAAATCACTTGCTGCATAGTGCCTTCCGTTGCTGGCACTTCCATCTCTATGAGTGCATTTGTATAGGTATAGTATAGTTAGATTCAGCCAGAAAGCATCGTCTATGCTTGTTGATTGCATGCTTGGTTTTCAGGAAGGGAGGTAGAGACACCAGTCACAATTGTTGTGCCCCCACTACATTAGCAACGTCAAAGCGAAATTCAATGTTTGTTCAATGCGTAGATGAAGCTCGCGGTTGCTCATCAGTCCTTACGGTTGGTCACGACTCATGAGATTCACGGTGAGATATGCTGTGTTGGCCTTGTGCCAAGCTGGTTCTTTTTTTTAATTTCCATGCCTGAATCAGTAGCTTCTGACTTTCTGATGATGGCGAACTGCTTCAGCTGTTTTTGCTGCAATGCCAAGCAGAGCCAAGCAGTGCCCCAGGTTCCAAAAGGAGGAACTGCTGCGAAAAGAACAGGCTGTTCAGCAGATGCAGCACGAAGAACGGGCAGAGACCAAGGTCAGCTTTGATGTGGGCACGGATCAGTATCGCCTTTGTCCAAACATGCATAGATTTATATTATCCAACCAAGATCAACCAAGGGGATTCGGCTCATATAGTGAGCTCGTTAGGGTTAGACCCGTGTCATCGGGATGAGCCACCCCGTGTTTCAGAGACTGGCATGACAACAAAGTTGCTGGTACGGAAATTGGCTGTCCAGAGTCTCATGTTTCGGCAACATGTTTGATATTCTAAATTCTAACTCCCTGAGTTCCTTCAGTTGCATATCATAGCTCATTGTCAACAAGGTTCATTTCGACATATTTCAACATCTTCTGAACATTCCTGAACGCGTTGAAGTCATCCAACACCCAAAGGGAACCTGAGACTTGCTCAGGAGTTTAGACTTTTTTGAACTAGCATTTCTGATTTTCAGATGGTATGATGCATGATTTATCTCCTGATCTATGTTTTGCCTGTTTCAAAAACTGATGTTTTCAGGGCCGGTCATCCACGACCTTTGCAACAGAACCCATTTCAAGAACAATTTTTGTGGGAACCCTCTGTGAACATGGATCCATTTTGCTGGCATGGCAAGTTCTTTACGAGGCCTGTTTGGCTGAGAGAGAGAGAGTGCGGGATGATCGAAATTTAATTGTGCAACCTATTGGATTCTAGGAAGCCCAGCCTTGCACTAGCCTTTTCCAAAACTATTGGTCGATCATTGTGAATAGGAGCACCGCTGGTTACCAAATATTGTATGATATGTTCTATTTCAACCTGACCATGGAAAGCCAACAACTAGTAGCCATTCTATCGGGAACCATTGGGATATCTATCTAGCTATAGACAAGGTGAGTAACCTATGGGATGCCATAATCTAATCATGAGACTGGCTACTCACCAACCCTTTTGGACCCAATTCCGCACGAGGTGCCACTCTAAAACATGCAGCCATCGCATAGCATGCCCAAGAAGTGTTGTCTATCATTGTTTTGAACTAACTACATGCTACCACACAAGTCCGTTTGCATACATCCTAGGATGATCTAGTTCTTTGGTTGCGATTCATTCTACTCAGTTCTGGCCTAGCTTCAGGAGAATGCCAGAGCTGTTGAAAAGCTACAGGAGAGATACTGCTTCTGGCGATGGCCGGATTGAACTCAGAGTAGTGCTATGGCTGGACATGAACCATAGTTGAAGGCATATCGAACAAAGGTTTGGCTTGGTCTCAAGCAGACAGTCTAGACTTCTAGACATATCTAGGATTCTGGTCATACACTTTGGTAGGCAGTTGTAATGTTAACGTTGAAACTGCGTGCACCGATGCATCATTTTAACAGAGATAAGCAACCAGTATTTGTTGTTGCTCTTTTGTGGCTGGTCAAATGTAGTTGCTTGATTTACCGCGCGAATACATGGTATTTAATTTTTGGGTCTGTTGATTCATGGGTTTTGTACTGTTTTGTTTGTTTCACGGGTGCAAACCTTGCAAGACCCACGAATGCACCAGATCTGTGATGAAGGAGCTCCCTCATGACATGCGTCACTGTCGCCAGCCGCTGGAGGAACAATTAGTGCAGAAGGACGTGTTGATTGACGCATTGAAGGAAGAAAGCAGGTGCCCAGTCTTGACCAGTGCGAGTGCGTCCCGTTTCCACCCCTTTGTCCCTCTTTCTCGAACAGTGTTTCACAAAATTTGATCTCGGTGTACAGGATGCATTCATCGCTGTAGAGTGTGTTTTCTTGGTCAGCACCTATTTATTTTGATCTAAATATTAATTCATTTATATAGATATATATATATACACATGCATATATAGATACATTATATTGGTCGGATCTGGCACTTATGACTGCAGATTCATGGGTTTGACAACGATTGCCAGGTCGAGCTTTGTTGTTTCGAGATTGTCGAGCCTTTAATCTTGTGATCACAGCAAGCAGTTGCTGCTTGTAGCCGCCCAAAAAAAACAACGATCTCCCAACATGGTCTCCACGTACCTGCCTGCAGATTTCCAATCTTGCTTTCATGGTCCATTAGGATGAAGCATGAAGAAGTCCTCCGCAAAGACATGGAAATGAAAGAGGCACTCCATGAAGAGCAGTTGCGGAATCAGGAGAGGAAGCTGAAAGGGCAGAGTTTGTTTCAAGTGAGCATCCTCATTAGAAGAACCTTAAACTCCCAGAGCGCTTGACTGATGTGCATGCGATCTTGCGGGCTACCACTCCAGAAGACAGTTGTTGCAATGCTATGTGTACATATACCATATACGGCATATTGACACATGTATAGACACATGTAAGATCATGTAAGCATACAGGAACGTATATGCAGGTGTGTTTGTGTGTTTGTGTGTGTGTGTCAGGGTTTCTTTGTTAGTCTGATTGTTTGTTTCACGTGTTTGGTTGTTTCAGTGTCCTGTTTATGATTCCCTAGTGTTTGAAGGAGCTCAGAGACATGATCATCTTGGAGGAAAACGAAAAGGCGACAAACTTGATCGCAACGAAGGAAAAAGAGCTGAAGGACGGACATCTCGGCTTTATTCATGACCTTTGATTGTCCATCACTAGCTCACGCGGGCGTTCAACATTGGTTTCAATATAGACGCATACAGTACGCGCACACATATACTTATAGGATCACAGTATTGCACCGTACATTTCTTTATACATTGATGAACACATCATAATCATATTGATTAAATATCATCATGTTAATCATGATATACACATGCAAATCACGATGTATTTCCTCTCTATGCATGTGTGACCACCAAAAGGAAGGAGCCAGCAAGCCAGGCAGTAGGCACGTTCACTTCATGGTCCCTTGGTGCACCATCCCATTTGAAATATGTTGCAATGTTTCGGGAGCCAGGTATGTATATTGTGTATACTGATAGACATATTTATGAATATTTCAGTCTTAAGTCTTTAAACACTTATCATGGCCTCACTAGTGTTCTGCATATCAATCTCTAGAACTACCCGGAGCAGTGCGTCTTTGCATTTTACCTTACTTGTTCTTTTTCACGCTTACTAGAGAAGCGATAACGTCTGCTCTGTTTCCCGGCACTACGGTTAGGTGCGTGGGGAATCATTGAAACGGCATCCCGTCAAGCTGGATTGTTCCCTGTCAAAAAACGGCCAGAAGCATTTCATTTCGAGGCAATGATGGTTAGTAATGTTCAATAATGATTAATCATGTTTGTACTGGTTCTAAATATTATGGTTGATTAATTACAGTAATACACAATCAGTGGATTGATGAACATGGTGCATATTATAATAACGCTTCCTAGCATTGTCAGTTGCTTGATCAATAGCTGATACTCACAAGTATTGAATCTGTGGTGTTCAAGAAGATAAGAGATATGGATCCGTACTTGTCAGCAATAGTTGGTGCTCGTCAGTGAAAAAGAATCATGATTCATTCTCGTCGCCTAGTTGTTGATGCTCAGCAATTGGACAAGGCTGTACCCTAAACCCACAAATCCGTCCCAAAGATGCTGGACACTGCTTCTAGTCAATCATTACTTTGTCAACGCAATAATGATCGCTGAACAACATCATTCATTCGAATCAAGCACCTATATGCAAGAACATATCTAGGCCAGCCCATGAACCCCATGTCACTCTGATTATTGAACTTCCTTCTAACTTATGATTATGCAAACAGCAGCAGAGGGTCGTTTCGAGTCAACTGACCAAGAATCACTACTGGTGAGCTGAGCACCATTCATTAGCCATCGTTTCACTGATGATGAGGAGCTACGAGAGACCCTTGCGTGTGAAGAGAAGGTGTGGTGTTGGGTATTCCGATTCGGTGCCGCTGGGTTTTATCATGCTGTGGGTTCAGTCCCATAGCGGTTGGGTAATGGTGCTTCACTAAAGGTAGCACGGTTGTTGTTTATTCTGATTTGGTGCATAATACTGCTTCAAGCAGATTGGTCAGCATCAGCCGTAGATGATGTTGGTCAATAGTCGCTGATTACTGGTGCGAGACAATCGTCAACAGGTAACCAGGTAGCAAAGATAGCAGGGGATGCACCACGTCATGGGCCATTCTAGGATGCCAATTGGATGATAGGCAAACCATTTTGCATGATCATAATTCCAAGAGCAATCGGTCTGAATGACAATCTCCGGAACAATCTATCATGCAGGTTGTTTTGAACGACTTGTATGCAAAAGGGCGATGGAGCAGCACCAGATTTGCAGACGTGCTTTGTTCCGTTGAAGTTGGTATGGTGGCTAGAAGCGTGAACATCCCGCAGCATGGGATCCTTCCCATCAGGTCGCACTGTTCAACTCGTAGAGATGGGGTTTTAGAATGGCTGAGATTTTCTGAGTAGAAATGACATGATATCATTTTTTTCCATTGTCAGCCACTTGGGACTCTCAATGATCAATTTGTTGGGGTACCAGCCTATCCCTGAATAGCTACTGGGTGTATTTGAAGAGAGGCCAGTCTTGGAAAGACACCCTTCATTTTTCAGAGGTCCATCGGCAGCTCGCGGCCATTTCTTAGCATATTTCAAAACATGGGACTCTTTGGACCTATTGCAAGCAGGGAACGCAAGGCTTTGAATCATGTGCCAAGACAGAAAACCCAGCAGGCACTATCAGTGCTTGGGCCAATGAAGCCACTTGTGTAATGGCTAGTACTGTACTGTATCGCAACTATACCAATCAAGTGCTGAAAGTGTTTGGCATATTGTTGCGATTCCGAACTATCCATATCCATATCCATTTCAGATTGTACTTATGCAGTTACGCTGTGTTTTTATACAAATAAAATAGAAACGTACATTCAGTGCGCACATATGTGTGCATGCGATTGTATACATTATGTCAATGTAGAGGAATATGCATGCACTTGTACTTCTGTGTACATACAGCAGTATATCAAAATTGCCATAATGTTCCATACTGTTCATGCAGAAGACACACATGAAACATGTGCGTGACAATGACAGCATCCAATCTGTGGAACCCTTCATGATTTCCAGGAGAGAGTTGCTGAAGCATTGGCTGTGACAGAATTGAAGGAGGGGCATGGGCAGGCTTGAACCAGGTTTGGTTGAACTCATGTGCAGTGATGTGCTGGGCTTAATTGTTCGTTTTATGTATACGTATCACAATATGTTTCTTACAGATTTACATGTAGTTTATGAAGAGTGTCAACATTTCCATCATACATCAAATATATCAAGCTGTGCATACATGTGTTTTTGGAAATACTACACGTATGGTTTTCATGCATTTACATATCCACAATCGCAAGGCTTATTTCATAGTGATTGTTTGTATTTCATAGCGGGGGGTAACGGCCAACTTTGTGGTTAACAGTGGCTATTCATAGTCAATTATGGCTTTTGTAGCAGCCAAGAATGTGTTCTGATGAGTTCTGGGTAAGTACCAGTGCATGGTAGACTACCATGGTGTTTTGTCAGCTAACCAATCCGATGGGCGGGGGCTATTCAGTTGCAGCTTCCAGAGATCCCTGGGTGTATGCGTAATGAAAGTGCCTGAATGTGATACTTACATTAATCACTGCTTAGTATCCCAGAGTAAAGGTAGTTTTCACAGTCGGAAAAACATGTTAAATTTTGGGTTTGATCGCGATACAGTCCATTGATTTTGATCATGATTCAGCCATCCATCGATTCAGCCCTAATTGAAATTCACCATCATCTGTCCAAAAACTGAACTTCATCAACTTGAGGAGAAGGTTGCAGCAAAGGATCAAGAAATCAAAGAGCTACAGGACAAGTATCAGCAGCCTGGCGTAGAGGGGCACAGTGTGTTTGTGTGAGGCCACACTGTGAAATCAGACCCTTATCCAAGGAAAATGGGTTTCTTCAATTTCATTGCATGAAAAACCATGAAAAAAAGGGCAGGAACATGGTGGTTTCAAGCTATTTTGGGTCAGAAGGAACGTGTTGGATGCAAATTCTTTGTTGAAAAACGGCATGAGATTGTGATGGGGTGACAGATCTTGTAGATAAATGTTTGTAACGGACTACACCTACAGAATCATAGAAGTTTTCCAAGTAGTTTTCCAATTAATATTTGGTTTTTCAACCCAAATGCATGC
Organism: Symbiodinium kawagutii; assembly: GCA_009767595.1. Taxonomy (NCBI): domain Eukaryota; class Dinophyceae; order Suessiales; family Symbiodiniaceae; genus Symbiodinium; species Symbiodinium kawagutii. The sequence continues at coordinate 169,616 of VSDK01021210.1, forward strand.
ATCTGGTGGGGTGATTTTCACCACAACTAGCAGTTAAAGGAGAATCCTTAAAGATAATTCAGAGGTCAACCTGTCACCCCCCCTCTCTTTCAAGTTTATCGGTGAAGTCACCCATGCACATACTTAAATAGAACTATACTTCATTATACAGTCCTGGACAACTATGAATAATAAGTACTTACTTTGTCTTGGAGACGGACCATCCTTTTTACCTTTGTGGGAGAGGATGTTTCCGTGGCGCTTGAGCTGTCCAAACAAGCCGAAAGAACCTTTGCATTATGGCGAAAAACTAAGCACCTCGGTCACCACAGGTTAGAAAATTTCCGATGTTCATGGCCACTATGAATAAACTTGGAATCCTCCCATGCTTGACGTGAAAGGTTTGGTTTGTATTTGGGTAACCCCGAGATGTGAAATTTACCCATTGCGGTGCGTTCCAAACAGACCATTCTGTTGGGGATAATCAAAAGTGCTGTACCCAACTACCGTAGTCGATGGCTCAGGCCAACCTTAATCTCTCCCAACCTTGTGTCGTTGTGCAGCTTTACCACAAGTTCTCATCGGCAGTGACGTCCCATGATACTCCCTGAGGCAGTGTGAATATACACCAAGGGATTATCATGGAGTATATTTGGGAAACTAAGAAGCATATTGAAATTGTTCCCTGATTTAGGGCAATAGTACCACGGCAGGGTAGCGTCAAATCGAGTCACCTATGACCAAGGCTCCAATACGAAGCGCTTGAAAAGAAGAAGGAGCAGGCTGAGATTGGGGCCCGTCCTTCGCAGCCATTAAAGCAAGGGGTGTTTGTCGATGAAGTTCCATAGAAATTTCCCATTTGGTAAAGCATGCGTTGTTGATATGTCAGTTTTATTGAAAATCGTGAGTTGGAAAAGCATCGCTGACATGCCAGCGCTCACAAACCTCTTTGAATCTTGGTGTGTTGCTAATTGTTTCCTGGCCAATCAATGGAATATCCTCCATGATTGCAGACTACCCATGATGATAGACTACTCATATTTCAATCGGCATATCAACCATTTTGGGTTGTTTGTCAAATGAGCTAGCAGCAAGTTCCAGTAATTATTAGCTATAAAAATGTGTACCACTTCAACAGTCTTTCAGTTGATCATCAACTACCATCTGAACCTGGATTTCATATTTCACTTGGCTCAACTACCCATCTTTCACTTGGCTCAACAACCTCTTGGAAAAAAGCATCAGCCGCGGCTCCCAGTGATTTGAGACAACCAGGCTGCCTGGATCCCAAGGTCCTGGCTGTCTTTTGTAGTTGATCAGTCATTGGGTGGCCCATAGTCCCTGGTTCAAGTCGTGGATTTCTGGAGAGCATCAAGCAGTGCCGATGAATTGGATTATGAACCTGAATGCTGGTTGAAATGAATAGGTTGCATTGCGGGACTATAGTAATGACTTTTTGTTTCTCTTGTTTTACTGCGATCCCCTTCCAATAGCATGATGCAGACCACCATTTGTTCAGTTTTTACACGCAGTTGCTGCTCAGTTGCTGAGAGCACCCTGGGCAAGCCGTTGTACGTTGGAGACATCTCCTGGGCGAAGTCAGGAGATCAAGCTGCGGGAAGAGCGCCTGCAGCAAGAGGACTGCTGGGAAACGCGCTCTGCGCGTGCTCTTTCAAGGGGGAGTTCCCAACGGGATCCAGTTCCAGGGGCTAGGAATTATAAGGGGAGCCCGCAATCGTTTGCTGGTTTGTTTCAACTAGGATAACCACTAATTGTGGCAGATAGGACTATAGTGAAAGGGCTAATGCATCAACCAACTTTCATCTGCAGGGGCCCGCATTGTAGCAGAAATTGATTGCACGTTCGACAACAATTATGGCTGGACCGGGAAGTTTTCAGAAGCAGATGCTTTGAATTCCAGATATGTCACGGATTTTTGTTTTCCCTACTTATTGGTTTCCATCCCTATTTTCCCTACTATGAAGTTACTATGCCAGTGGTTGTGTTATTACCGTTCTATCGCTGCTATTACTTGCTGTCCCTACTAGTTGTTACCCCACTGTTGCTCCCTGTCCTTCCACTTCTATGCCGTTGAGCTGACTGGTGGCATGGACATGTATGGACTACAGCCCTATAAGGCCCCAATCCTTTGTGTTGGTCGATGTTTTGGTGATTCTAGCATGTATGTATCTCAAAAGATCTCAATAACTTTGATGTGACTGACTATCTTACACAAAGGGGACCCAGTGGTGCACGTTGGAACATCCTTCATAAAATTATGTGGTGGATTGTTTCCTGCAAACTCTTCGGAAGACTGGCTTTGGTGTGGCAGCACAGGATCAGCTCGGTGCGAAGGAGATGGAAATTCAGCTGTTGAAAGAGGAACGGCAGTTCCTTGATCAAACTGAAGGATGCTTCTCCAATGCGTAAAGAACCCTGCTTCTCCAATGTTCTGGGATAACTGTTTGTTAGGGAATTGCCCCGTGTTCGCCTTTCGAGTAGGCAGCTTTTATTTTCAGAGATGCTTTGAACATTTTTTTTAGACTTTAATGGTGAGGATTGAAGTGTAACATATCACCCTACTTCTCGGATAGGTCTTTTTGGCAACCCTCCTTGCGAAGCTCGGTCCCTTTGCTGTTCGGACCAAGCTCTTGGTGTGCGCAGTGTCTCTTGCAAATCGGTTGACCAGAAAGGCATGGCCATCCAGCTTGTGAACCATGTTTGCATGGAAAAGACATGAAAAGACAACATATACAATATTATATATATACAGTATATATATTTGTTTATTTATTGACATTTATTTACATTTAATACATATTTTACATACGCTGTATGATTATTTAGAGTATCTTCTTGGAGTCTCTTGTTGGAGCCTCAACGACCTTCAGCAGTAATCAGCATTGCAAAGGATGACCGTGGCTCATACAATCCATTTTCAAACATGAGGCTGATGCGGGGATGAGGTGGCCAAACAACTTTCCTCCAAGATAGGTCCATCAGTTTTTCACCCATTCAATTGTAGCTAATCCATTGATTTGTTTAGCATTTAGTTTATCATGTATCAATTAGGTTTGACCCGCGGGTTTTTTGTTTCTGTTCGGCATGTTCACCGCTGCCCAGGTTCCACAAAGAGCAGCTGCTGCAGAAGGAACATGCAGCGTCAGTGCAGCAGCGTGCAGAGAACCAGGTGCAGTTCGGCAGTTTGGAAGCAGCGCCAGCGTGTCAACAGGGGCAACCGAACACGAAATACCTTGTTGTGATCGCTGAACAGCACAGGACCTTTGCACAGAACTCTCCCAGATTGGCCCGTTGTTGTTTTTGAGGACCAGTTCATTTGGGTTTCAAGAATCAATGCTAGTTTGCACTTGTTGCTGGTTCGGGCATGATACCGCTGCTACAGTTTGTTGAGGTTCAGATATTATTGCCCTGCACTTGGTGAGATTGACTCACAGCCGAACATAAACACCTTCACCAATCCATGAACAATTGAATCATGTTGGTGGTATTGCGTGCTCTCTACTGCGCGAAACTGCGCATCACTGCACCAATGAGTGATTTTGATGTGCATTGATTGTTGAAGTGTGCGTTTGAAAATAAAATACCTGCAAAACCACCTTGGATACGATGCTGGCATCAACTGGCTGAAGTTGCTCTTGTTTCAGCAAATATTGGGAACAGGACTCACCAAACCCCTTACTGTGAATATTGATAGTATCAATGAAAGGAGGCACTCCGCATAGAATCACGTCATTCAACCGTGGCCTTAAGTCAATGCACAATAGTGATGCACCCTTTGGTCCATGAGCACCGTTGGGTCCTGGTGCGCCTTTGCTTTTGAGTTGTTTATATGTTGGGAGTAGACACTTGCAAGCCAGTAGAAATGATCATAGGCAGCAGTTGTGGGTTTTGCTGGTGATTCTCTTGCTTGCTTAGATGGCTAAATTCCATCGATCTCTTGTAACATAGAAACCCACTTAATATCAACACAGATTTCTTGAATGTCCTGGACCTTTTGACGCAGAAACCAATGGTTTCTGTAGGGTGCACTGGTTGGATTCTGGGCTGATCACGCTCACGAAGCCATGCAGCGCAGCTGGTCGCCTCAGGAGAATGCTCGAGCGGTTGAAAAGCTCCAGGAGATCTGATGGCTTGGGAGGTACTGTCGATACCACCGGTGGCTATGCCAATCTATGCCACCATCACGGACTGCTACAGGTGATTTGAGGTGCTGTTCAAGTGGATTTCTTCCGTTTTTTTCAATTATGTAGTGATTGAACAGCAGAAAGCATCAATCAAGTTCTGTTGGTTTCTGTTTCTTGCTTCAAACGCAACCGAAATCAAGTGATCTTTGCAATGTGTCTCTGTGGAATAACACATGTTTCCCAGCTTTTTATGTAGGCTTCTTGTCCTTTCGAATCTTTCGTAGAGGAACAATTGGTGGAAAAGGATGTTTTGATCGATGCCTTGAAGGAAGAAAGCAGGTGCTGCGGGGACGGGACTGCAGGGACGCAAACGCGTTGGATATGCAGATGGGGTCCTGGGGTTGGGATAGATCCCACACTGGTTGCAATTGGCCAATGGATCACCACAACTGCGGTGATGAATCACAAAGTGCAGGGAAATGTATTCCCTCAAGCAGTTTAATCGTATGTGCTTTTCTTTCGCCGGGAATCCTCGACCTATCAGGTGTGACCATTATAAGCGCTTTATTGTTAGCCGATGGATTTCTGGATGATATCACATCTGAACATGGATGGCGCATGTCCTTCGTTTCAAGAAACCCATGTCTTTTTGGAGGCTGGGTTGGCTTTGCTGGCATTGCTCAACAGATATCCCTACCTTTCCAGCTACAACCATGGTTTGTTCCCAGTGCCGATCCCTGGGGATTCACATCTGGAGCAGTGGTGTCCCCCGTGCTTCGGTGCTAGGATGAAGCACGAAGACGTCCTTCGCAAAGATGCCGAGATGAAAGAAGCGCTCCGTGAAGAGCAATTCCGCAACCAGGAGCCGTAAGGGAGAGAAACATGGTAATGTCAGTATGGTTACAATATATGTATTCATTTAGTTATGCATTTTACATATGTATATATGATATGATATAATTATGCATTTTAGTATGACAACACTATATTAGTATGGCTATCAAGCAAATTTGGCATATATGTACCGTTACAATATTAGTATGGTTGTCAGTATGGCTATCAAGTAAATTTGGCATATATGTACGGTTACAATATTAGTATGGTTGTCAGTATGGTTATCAAGTAAATTTGGCATATAGTGTATGAGTGATGATATCATCTTATTGCAAACCCTTCTAAGGATGGATAGTTTGGTCACACTCCGTTGTCTAATATAGCTGGAAAACCGTTATATTTTCCAGAGAAGCCTTGGGGAACTGTCAATAATTGGTGGACTTTCAATTGCTATCTTTGATTACCAGAGGGTATATCATTATTACTGAGAATGAGTGCATTGAATTGTTCATGATTCTGCGGCCAGTGGTATCATAAACCACCACTATAGTTGCGTGTTTGGCTCCCATTCAGATAGCTGCTGGTTTACCAATCGTAAGAACTTAAGATGGTGCATCAATGAATTACTAATGGATCCAGACTAAACATGATCATGGTTGCTTATAACCATCCCCCAGTTAAATATGATAAGAAGATGGTTTAAAATATGATTAAACATGTTCCTAATAACCACGATCATGGCCCATTGCTGCTAGTAGCTATCCACCAGGTTTAATAAGCGCCTCCCCCAGTTGTACCATGGCTGGTGACCAAAGCAAAGTCGTGGGTGTCAAATGTTGGCAGCTCTCGACTCCTCGACCTGACCATTTTTCCGCAGCAACTCCTAGCTGTGAAACACCGGTGGTCAAGTTGTGACAGCGAGAGTTTGATCAGGGAAACCCTGGGAACCCTGAATTTCTTGTGACAATATGGTGAAACCCTGTGAATTTCTATGGGAAATCTGGTGAACTGGTGCTGTAGACAATATGGATTTGATTGGGGGTGTAAACCACTTATAATCATCAATAGAAGGGGATAAGAACCATGCACTGTTGAAACAACGACTAGTTGCTGGTTTTAGGCAGTTTCTTTTTTCCAAATGTTTCGGATGGTCAGTTGATTTATAACCACCAACCAGATCGATGATGATGGTGAACTAATGTTGATGATGGCGAGCAATGCTGAAGTATCATCAATCATAGATATGATAGTCAATCATACGTGCTGGTGTCGTGGTCGACAATTGCCGTGGTTGAAATATAGTTATGTACTTTTTGTGTTTACAATGTCATGATAATTCAGCTATGTATCTAAATAAGTGAGATAAGTTTAAGTCTGCATACAGATTCAATGTGTGTGTGTATGATATTTGCAGTTGTACTTGCATTGTGTCACATATATCATCTATACATCATGCACATGTGCACATGAGCACATGTACACACATACACACATACACACATACACACATACACACATACACACATACACACATACACACATACACACATACACACATGCATGCATGCATGCATGCATGCATGCATACATACATATGTACATACGTAAGTACATACATACCTACGTACCTACATACCTACATACCTACAGACCTACATACATACCTACATACCTACATACCTACATACCTACATACCTACCTACATACCTACATACATACCTACGTGCATACGTACATACGTACGTACATACATACCTACGTACCTACATACCTACATACCTACATACCTACATACCTACAGACCTAGATACCTACATACCTACATACCTACATACCTAAATACCTACATAGATACATAGATACATAGATACATTGATACATAGTTACATGGACACATAGATAGATAGATAGATAGATAGATAGATAGATAGATAGATAGATAGATACATATATAGATATATAGACAGATAGGTACATACATAGATAGATAGATGCATACATGCATGCATACATGCAAACATGCATACATGCATACATGCATACATGCATACATGCATACATACGCGCATAGGTACATACATACATACATACATACATACATACATACATACATACATATATACTTCAGACAGACAGACGGACAGACGGACGGACAGACAGACAGACAGACATTCATTAATTCATTCATTCATTCATTCATTTCTTCATTTTTTCATTCAACAGTCAACATGAACAGTAGTATACTCAATTGAAAAGCACATGAATGTTATATATGTAGATTCTGTGTTTGCATAATGGCACATGTATACATGTGTTTTAGATATTTTTATTTATATATATATATATTTATTTATATATATATATGTATATATTTGCTTATTTACACATTCGAATACGTAGATATATGAGTAGCCTTTTTCCCAAGTGCTCAGGCCTATGCAAACTTGCGCCTTTTGAAGGAGCTAAGAGAGATGATTGTCTCGGAAGAAAATGAGAAAGCCACCCAGCTGATAGCAATGAAGGAGAAAGACTTCCAGGACAGGAGAATCGAGGCCTTCCAAATGTAGAAGTTTATGAAACTATGGCTCTCACCATGGACTTGATCACATACTGAACCATAGTTGGTCTGTTGTGTGAGGTCTTCAATCTCGAGAAAACTGTATTGTGGACATGATCTTGTCAGGGGACATTATTGTTGCTGTCTCTTTGGACTCCAAGCTGGGAATTGGAAGAACCACTCAACACTTGACCAGAAGTCTATCGTTCCCATGCAAATTGAATGAATTCCCCGAAAGAACTTGATTGTGCATACCTGCTTCCTCCTTGACAATGTCAGACTGCGGAAAGACTACAGTATCTGTATCATTTTGAAAATGTTGCCGGACCCCAACTGCCGGGTGAGGAGTGGGATGGGAGATCCACAATAGTAAACCACCCGTGTTTCAAGGATTCTCGTCGTGTTGTTGGCCTTTGTGAACTGGATGGTGACATAACAGCGGAGTGGAGGAATTTGTAGATGCATCATGATCTCTGTTTGAATCAACCAATCAAGAAATGCCTGAGCCCTGGTAACACCTCAAAGCCATGACCAAAGAAGTGCTGCTGCTGTGAACTTCTACCCTTTTTTGATGAGCCATAGCCAAAAAATGAAGGCTGATGTCTACCTCTTTGCCTGTAGACGCGTTGGAGCGCATGCCAACATGACCTGTGTCGTCGGATGTTTGCCTGGTGAATTTGAAAGCATATTGTGTGGCTTGGTGAAGGGAAGATTCATCCAATCTTTAGTTACCTGTTGAGGTAAGCATTGACAGAAATTCTTGGATGACATTTTGTCCCTTGGGATCCCTCAGGATCCCTTAGGATCCCTTAGGATCCCTTGGGTCACTTGCGTGCCCGGAGCTTCAGTGGCATATTGCCATGTCACCACAGGGTGCCCACCTGGCCTGGCTATTGGCACTCCAGACTGGGCACTGCCAGGAGCTTGAAGCACTTCTGGCAAAGGAGCGGAAAGACAACGAGGCCGGACTCACCTGGTGCCATGTTTGTGCCAGTAATTCCGCGAGGTTCCAATAGGGTAATGACACAGGAAGACCAAGAGTTGCCGAGTAAAAAGCAGGAGGTAAATCAGGAGCTCATTTGTTATTTTTGTTCTTGAGCACATGTGAATCATGAGACTTACCTTGGATTTTCTTTGTTCAAGTTGGTTGGTTCAAATGATTCCGGGATCCGAAGTCTAGATGCTTGTAGCAGGCTACCCAGATGGAGTTGCCCGGCTCAATGTGCTCTTATTTTATGCTATTTTGACTCTTCATGGCGTTCCTTGTGAACCAGACCAAACCATATGTTGGATAGGCTTTCAATTGATTTTTCCTCCAATGCAGTGATCTGACATGATATGGCTCATATTACTATCTCGTTCATGTTTGAAATAACATGTGAACATGTGGTATAAAACGACATGCAGGTATAGGCTCATGACATGCAATGTTGCCAGTGCTTGACAAGACATGGTATTGGGGCAAAACACAGTGGATGGTTTTAATTCTCAAAGCAGGACTGATCTATAGAATTGGTGCCATTCAAAAACATAACACAACACTGCACAAGACTTGCGTGGTTGTAGGTTTCAAAAAACAGTTTGGGCATCCCACATTGTAAGACTTTTGCCTGATGTTTTTTCTTCCTTAAGATCATGGTTTGGGCTAGCATGAGCAACAGGAGATCCAAGATGTGCTCCGCCAAGATCGTCTCCAACAGCAGGACGGACCAACACACAAATTGCAGAGTGGATGTCCGTGTCCATGGATAGATTCTAATAGATACCGCTTGTCCGCAAATGATGTACTTTGCAGAACCAAGTGCTGTCCCACAGTGCAGCTCTGTGTAGCTCAGACAAACAAAATATACCAATATATATATATATATATATATAAATTTTTAAGTTTTCAGGTGGTTTGAGGACCAACCCTCGGCCCAAGGAGCTTGAAGCACTTCTGGCAAAGGAGCGGAAAGACAACGAGGCCGGACCCACCTGGTGCCATGTGCCGGTAATTCCGCGAGGTTCCAATAGGGTAATGACACAGGAAGACCAAGAGTTGCCGAGTGAAAAGCAGGAGGTAAAGAACGGTCTCATTTGTTATTTTTGGTCTTGAGCACTTGTGAATCATGAGACTTACCTTGGATTTTCTTTGTTCAAGTTGGTTGGTTCAAATGATTCCGGGATCCGAAGTCTAGATGCTTGTAGCAGGCTCCCGAGATGGAGTTGCCCGGCTCAATGTGCTCTTATTTTATGCTATTTTGACTCTTCATGGCGTTCCTTGTGAACCAGACCAAACCATACGTTGGATAGGCTTTCGATTGATGTTTCCTCCAATGCAGTGATCTGACATGATACATTGCTCAACGTAGTTGATGCTTTCTCTGCGCATTTGCACATAAAAGGACAAATTTGGATTTCCAACTATGAGGAACCATCATACCACAATTTGTTTTGTGAGGTTTGGCAAAAGCAACATGCTTTGATTGGTGGTAAAGTACCATGTGAACATAAGGCATACAACTATGACTATATGCATTTAGGATAGCTAGGCTCGTGGTACAAGTATGTAATGTTGCCAGTGATTGATGCAATTGATTGTCGGAGCAGAGCAATGTAACCAAATATGTGCCATGCTGTATCAGAATCCAACTTAGCACAAGACTTGCGTTGCGCTTTGAAGAATCATTTTTTGTGGAATCTAAAACAGTCACTGCACATCCCGACATTGAAAGAGACTTTTCAAATGTCAACAATTGTTGAGCTGGATATCATTGGATGTCTGTAGATGATTGGATTTAGTTGTGTTTTTTGTGTTTGTTTCATGAGCATATTCGTCCACCTGATGTTTCGTTTTTTGAGATCATATCTTGTGCTTTCATCCACAACAGGAGATCCAAGATGTGCTCCGTCAAGATCGTCTCCGACAACAGGACTACGGGCCACAGTCAGTTGATTGCCAGTTGAAGTCCGTTGAAGCCTGCAGTGTTACCAGGGCTCAGTATCCTGCAGCAAAAGGGTCAGGACTTGGCATATGGACGGCCCCCGTTGCAACCGATAGCTGCACGCTCCCCAAGCTCCCCTGGCACCATGGCCACCGGAGGAGCTTGAAGCACTTCTGGCCCAGGAACGGAAAGACAACGAGGCCGCCAATCGCCGGTGTACCGCAACGAAGCCTGATCGGGGTTGTGGACCTGGGGACATGAAATTCCACATGTGCAAGGGATGTCATGGGAAAAAGGTGGGCAGCTATACATATTATACATGACCCTCTGTTTCATCCACCGCGGGCCGACTCTAAAACCCCCGCAATGCCATGCAGCAGGAGCTACGAGCAGAGATGATTCGCTTCAATGAGCAGAATACAGCGCAGGTCTTCGAGAAGGACCGCGGAAAAACGGCCGCGATTGCTGCTACTGCTGTGGTGAAGTCGATGTTTTGGCAGTCGTTGCGGGTGTTGTTACTATGTTAATGATTTTGAACTTGTATGTAGTCAGACCATCATCAATATCAAGATCTCAACATAGGTCATTTGGAGCGGTTTTCATGAGGTTTTGACATAAGCCGTTTTTTCGCACAAAAACAGATGTCCTGGGTTGAATCGAAGCACTGAGGCTTGCTGTACCCTCCAGACCAACCGAGTTATTGCAATGGCTTACGAGCAGGATCAACAACGTGTTGAATTGTTAATTTGTGGTGCTGTTGATCTGTGTACCTTTTTTCATTAGCCGCTGTTCTGGTTTATATAAGCTGGGGATTTGTCCATACTTCCAACTGCGGTTCATGTGATTTGCGGCAAATAAAACTAATTGCCAGGGAATGCGTTTACAAACACAGACGGGTTTGTGTGTGAATGGTGTACCCCTAGAACTCCAAGCTGATTGGTAGCTTTGCCGTGATAAATGATCATAAAAATGGGTGGGTACCACCGGTGTTTAGACCCACCCTACCCACACGTAGCAGTGCAGCCACAGGAGGCCAAGTTCGAGCTGGAGCTGGCAGAAGCATCGGATCAAAAGGTGCAACCAGCAAGCAGGGCGGTGGTGCTGGGAGTGATGGGCCCTTCATGGTGGGTTCATATGGTATGCATAAACATCTCTAAAGAGAATATGTAGATGAATAGAATGTCACAAAGCTCAATAATTCCCAAACCTTGATAAACAGATAGTATCCATCGCAGATAAAAAAGATCTCAATTTATAATCCCTTTATTATCCCTTTATAAACAAAGAGACATGATTTTATCAACAGCCTAAACCGTCTAAGCATCCGCACCTCAACGGAACCAGCTGCGCTCCAGGTGTCGCTGGAAGCACAGCTGGCTGCTTTGATCCAGCGCTTGGACGAGGAGCTTGGCCCGCGACATCAGGGGCCACGACCAGCTGGCGATGTGACGATCACGTATGAAGACTAGCGCTATTTGTCAGTTGCCAAATCGTTATTTGCCTATTTGCTATAAGACTAATCACGTAATTTCATTTAACCACAATAGGTTACTGGGTAAGATTGTTTAGGTGAAACCTTTATAACCTAATTATTTATCAAACAGTTACTTTCCCTAAATAAATTCCCTGGTTTTTTTTTAGGGATGATTACTTGTCAAACAGAACCTATGAAGCAATGCAAATAAGCCAACAAGTGCGCCGGCAAAATCAAGGCAGTTGAGGACAAAACCAAGCAATCAACTTCATAACATCCACATGCACGCAAACACAGAGAAATATGCCAATGAAGAAGCAACATTCACATTCCTGATGTGCAAAGACATTGTTGGTTGCATGCCTGTGATGTGCACATGCTTTTAATCACAAATCGGTACCGCCACTTTAGAGGGCCCATGGTCCTCGCAATGGGCTGCAAAGTATGGGAGCCATGGTTTGATATGGATCCGACTAGTTGATACATCACTGGTCAACGATAGCCAGTTGATATTTTTTTGATGCAACCATAGCTATTGCTTCCATAGCCGGATATGTTGGTTGAAACCATTTCTTTGAACCATAGCACGGTTGGCGATGTATATAACATACTGTATTGCTGCATGGTCAATGGTTGATAAATCAGGGGCACGTTTTCCTGACTTCCTGATTTTTTGCATGTAGATTAGAGCTTCAGGAGGCCAAATTGAAAATGCAAGGACGAGTTTCCGGGGGATATGCCTTTGCGGAACCGGGTTAGTCATAGCACGTTCATGGGAGAGAAAAAATACAATAAGAATAAAGCTGTAACAAAAGACATATTGAATTAATAGCTATACAATTGCCAAAGGCCATGATGGGAAGAAAATTGGAACTCTTGCATGTGTGTAGGCACATATTGTGTGTACTATTTTTTTCTAGAGGTATGATGAGGTATGCATCTAGTTTTATTCCCGCTCTTGTTCAAGTGCGTGACATTCCAGCCTGCCATGGTGAAAACCCTTTGGATAGAGGATTTGTTAGAAGGGGTTGTTCGCAGCTGTTACCACAGTGGTGCCATCCTTTGGTCCCAACGTCCCAGATATCCATCAGAATCGAGGTACCATGCTACAGCTGTTGCTACATCCGCGGGATGCCTGCCTCAGGATGATGGTCATAGTGCTGATGACTTGGTGATGGCGACGGTTACCAACAGTTTCAATCGATGTTAAAAGCTAGGATTAATATGGATCAATCAACCCCAAGGTTCCCACCAAACTAAAGGTAAATACATGTAGGATTCCCTAGTTTGTAAACCGCAAACAAATCATCAGCTGGCTTGGGCCATGGTCTCAGCAAATCGTGTTGTCCATATTAATCTTTGCCGTTAAGTTTTCTTATGCTTCCTGGGCATCCAATATCTGATGCATTTCAACTCATCACAGGTCAAACAACCACTCTGATTTCCCGCATGAAACATCTAATGATTCCATGATTTCCCGCCGCTGTTCTAGCCGCCATCAAGCGGAATAGCTACCGATTGCAATGCTTCCAAGAGATTCCAAGAGGATGCTTCCACTTTGAGGCGCTGGCGCTGACCATGGGCCAGGGGATAATCCATGGTCGTCCTTATGTGTCATGATGGTCTTCCATGGTGACAACTTAAGGGTGGGATCCAATGACGCCCCAGGAGCAAGCTGAACGGATCCGCCAGGGAGCTCGCGCGGAAAGTTTGGAACGGGATTTGAAGGCGACCACTGATTCGAAGGGACCAACGGTGGCATTCAGCATGTCTCATGGCCAAAGGCTGTAGGTTCGGATCACTTCGGTGCTAGAAACAGCTGTACCCGACCAGTGTGGGATTGGAAGATCAGTTTCTTGTATATTATAGAGAATTGGGGGGATCCGGCTGCTAGTTTCCAGTGGCGTATATCACCCAGTATGCCCCATGAAATTAACAAGAACTTTCCCGGAGACCGAGCCGCGGTGGCAAATTGTCAATGATCGAGTGACTGCCTAATTGCTATACCAAAGGAACTCAACCGCAGCAACCGCCACTCCACCATTCCTAAACTTTAACACTGTCTAGTAAAGTATATATTCCACTATCTTTAAACTGAATTGTGTCAGATATGACCAAGCAGCAGGTGCTTATGGATGCGGTCACCAGCTATACCTGGGGTACTGTCGCCGGTATGGAACCAGCTAGTTTAATCCAGTTGCAAACGGCTTTTGGACATGGCTCAAGTGTCATTCCTTCCGTTGACAAAACCAAGCGCTCCATGTAATTGGGGATGCGTCATCGGACCTTTGCCACTCCTGCATGCTCTTGTTGGTTTTCAGCAAGAGCGTTGCACGTGAAACTTTGACTTGGTCATGGATTCCAGGGACCGGGACAGGTTTAAGCCTCAACGGCAAAGAAATCTATGTTGGAGCAAGGCAAACTCAAGAAACTGAAAGACATCTCTGCTAGGTACAACACAGAGTAGGTAGCTGTTGGTTTATAGCGGTTGAGTTCGATGGATTGTGTTGAATAATTTGACTAATGATCAAGTAGCAACGTCCGCAAACTGAATTGTATGATTAAGTAGCAACATCAACAAAAGCTGATCTGGATGATTAAGTAGCAACATCAATATGATTTTGGTCATTGTTACAAAAGCCAACCGTGGGCAATATGGTTTGATATGCTCACATAACATTTGATATTTTGTCAACTCTGGGAACTTTTCACTGCTCAAACAAGGCTTTCTCATGCTCTGTGTAGGCAAATCAATATCCATTTAGCACGACATATCAAATGTCAAAATGGAGATGAACCTGGTTTCCGCCCAATGATGTGCTTCGAGTATTTTTGTTGACTTCTGGTTGCAAACATTGCAATGATGCCACTAACTTCTAGCTAACCAAATGTCGGTAAGTTCCACTTCACTGTCAAAATGATGTGAAATCACTAGCACCAGTAACAACACAAAGAATGATGAGTGGAATACTAAGATCAGTGTGAACACTACTTGGTACCAGCACTCCCGCTCATGTAGAACTTCCCCAACAACATCAAGCGCTGGGGTAGCTACTCACAGCGCAGGCCTTGCATGCGCAGCGACTGGAAGAACAGGAGCTGAAGCGTGTCA
>VSDK01021210.1:184699-259401 GCA_009767595.1 Symbiodinium kawagutii
GAAAGAACAGGAGCTGAAGCGTGTCATGGACAGCCGCGGCCTCAACGGTGCGGCCACGGCGGCGGAACGGTCAGCCTCGCAAAAGCCTCGGCGGAGCTTATCCAGCCACAAGTTTCATGATGGATCTCTGGTGAACCATTGGGTGGTTTCTTTGAATAGGGAACCCCCAAAGCCATGGTTGCTTTATCGGATGTAAACGGTTAATAGTTAACATGGGATGATTTAGGGGTACACCTGGTAGAGCTTGCCGAAGGTTTTCACAAAATGCTGGAGGATATACAGGAGACATGAGCCACTTTGATTAGCGGTTTCTAGCTTTCAAAACCTTGGTTTATGAGACTGCTTAGATGAGACCACCCTGGAGTCTATTCTTGTTGGAGTATGCCAGTCATCATTGTCAGCAGCAGCATCAGCATCATTGTTGTCATCAATCTACCATGTATTCATACATTAAACCCTTGACTTGTCATGTTCAACATGTTGTTTGGGCGCTTGAATGCAACCATAAGGACCATACCTGAGAAAAACTGCAGTACGCCGAGCTGGAAATCCATTGCCGAACCTGTACGAAATCATTGAAATCACCCCGCATTTTATATGTGGTCAAATCTCTCCCCCAGGGGCGGTGCAGGTGCAATTTTGCAGCGCAGGTTTGTGACACTGAACTTGACCTAGCCACATGTGGACTCAGCAGCAACCACCAACAACGAGCAACACCCTGTTCAATTTGATGCACTCAAGCAAGTCTGATATTGTCACATAAACCGTTTGCGGACAAATGTTGTTAACTATATTTTTCACCCAATGTGGTTTGTTTTCAGAGATGGTGTACTCAAAAGAGCTAAGGGCCCGATTTTCCAGATTGAATCATTACTTTGGATGGCCAAGATTCAAGAGTGGTGCCACCTTTGCGCAAAACCATTTACGAAAGAACTTACTGTGAATCAAATATCTTCAGAGCACAAAAGAGTACTCTCATGAAGACAATTTTATGATGATGACAATTTACGCTGTTTGTTTGAAGATGGTTGTTGGGCTATACAACCAAACACTTGATTGCCCGTGGGAATACAACACACGATGGAAAGATCTATGTTTATCAACCAGTAGGGCCATTGATCGTGTGATTCTTTGTGACATCCCCTTTTCTGTTGCAAAGTATCAGGGTCACGAAGCTTTGTAAGTCGGGGAATACCGCAAGTTGTAGTTACCCAATACCTTTGTTCACCTTGCGACATGGAACAGCTGTTACCTTTTGTTCACCTTACTTTTGTTTATCCAATATTTTTGGAACAAAACAAACTTGTTTACCAAATAACTTGTTGTTAAGTTGGATACGTTTGGTAACATGGGAATACAACAAGTTGTAGTTACCCAGCTTTTGGAGAAACAGCACAGGGTACCCACAGCCGTACATGGCGGGCCTGGCCGGTGCTTTTGCTAAGGCCAAAGTGCGTGGCTGCGGCTGGTGCAGCGGCTCGCGACCGAGGCACACGACTACCCTGTTGCTGTCCTTTTGGACTATGCACGCTGCATGTGTAAAACTTGCCTCTGTTTGTGTATATGCAAGAATACATTCTCATATATATATATATATAAATGTATATATACACTATATGTTTGTTTAAAATGTTATGTGAACATGTATATATGTTTTTTATGCATCTAAATATGTTCACATGTATGTGTATCATTTGCAATTTTTTATATGTATATATATATATGTATTTCTTTACAATTAATATATATATATATAATTATTTTTTTGATTTTACAATATACATATATATATATATTTTTTAATTTACATATATGTATGTATAGATACATTCATTTACATTCATTTAACTCCACTAAATGCATACACACACATACGTCTATTTGTACTGGATGATATTTATACACATATGATATACATATCTTCATACGGATGGTTGCTTCGCCACTGCAGACTGCTGTTTTGGGGGGTCTAGCAGCCACAAAAAATGATGTTTCAACAGCGGGGATGCTATGTTTGATCATTCCAATCAGGTGGCAGGACTGCAGACATTCATGTGTGTATTGGATCAGTGGATTTCTCCATGAATAAATGTCAGACATAGCAAAGTGACATGTTTTACCAGAAAAAAACATTTAAATCTATGGGGCAATTTAGTTGAGCACTTACTCATTCCTTCTATTTCAAGCATCTTGATTCTCGCGCATCAAGGCCCCCTGCCTATGAACGATGGAGATGACAACATACAAAACATATGGTCCATGGTGGTTTCACAAAATAGAGGTACCCCGAAATCATCTAATAGTCTTGAAATGTCAAGTGCTAGTCTTCCGTGGCAGGTTGCCTTGACCGCGTTCCGAGGTTGAGGACCAACAACCAATACATGATTTCAATAGACAGGCACTATTGATGGTAGCGTCAAGCCTGAGACATGATGGTTACCTACCGACACACTGTGCCTACTAGGAACCAAACAACCTTCCATGTTGGCACCATGGTTGAGCCACTTGGATTTTTTTTTTCGCCCAGGTCTCATTTTTTTGCATCAGAGTGTTCAACAACTAAATTCTGTGATAGCAAACCCTTGCAAACTCAATGGGCAGTTGCAGGACTGAAATCACTAGGAGCGTCCTTGCATAATTTGAGGATTCCTCCATTTTAAAAATTGCTTGTGTCAGACTTGTGTTATTTTCCATTGAATTTGGTGCTTGACCCAAGTGTGCAGGTTCTCGTCTCCATTTGTCGATGACAACCATTTTAAGCCTGATGAGCATCCCACTGACGGGGGAAGCGTCATTTGCACCATTTTTTGTTGTTTGTGATCACTCAGGATTTTGCTACGTGCAATGGTTACTAATGAGACATGATCATTATCTATCACTTCCCCCCATGTTTCATCATCAGTCACCCGCCAAACCGGGCCAAACTACAAAAAATCATTGTTTTTTTTTCAGTTTCATTGATTTTTCAGTGCAAAAATCACCCCCCCCATCAGTTGGTACGACACACCGCATCGCTTGGCGCGGATCCATCGCAGCCGACCGCTGCGCGCCAGGCCGAGCTGTCCTCGTTGCGCAGCTCACAGCGTTGCCTTCAGAGAGACGTGACGAAGCTCCGCAGGGACAACGCCCAGGTGAGCGGTCTCCCAGGGCACCCGGGGCCAAACGGAACACATGGCTAGGGGTCAAGCAGTTAACCAACCAATATTGGGGGTAATAACTAACAAAACTATAGGGAAAACAATGGTTAATGATAGGGGAACCAGGGGGACTAAGGGTTTTGACCCACAGCCACATTAGGAACACCTGGAAGTGCATCGATTCCATGACTTGTGGAGTGGCTGGGTGTAACCCAAGTGGGATCCAATGTGCCTGCGATTCTACAGCACCAGCGTTTTCCAACCACATGGTTGGTGAGGGCCCCGAAGGTGCCATCATTTCTGCCAAGTTCCTTGCTTTTTTGGGTCGTTGGAAAGTGAGGAATGTGATGCGTACCTTTTAGTTGAAGGAAAGTGGTGATCACTACACAAGCAATCATTTCCTCCGACAATTCCTCCACCAGAGTGCTATGAAGCATTTTAAGTCAAGTGAATCAGATAATCATATAAGCATCATCAATCACATGAAATCACTCATGTCAATGCCAAGTTAGTCACAGATGTATTCACTCATCATGTCAATCCCAAGTTAGTCCTATATTCATCCCATGTTCATCTCAATCCCATGCTATGCCCATCCTAAGACACAGATCCCCGCAGGATGAGGCGCGCCTGGTGGATTTGGCCACCTGTGTGGATGAAAACGAGAAACTCCTCAGCACCAACCGGGAGCTTTCCTCCTCCCTGCCCCTTGGTGCGGCCCAGCCTGGGCCCAGCCAGGGCCCAGCCAGCTGTTGGGTGCTGCTTCTCCTGGAGACTAGGAGCGATAGCTAGCAGGTGCTGGCAGCCATCATTAGATGTTGAATATGTATACATGAGTGTGTGCGTGTGTGTGTGCGTGTGCTTGTGTGTGTGTGTGCCAGAATAGGGTAACCAATAACCCATCAAAAAATACTGTGATCGCTTTACACGGAAACCAGTGCTTTTGGAGGTACCACTCTTTTGGCACATACCCACATGCTTGGATGAATTCATACTGCCATCATGAAACACTAGCAATCGTGCTGGAGTTTGTTGATGTGGTGATCGTTATTGTTGTTGGTGGTGGTGATAGTGGTGGTGAGCAGCAACAGCTGCTGTCGTTGGTATTGCTTTGCTGCTGCTGCTGCTGCTGCTGGTGTTGTTGCTGCTGCTATTTGCTGCTGCTGTTGCTGCAGATGTTCTTGCTGCTTTTTCGGCGCGAGCTACCAGGCAGCACTTCAAGCAAGAGAATGAACAGCTTCAGATCGACAACAGGAGTTTTTAAGTGCTGCGCGCCAGGGCAAGTCGGCAAATCATGGCTACCCAGGCTTACATTGTCAGTAACTTCTTGGTTTGTGGAAGGCAAAACATGTATACTCAATCCTGCATTGCCTTTTTCATCATTTCAAACAGGTATAGATTTCTCTTAAACAAGAGTATTCCTTAATTGTGCTCCATCCCACCTAGGATGATGAACCCATAATTTGACAAATCTGTTTTTAGGGACACCACTAAGCGATTCCTCGCCATGCTGGGATGTCACATTGAAAAACATGTGCCAAAGTGTAATCTAGACCAGTTGATTCCTCTTCCACTTCCTTTGGTATAGTGAAGCCAGTCAATTCATGTCAATTTACGCAGATGACTATGTAGGTCGAGGTACTTGATTGATGCTGTAGATGTGCATGACTGTTAATGTTGTTTTCTCGTTTAGCTCACTTACATGTGTGTTTCTGCAGATGTGTTTCTCTATCTACTTACATGTGTGTTTCCCATCACCAACACAATCAGCACCCGCAGGAGCCTGGTGGAGAGTGTTGCATTGTTCGAGGCGGACTTGGAGAAGGTCTCGGATCGTCATGCGCAGTTGATCGGCCATGTGAACAAAAAGCAGAAGATCCGATACACGGCACCTTTCACGAAGAAATCCCCTGGGGAGGGAAGGCTTGTTGTGAACATCGAAGTCTTAGTCTGTGCATTTTCTGGCGTCTTAACACGCAGAGAAGTGACAGGCCGTATAGATACGTCCAACTGGAACACACATAAATGTTCCGAACAGGCAGCCATGCCAGCTTGTGACCGCTTAGGTGAAACATTCTTGCCTGCTAAACATGCCATTCCTTCGTGTTGTTTTTTATAGCTCTTGGTTCCACCTCTTCACCGTTCCACAATGGTTCCACCACGGTTCCACCAGCCACGAACCAGCTGAGGTGAAGCTGAAGGAGGAGTGTGCCCAGCTTCGTTTAGATCTCAACAAGGCTCGGCACCGCCTGAACCAATTGGAAGGCAGTCGGATCCTTGGCCGCGGCTCTTGGATCCACGGGGATCCATGGCTTCCCTTGGGGCTGGGAGCGCCGTTGACACCAAGTGATTCGCACAGTTGACCAAGCCATTCTCAAGGCTCAAGTCCTCGGTGCTTAATTTGGAACAGCGATTAACGAAATGACGATGGTGGAGAACTGGAGATAGCAAGCATGGCTGTCAAGCAGCAGTAATGGTCAAGAGCCGCTCTTTTTGTGCAGATCTTTAGCTGATAGATCAAACATAATAACATCGAAAACTACAATGAATTTGATCTCAAACACTAAGCATGGTATTGTTCAATGAAAGGCAATACGTCTATGTTTCAGTACCATTTATGACCACTATTACAGCCCATGAATATGGCCACTTTTTTGTTTTGCGCGTTCAATGTTTGTAATCATGCTCAACTGCCAAGTTCACAATCCCTATATCAAGATATTCCCAAAAAAAGCGTTGCGTTGAATCAAATCCATGACGTATGACCAAGACCGTAATTCATATTGTAAATGATACTATTCATCTACCACTATGATTGTTTTCCTGTTTAAAGTAGTGAATTTTTTTGACTTCCAGACATCTCCAGGGACATCTCGAGGGACATCTCCAGGGCCAGGGACCATGGTCCGCCGAGGAGAACCACCGACAACCTCTTCGGCGCTTTGGCATCGCTGGGCTACGAGCGCGAGCCTTTGGATCTTCGCTCGGCCGGGCGTTCCAGTGCTGAGTCCAAGAGGTGCAGCGACGGCAGCGACGCGTTTCGGTCATGGCTAAGTGACTCTTAAAGCTGACTAAGGTGATGACTAGATCAAGGTGATGGTCATGACTAAGGTGGTTCTATATGGTCTAAGGTTCATGGCTATGACTAAGATCAAAAGGTCGTGATGACTAGAATGACTAGACTGTTAAGATGAGTTGATGGATGTGAATGGACTCAGGTGGTTAACGGTCAATGGATAGAATGGCTTATGGTTTCAAGATGATGGCCGTGCTTATGAGTTGTAATCATGCTTAGCTACTAAGGAGATGATTCGTCAGATGGTTTATACGGTTCTTTGTGATGGAACTCGGTGCTAAATTAGGTTGTGGTTTCCCGTGTTTCACAATAATATTGTAGTCTTAGAGTTATGTTACGCCAAGAACAATGGTGGGTCAATGACGGTGAATCAATGTCTATGATTAGTCTATAGTTTGTTGAGAGTTTCTGCTGATAATTGTATTGTATATGCATGTGTATATACATGTATAAACATATATGTACATGTGGATGTTGGTTGCTGATGATAAGCAATCATTTACATTCATTTCTTTCAGCATCCTTGATGATTGTCAGCCATGATTTTTCAAACGTGGTTAATACTGACTGGTTGATCGTGTTTCTGAAGAAACAAGAACCAGTAACAACTGTATATGATTATACCAATACGAGAGAGAGAGAAACATGTTGTGGTCGATGCATGGTTGGCTACTCCCACAGGTCGGTCCTGTTTTTGGAAGGCGATCATTTCTGGGTGAACAAGACCGGCTGGACTGAGGACGAGCAATGCAATCCCATATTCTTGAAAATGACGGTTTCAAGCGTTGATCACTCGTAAGTAGCCCCAGCAATCCTCAAGGGACAGAATTTTGACAGATGATAGAATCTGGGGAGAGGGATGGAAGCCAATGGAAGCGGAGCAATGCGGCTTTGATTAGTCATTCGCACGGGGGGCCAGTGGATTGTTTACGTGGAAGGATTAGTGTATGGAAGTTGTGGGTGCTGATCAAATCATGAATGTGTATAGTAGTTGTAGGCACAACCTGTGTGATGCTTCTGAGGTAAGGTGTACGTATGAATCATATATATATATATGTTTAGATATTTATATATATATATATAGAGATGTATACTTGCTTACTTGTCATACATATATACCCACTTAGTTATACATGTACTGCTGGTGTGATGATGATGTATTGAACGGCATGTTTGAACACGGATATCTGAGGTTTGCTTGGTTTGCAAAGGTGTGAGTACAGACCAGGCAGAGATGCATGTGCAAATTAATGCATTTTGTATACCATTGTGAACCGTAACTTGTATTTGCACATTCGACATGCTTGTGTGTGTGTGTGTGCGAGGATACTGCGTGGGAAGATACCAACATAATTTAACAAGCAGGTGAACAAACAATGCTATATGTACATTCCGGTGCAATATGGGTAATATGTACATGGAAGTAGATGGAAGTATCCTGAGAATACAAACAAGCTGCATGTGGTTGTGCATAGTAGGTGCTAAATGTCGTTGCACAGCATTTCCTGCAGCCACCGCGTAGATGGTGAGCAACGTCAGGCTCCAGGAATGTGCTTTGGAACGCGTGAACGCTGATTTCCGGCACTTGGTTTTCTGACGGCAGCACCCGCAGCCAGCAGCCAGTTGGCTATAGGGAAAACTCCATGGGATTAGCCATCAGCTTTGTGGAAACTATCAACTTCGAACCATGGAAAAACCATGGGATGTGATTAAAGAAACCAAGCAAAAGCCACGGGAAAGCATGAACTTTGGGGAATTTGTAGGGACACTATCAAATTTTGGGCTGTCCTATTTGGTAGGCCCATGTCCTGCAATCACTGCCAACTGAGCAGTTATTAACCAAGGTGATAGCTGCAACATCACGCTGGTGGCACATGTCTTCAGTTGACTTTGGAGAACTTTGGTGTTGGCACGTCCACGTTTGTCCGCGCTTGTCCACCCACTTTAGCCCATTTCTTTCACCTGCGCCTTTCTCGGCAGCATCGCGTTTGTCGTTGATGTACATGTGAGTTCCTGGGGGAAACTGGACTTCTCCTTTGCCAAATGGTTTGTGGTTTCCCCATAAACTAATTCAGTACTGGACAACCAAAAGGAGGAAGAATCAATGATCTATCATTCTGCATTAGAAATAAAACTATCCTTGATCATTTTCCCCAATTCACTTGGGCATGCGCATAATCATATCCCGTTTGTGACAGCAACTTGCAACCCCAACTGTCTTAGTGCCCACCCTCAAGTGTTATTTCAGTATGTAAGGTGTAAGTTCCACCTGTTCTACTGGCCAGCCTGAAGTTCTCTTTTGATATATATATATATATACTGTATTTATTTTTATATATATATATATATCTATTCATATGTTTTTAATATATACATATATATTATAATATATACATATATATTATAATATATACATATATATTATAATATATACATATATATTATAATATATACATATATATTGTAATATATACATATATATTATAATATATACATATATATATATATATATATATATTATACATGGGAAAAAGAAACAAACAACTTTGCTCTCACCAGTTCCAACTCATCCCTGTAGCTGGTAGTTTGCAGGACCTGTCTCCCTAGGACCTACTCTCCCTTGCTTCATTCTTGCCACGTTTGGTGGTAGCCGGATCCCCAGGTTTCGTTGGTGCAGTCGGCTCTTGCCGGCGATGGTGTGGACCGTTCCACCGCAGACTTTTCGGAGCTGCTGCAAGCGTTGCGAACTCGGTGCGTAGGCGCCCTGTGCAGCGTGGTGAATTAGTGATTGATTCATGGCCAAGAAGTGGTTACAGGAAACATTAGTTCACGTTGGATCAGTAGTTGTTGATCAATTGAGTGTCATATAAAAATGGGTACTAGCAGCCCCTACTGACCAGTTGCTGGTAAGTATCAGTTCACAGAGGATCAGAAGCGGTTAATTAAAGGTCATTGTAATAATGGTTACTAGCAGCCGCTAGGAATCATTATTTTTACCGAATGGTTTGCAAGAAATTGAAAATGATTGCTTGTTACACGAGCTGACGCACCAGAAAGATGTTTTATCTCCTGTGGAAATTCTATATCAACTGAGGACTACATATACTGGGACTGGATATAGATGCACCGCTGTGGCTGTTGATGCTTTAGTCATGGAGGGCAAGCTGTGCGCCCAATGTGGTCAGAGTTGAAGAGTTCAAACCAGGTACCGGCTACCAATCGTATGTGGCAAACCTAGCAGAGAATGATTTCTATGTGGTGAACCACCATGCTTAATCATGCTCATGCTTCAGCAACATTTGTTGACTAATATCAATATCAATGATTATCAAACCGACACCCATCTCTGTCAAAGTACTTGCTACGTAGGTTTTTTTTCCACGGTTAAGTAATTCAATCAATGGACCGGTATCAATCACGGCTGGTCAATCTCAGATATTGATGATTATCGATGGTTTGGACAGTACATGATACTGCAATAATCTTCACCACTATTAAACATTCTTAACACTGGTCCCATTCCTGTCGTTCCACTTTTCATGCATCCTAAAAGCTAGTGTCAAACCTGATCTTACATACTGTATGGCCAACAAGTTAAGCATCATAAAACCCATGATCAAACCACCATGAGAGTTCATCTAGGCATCATAAAAACCCATGATGAAACCACCGTGAGAGCCACAGGCATCATAAAAAAACCCATGATGAAACCACCGTGAGAGCCATAGGCATCATAAAACCCATGATTCAACTGATTAAACTCCCATGTTTAATCATAAAATCATCTAAACCATCAGTTTATCAGATCTAAATCATGAAAACCCATGTCAACCATCATAAAACCCATGATGAAACCATCCACTCCTCGCGCCAGGCCAGGGCCAAGGCATGCGCCGCCGCGCGCCTGTGAGCCGCGCATCGCCCATGTCGCCCGCCTCGGCGTCGCCCGCGCCCAAGTCGTCGCCGCTGCCGCCCTCGCCAGCGCTGCAGGTGGGAAGCCATGGAAGCAACCAGCAGCGGCCAAGGAAACAAAATTTGTGGTGGAATTATGTTGAATTGACCAGCAACCAGCCATAACATGCCATAACGATCCCATGCAACCAGTGATGGCGACCAGTAACCAAAATGGACAAGACATCTGGCAAAAAAAGCAGCAAAGCAGCAGCCAAGGAATCAAATCAACCAGCAACCAGCAGCAACGAGGAACCGCGAGCCAAAGCAGCAACGCAATGAAACAAATCTGGCTGGTGGTTTCGAATATTTTTGATTTTCCCTAGATTACTGAATGCTTGATAGGTTGACTGATATGTTTCACAGGGGGGGTTCAAACCACCAGCGGATATTGTTGAAGTGTTGGTAGAATTACCAAGTTTTGTTCATTTGCAGTATGATAGGAGTTTCCAAAGCAAGAGGTTGTTTTTTAAAGAGAGCGGAACCGCGTGAGGCGGTGATTTGTGGCTAAAAATGAGCATAAAACACTGTAAGCACCAATGAATTAATTATGAGTTTGAGGGTCTGAAACCCTGGTGAAACGCGTTTGTTTTTTGGTTTGATGTTATCGAAGGCTTTAACAAACATTGTATATACCGATAGACAGATTAGTTATTCGAACCATTTTCCAATCTATAGGGGACAAGACCATGGGTATAGACTAGATGTTTTTTTTTCCAGCTATATAGTGCACAGTGGCAGCAATATCTTGTAAATGTTGGTACTTTAGAAGTATTCAGGGGACTGTTGGACAATTGCTTGGGTAAATAAAACTCAGGCATGCTGAAATAGATATGCCTAAACTGCAGGATTAGGCTTATGCAGGTTGTATCAGATCATTATTTCTTTAAAAATTAGGGATAAATTGCACTAGAAGGTTCATACAAAGATATGTTCCCAGCTTTGTAGTGCATAGTGGCAACAACAGTTTGTAAATGCTGATGCTACTGGTACTTTAGAATTATTCATGGGATCTGGGGACATCAAATTTGCCCAAAACCAAGGTTTTAAGTCCATTTCTTGCAACAACCACTCTAAATACAATGGTTTTATGCATGCCATTTCTGGGTATTATTTTGAAAGATTTCTTCTGGCTTAGTGGGGAACAACAATCATTTGATATGTTTGTGTGGTTTGTCATACAGCAAATCACAAACGCATTAGCCCACTGGTGTGAGACATTATTTGCAATGTTCATAGCTCAGCTATCCAGTGATCAGCTGGCGATACACATTCAAGCATTCTAAAGGCTCTCTAGTTGTCCAATTATGCTGGGTTTGGTTGGTATGTTTGGTAATATCTTTACAGTCTTAATTATATCTTATCCCTGCCTTTGTTGCTGTTTGATGCTATACCCGTCAGCTTGCTGGCTATTCTCTTCCAATTGGTATCAGCATCCCTCTCAGCGAACTGACCGTCATGATGCGAGCCAATCACAAGCTGTCACCGATTAAGCATTTTGGCAGACATTTGCCACCCCCCATTTAGGGTTTGCGATGACGACGAAGACACGGAAGCAAGGAAACCAATGCAAGGACATTCACCAATAGATAACGTGATGCCGCTTGCTGGTCGGCATTTCAGTGCAGTTGGGACTCCTTACCTTCAAATGATATGCAGGATTGTTCGTTGTTGATTTACCCTCCAAAATCGTTGTGATCGCGCAATTTCCTGCTATGCAGCACCCGTAGCAGCACATGAAGGCCCACCATGTTGTGATGTCAGCCAGTGTGTGACAGCCTGGAGGTGACTCCACCACGTGCCGTTTCCACTGCAGCGCCGCGGAAAGCGGCGTTGTTTCTTGAGGATCAAGAGAACTTGGCCAGTGCGCAGAACTGCGACTTGGACATGAGGCACAGCTCTTGGTTGGAAAGTTTTTAAATTTTGAGGTTACCTCCATTTCGGGACACCCACCTGTGGCTAGTACAATATCCTAGCCACTCATTCTTGCTCAGTCGTCCCCATCCCAGTGTCTGTCCACAACTTTAAGCCTCACTAGTCATCGTTTACCATCATTCACCAGAATCAACGGTGATTTGTTATTACCCATAATTGTTATTGTTTGACCATTATTGATATGAGGATTTGCTCGGATGATGAATTGTGTCGTTTTGTGTTGATGCATCCATGGATCGGGATATCCGTCAATCTTAGGTTTCCGATTATATACTGTAGGTTGGTTTAGAGTTTAGAGTTGCTTTGATTTACAGATAAAAGTTACAAACACCTTGATGTAGCCGACTTTCCCACTTGCTCTTACATGTTTTAGAGGTAAGTTGCAATTCGATGCAATTTGATTGTGAGTCTACTTGGATTTGGCTTAGGGCGCACAGATGTTGCGAGGGAAATTATCAAAGGTTTCCGACATACTTGCATTTACGGGTTCTTGATTGATGACTTTTATACATGGGCCGCTTGGGGTGTGCCCAAAAATGTCATGCATTGCTGCTAAAGTTGTTATTATTAACGCGTTCCCTACGGATGATCTTGTTCATGAAGGGCCTTCCTTGGTCACGTCTTTGCTCGATGACTACCGAGAAGTGCACCGTGTTTGCCATGGCACAGTACCCAAACAGCTCTGGGTCAAGAGCCCCTGTGGCAGTTCACATCTCAGGGCGCCAGTAACAAACGAGTTTTTAGCTCATGGGATGTCAGCTGATGTTCACCTAATTGCCAGCTTTTGGGATGGTTGGTCTTGTACCCAACTTGTTGATCAAAAATTTTGTTTACTCCAAATTTCCGGTTATGACAATTTAGATGGGTACCAATTCATTCGTACGAAATACTTTTCTGATAAACCCAAGAGTTTAAAGGTTGGATCGTTGGAATTGTACCCAAATAGTTGATCAGGAACTCTGGCCACTCCATGGCCACTCCATGTTACTCAATCAAAGGTTGGGCTGGCTTAGGGTTGGCTTCCCGGTTGGCTTCCCGGTGGCTTCGGCTGCCGGCGTGGGGAGTCAACGACACGTTGAGGTGAAGACAGCGACCAGCTTCGGGAGGCCAAGTTCCTGGGCGGCAACGGCTTCGGCCGGCGACCAGTGACGCGTGGACGTTGTGTCCGCCTGCAAAGGGGCGGTTTTATCTGGTTTAGTGTTTTAATTATGTTTTATCAGTATGAGGTATTCGGAGTCATTTTGATGCTTACAATTGGAATCTCCTACTTGGAGAAGATTTGCAAGTGTTTTTGACGTGTGTTGGATAGTTGTTTGGGAAACTTGCAGGGGATGAGCCAACCCAACCAACCTCGCCATCCGAAGTACTCGAGAAACAACAGCATGTGAAAAGGAAATGGTTGCGGTTTCTCGCTGGCAGGTGGAGAACATGATAACACTCGGAACGAGGAATATTGGGTAGGTGTGACCGCCTGGTCACCCCATCTTTAGTCATGTTAAACAAAGGGTCATAATCTTTTGGATGGTCTCTGAGTGTACCCAACCATGGCGAACTATCACGGCGATATTTCTGATCACTGGCATGTAGAACCCTCAATGGTGCCTTTCTTATTGAGATTGCTTTCAAAACAGGAGGGAAACACATGGAGACACACCCGGACGAATCTGAATCAAAGTGATTCTGGACTCACTCTAGTTGAAGCAATGAAAATGAACATACCCAGCCGCCCAAGCTGCAATAATTCCGATCAGACTAACGAATTGAATAGAGTAGTTCTGGATCCACACGGGTGACTATCATCTAATATTGGTACATCATCTAACCACGATTCATATAAAGATTGAGCCGTTCAAAACTGGTGGCTGACAGATGTGGTTCATACCAACAGGAGGGTGAAATACATGGTCACTTCAGTTCAAATGTGAGCAACAGTATTCAAGATGTTAAATATTTTTGTTTAGTTGATTGATTATAATTTTCACTTAATTGATAATATATATAGACAATGCTGATCAGGCTTGTCAGTCATCCGAAATTGATTTTGTGCTTCAACATGTGTTTGCTTACATCCGCTGAAAGCTTCTCCCCCAGGAAGGCTCTGCTGCAGATCAACCAATGCATTGGTTCCGGACGGAAGCTCTACGGCCAGCCAGTCGCTCGTACCGAGGGACTGAATGGATGATGAATGCGGTGCGTGGCTTGGGTTGCCTGTACCCATTACGGGCGCATAGGAAGAACTCGAGACACCTCCACATGTGTATACTTTTCGTTGAATGAGTAGGGCACCTTCCCAAGAACAGAGGACAGTTCCTTGCTTGCAAAGCAGGTCTTTTATTCGGGGGTGATTATCATGATTAGATTAGATATGCATATAGATATATGAACATACTTTTGAGCCCACTTCCAAATCCATTTTGAGCTGTTACCGATACGAGTAGGTTGGCCAGTTCTTTTCAAGTTACGAGGAGGTTGGTAGATGCGTCGTGTCTGAATGTTATTGTATTTGTTTAATGAGGCCACATTGAGAGTGGATGGCATGATTAGACTCAGTCAAGTATTGGAGAGCATCGAGCATCCCAGCATTCTGGCTTTTCAAATCATACCAGCACATCACGTTTGGGCAAAAGTGCCACTCAAATAGCCAAATGAAATTGCACATAAATCGTTCATACATCATCGTTGCTTCCTGCTAGTTGATGATTGCCTCCCACGCTGCGAGGGAATGACACGGGCTTATTGCTTTGGCACATGCCAGCCAGGGTAGTTCGGCAAATGTTCTTCACTGCTCACCACTCTTCAATTCATGATGATGTGTAGCATCCATCATCGAGGGTACATATCCTTGAGCCCTGGCCCACACCCTCCCGTGGGTCAATGTCAATGGTGATTCGAGTCTTTTATTTACAAGCCTGTGGGAACATGACTAGAAGTACTGTTGTATCTGACCAGGGTTTAACCAAGTGTGAATCAAGTGGTGAATTTGTGTTATCACTCCATGCCATACCGTTGACATCCCTGAACCCTCACCATGATATTACCTACTGTATGTGATCACGAAAATCAAACACATCACTTGTCATCATTAACCACCATTCAACCATCATATCAAACAACCATCACTTTGTAGCGAAGCATGATTTGCCCAGTATCTTCAACAAGATGGCCATCATCAACCACGATTGCGTAACCATGGACCATGAAGTTAATAATACAAGCATATACCATCATCGCGTAACCATCATTATCTAACCATAATGATTTAGCCATCAATGAACCGAACCATCACCATCTACCAATGCTTGGGAGCGTTCGGCTGCTTCCGCTGTTGGGTTCACTGCGGAACTCGATTCCAGGTCGCGGATTCCTGGGGATTTTTCCAAGTGCTTCAGCGCAAGGGAGCCATCGATCGGACGCCAGCCAGCAGGGCAAAGCATCGGGGACATAGGCATGACCCACGTGCCGTGGATGGCCATTGTGGGTAGGTTGGTTCATTGCTTGGCAGGCATCACATTGCATGATCTTTTTGGTGGGTTTGGTTTGGTTGGCTGGTTTGGTTGTCATAAGCTCTGGCAAGTCTTGTGCCTGCGCTAAAAATCCAGAATGGTTTTGCAGGCAAACTTGATTTTGTTTCTGCCATATCAGGTGAGTCAAATACATGTTTATGTGATGGGAAACCAGCAATCTTGGGGTGTTTGGCATTCTAGGTTCCAGCTGTGTTGTTTGCCTAAACTCCCCCTAGAATTTTTTTTACTTCCAAGCCGTCGCCAAAAAGACAAAACGATCTTCCCACGAAAGCACTGGATTCTACATGCTTAATCATGCATGTGTTTCAGAAGTTTTTTGCCCTTGACACGTCAAAAAACTAAGCCTCCAGATTGGCAGGTTTCCCCAACCTCCATCAACTCGAAGTTCTTCAAAAACTTCTTTCCATTTGGTTCCAGCAGCTTAAGCTATCCTGAAGCTCAACTCTAATGACAGATTCTCAGCTATGTTTTGCTCCACAAATCCCTTGTTTCCCATGTTTCATTTCACCTTCAGCTTAAGCATCCTGAAGCTCAACTGATTTTCCATGGACCTTCACAGCTCGCCCAGGAAAGACGTGTCTCAGGGCCTGAGGCGTTTGGACATCACGTTGTCCCAGAACACCATGGATGCGCTGATCCATGCGCCTCGGCCCGAAACGCGGCGCGCTTGGGCGACCAACGCGTTTCCACGGGGAGCGCCATGGAATGGCACTGGTGAATGGTCGATATCGGTGGATATCGGTTGATATTGGTCGATATTGGTTGGTATTGATATTGCTTAATGACTACTATTACGGCAAGACCCTATGGTTTGCCCGTGACCACAAGACCTGCCCAGAAGTGAGTCTTGTCAACTGTTCAAAACCCTGCGCAGGCCCGTTGTTTTGAAACTCTGAGAATCAAGAAGCCCTAACCCTAAACCCTAAAACCCTAAAACCCTAAACCCGAAAACCCTAAACCCTAAAACCTTAAAACCCTAAACCCTAAAACCTAAACCCTAAAACCCTAAACCCTAAATCACTGCGTATAGCCAGTGTTTCTCACTGATTCTTCGAGCAATGTTCAACACGCACAGACAGCCGTGGTTTGCCCTCCGGGCAAACCACGGGGTCTGTGCGTACTATTAGTAGGACATAACTTAATGAGTCATTATATACTGATGGCTTTCTCATTTGAGACGCGCTTAACAAATGATAATTGTTCATCAGTTGATAGTGATTGGTGGGTTTGATGCTTTGTCAGCTTCTCAAGCGACGAACATTTTCGTTCAGTATCATGAATTATCACCTTTCAGTGTTGGCCATTATGAAGCAATTCTCAACCATTGTTACATATAACTAGCCGTCATTGTTCATCATGGTCAATTGTGATTTACAGTCATTATTAAACAACATGTGCTAGTATCAGCCATACCAACGTGCATCAAACAATCAGAATTTGTCAAGAACAGTTTCCTGGGGATTGATTGTGTCCAACGATATCAGATACGTAGATATGATTGTATCTATAGCCCTGGGGTTATGTTCCGTTCCGAAATGATACACATGAACAAAGTTGCCAACCAGCAAACTAAGGATACATAATTTGTGGACAAACCCGTGTGCCACTTGTATATAGGTCACTTTGCTGGCTAAAGTGGAGTGCTTTGACTGACCCATTTGGAACAATTGAGTTCCTGGTTCTCGGTGGTGCCAGTTGCCCCGGCAGAGGCTTGTTGGCAGTGGTTCCTGGTTCCTGGTTTATTAATGTTGCCATGGCTTTCAGGACATGACCACTTTCGTCGAGTACCTTTCAATGAATCAGGGGTTTACTTTGTTACTCCTGGATTGAGAGAACACCTTCGTGTTGTTCGCCTGGCTTAGTTGTGCTTGTTTGTCCCTCAGGGGCTGTCCACTGCGGAATTGATTTTTCTCACGAGACATCACTCATAGTTGCACTTTTCTTCATACTAATCTTAACGCATCTGATTATCTGTTTCATCTTCTTCATACTAATCTTAATGCATCTTATTATCTTATTCATAGTCATACTTTGCTAATCTTAATTGTGGCACACTTCTGGTTTCTCGAAGTCGCTCCCCTGGTCACCGGGTCCGGTTCTCAGCTCCAGGCCCTGGATTCTGGACATCTGGGGAGCTGCTGGAACTGACGCGCCCCGTGGCGTGACTGGCCCTTGGGGGTTGAGGGAATGGTTCGATCAGAGAACCATCCTGGAGAGGCTGCGTATTCTCGACGTTGAATGCTTCATTGGCCTATTGGCATGTCAATCGATGGTGAGATACTAGCTGGCAAATTACCAAAGCTTTGGATTTATGGATGTCCAAGCAGCAAATGCACAAGAAGCAGTAATTAATGACGCCTTTTTTGCAGGCGATCTGCGGCAATTAATTTGGTGCACCAATTCGATCAGTGGCAGTTAGAACAGCGGCCAGAATCAAACACTTGCAGCGGAAAGATGACTGTGCGGATGCTCCTGAAATCCGGTAATGGCAGTCTGAGGGATAGTCAAACACCAGCCCAAAACGAACCGTAGGTTCCGGGACAACATGATGCTATGTCCTTGGATTTTGTTCAGAGAATGTTGATAATTTGAAGACTTCCATTGATGCAATAACAATCCACTATCTTTATTGATATGTGACAGTCCAGGCGATGGAGTGCGCATTTCCCAAGCAGCAGGGAGAATCACTTCACCAGACTTTCATTCACCAAGATCCACGAAGTCTCAGCAGAACAGCCAGCACCCCACGGCCAGGAGAAAGAGATACAACACCAAAGAGAGCTTGAGGCCTCAGCCTGGAGTCAAGGGCAGGATCCCCTCTCCAGGGGGCTGAAGGTGTGGTGAAGACATTTAGAAAGGTGTGACCAGCGAAGATGTCATTGCAGACCTGTGGGGATCTGTTCGGAATCTTAGCCTGTTGTTCCTGTTAAGGATGAGTTCGGCCGCTGAAGCAGCTGAATTTTTGATGGAAACATCAGCTGTTGCATTCTGATGCCCCTCCTGCTGAGAATGGTCCAGTAGCATCGATGCTTGGTATCCTGCATCAGCCGAGATGTGCTATCTTTCACGAGACAACTAGACAAATCGGTGGCCTCTTGTTTCTGTTCATCATTTGTTCTTTTGCCTGTTGCTCAGTTCCCTTTTTGGGTCAAGAGGAACACTGTCAGTTCCAACTGTTGGTCCCTGGATGGCCTTCACTGATGATGTTTTGTGATCTTTGGAACGGCATCAATGTAAACCCCCATGTGCATTATATCCCAAGATTGGTCACCACATCACTTCGTCGGAACTCCTTTCATGTTTACAAACATGAGTTGGTCAATAGTGGTTAAGTACCAATGGTTCATTACTAAATGGCTGATATTGGTTCACTCTCATTCAGTATATGAGTTGGTCACAATTTACATGCAGCGAAAAAAAAGCTACAGTTCTGGCGCCATTGTAGCTCGAATTCTGGGGTATTAGCATCAGGGTAGAACAGGGTCAAGCGCCAGGTGTGCTCACAACATGAAACTACTCCCAAGCCATCATTCTGATAGGTTGTACATTGTAGTTATGATTAATATAGGTTATAGAATGGTTATAGATTTGTAAGCTATATTTTGGAGGCTGAACAGCTACCTTTAAGGGTTCCCCTCGGGGAACAACGTAGGACATGAGGACCGGCGCTCCCATGGCCGCACAGGCGCTGCAAGAAGCTCAACGCATGGAATTGGAAGCAGTGGCGCAGGCAGAAGATCGAGGTCATGGAGGTCATGGTGAATCCATTGATTAATGATGGTGAATCCATTGGTTAATGAGGTTGGTAGTGGTTAATCCATTGGTTGATGGATAATGATTAGTAATGATTGTTGCCTGGATCCATGATTGGTTGGTAGTGGTTAACAATGGTCAATTCACACTGGCTAATTAACCATGGTTAATGGTAATCCATTAGTGGTAAACAATGGTAGTTGACAATATGTTGATAGTGGTTTATGATGACTAAGGATGGTTAGTGACGAGTAATGCATATGTATATGGATAGATATGGGCATATGTGCTATTTTCAACGACAGTGAATCGTTTGGAGAATGATTCATGATGGCGATTGTGAATCATGGTGAGGAATGGTTCAAGATGGTGAATGATGATTTCGGATGGTTGCTAATGATTGATATTGGTTGGTCATGATAAAAAAAAGGCTGATGATGGTGATGATCTTGATTACCGCTGCTATAACCTAGATGGCTAGAATTTCTCATTTGCAGAGGATTTACCTAGTTGAAGTGGTCCCTGGTGGCTTTAAGTTTTAAAGACAAATGATAAGGAATGAATAATCGAAGTTGACAATGACAGTTGAAAACAACAATCCATAGCGGATGTGGCCAACACGTGTAACCTTGGACCTTGCGAACATTTCAATTTTGGCGGGTGGTAGTGGAGTCTGGAGGGAAACCACTTTGGTTGGGGGAGATCCCATGTATGCCCAACCTTGGATTGGGATCAGCATATCTGCGGCTGATCCCCGTAGCCAAAGACAGTATAGAAATAGGTATTCACCTACAGAATTCCATTTACAAAACGAGATACAAGCTATTCCCCGCGCAGTAACGAGCCTGACATCAACATCTTCACACTTCATCACGGCGTTTGTGCGCCGCTCCGGTGGCAATGCCAGTCACCATGGGTCGCCACGTTGACTCGCTAGGCGAAAGAAGACCAAGCGTCGAAGAAGCTTCAGGACGCTGCACGGTTCGCTGTTCGATTCCAAGCATTCCAAAGGTCTTTGTGCACAGCCATGACCCTTGTGATGGGAGAGCTTTTCCTTCCCTTGATCTGTTGTGGTAAAAGCTCACATCATTCATTAGAATTTGCGGTTAATGATGATATATGACAACCTTAGTACGCACCTTTTTGTGACACCTCTGTTTGGACTCAGCACGGCCCCAACTCCAGCATCACCTGGGCTCAGGTCAATTGTTTGCTCGCCTCTTGAAATAGATGGTTAATGATCTCACTCTTATGATAAATGGTGGTCAACAACCATAAAGGATCAGGCTATTATTTTTGACTGGGATGTTCGTGTGCTCTCTTTATGATGCGCGACACTGCATTGGCGTATATGGTTTGGGTTCAAAACCCCCGCGCCCCTGTTGGGAACTGAAACATGAGCAGACAAGGCACCTTAGCTGCTAAATCTAGCTGATGGAGCTAACATACGGAAATGTTTGTGTGCTGTTTGTTTGAATTCCCCACAGTATTGGGAGATCCGTATCGGTGATCCATGGTGATTTATGGTGATGGCGTTGTTCAATCATCACTTCAGTGTACAACCTCAGCCAGTACTGAACGTATTGACTAAGAAAACAACAGCACGATCACAGTGGCACTGTTGTTTGCAGGAGATGGACAGGGTCTGGGAAAAAAGTTTTGAGAGCAAATGCAAGGCCATGGGAAGGACTGAACTGGATGCGAGTTCTGGTATCGCAACTGCCAACACTTCATGTTGCACCGGGCGGTAGGTTTGATCATGTTCCTGGCTACGCTGGCTTTACAACCACCAATGGTTGTTGCCGTAGCCACCGTTATCTACAGGTCTACAGAAGTGATTTTGATTTTCCTGTCAAAATCAACCATTATTCAAATGGTTGTGCAAGTTCAGAAATGGTTGGCATGTTGTTCACACCATCAAGCTCCTGGAAGTGACCAAAACACAAGGGAGAGACCCTACAAACCACCAAGAAGCAAGTCTGGAAGTCTGGAAGTCAGAAGATTCCAGGATCCTTTTTATGGAGAGACATGAAACGACCATGATCACATCAGTGGCGCATGGCAAACCATTCTGGGGATGCCCAACGGGTGGACCATATTGCACGGGGCAAACCATAATCATCCATGAGCACCAGAGCAGTATGTAGCAGATGTTGATCCTCTCTACCCTTAGGTAGATTAATCTGGAAGCCAAAACTCACCATGATTTGTAGAGAAACCAGCCATGCCATATAAGTTCAACACAATAATGTAGTTCAAGATTTTGTAAATGAACCAGATATATTATAGATAAACCAGATGTAAAGATATATATATATATATGCAGTATATGTTTTCAATTTATATATAAATGTGGTGGATAAGTTCACCAGAGTGTACATCATCACAAGGATTGCTCTTGTGCTCCAGGCACTTCTAGCCTGTGTCCGAGATAGTGTTCAGGCCTGGCTGCGTCGAAGATAGTTTGTGAAGTTGATTAATGTGTTTTTCATGCATTGGGATTGTGCTACTCAGTATTTATACATTTACATATATTTATATTCACACATTTGCACATGTTAAGTTTCATTTGTACGTACATATATAAAGAAATATATAAAGAGAGGGGGCTTCATAGTAAACGCATTATACGTATGCGTAGCTAACAATTGGAGATGGTCCAGGTTTGTTTTTGGTGCATTAATTGTAAATTGATTTCAAGTAATGGCTAGTACTTTTTAGTGGCCAAAAGCTTGCCAGCAACCGGTATGTTCACCTTCAGGAAGGTGGGTTGGGAGATGTTGATAGGTATAGTGTGATACTGTGCTTGGAACAACAACAAGCAGCTTTATGATAGCCATTTGGGATGCAAATACAAGATGTATTTTCTCATGTACTAGTTCTTTTAGTTGGACAGTAAGTCCATGACAAATCTGGCAAACATTGAGAGATGAATATTCCCTTATTGTTTGACCGTTTTCAGCAGATCTTTGCGACATACAAAATTCTATTGACAACAAAGTCTGAGCCAGTTCTTGAGCAGCGTTGGTGCTCTGTGTCATGATTTGCAACCACAAAATTGACCCATCCAAGGTACTTGGTATTGGCTCCGCTACCTCGAGCCATAGAAACCCTGCTTGTATTCAACGTTTCAAGTGGACGTTGGTATTTGGTGTTTGTTATTTTGCAACGATTCTTGAAGTACACAGTCAATTTGATCATCCTGCTGTTCAATCCAGATCTGCTTTGTGTGCTTGATTGTTCATGTTCCCACCAAGGGATTTGGAGCCACCAGAGATGATGATTGTTTCCGTATAATTGACGGGAGGCTCCTGAGTGACATGACTCAAGTGAAAATGATGATGAGACATTAGAATAACCTGCTATTTTCATATGTTTTTCCCTCATCATGCTAGAATGATAGTGGTGCGATTGGTCGTTTTTCATCTATGTTCCTTCCAGTTTCAAACAAATCTGACCGACTTCGATGAATGTTGCTCCAATCCCTTGCACATCGTGCATGGACAAAAGTCGACCAATCGCACTACCAAGCACGCAGTGTTGCAAAGCAATAACCAAAATTGCTTGTAATTTATTGGTTACCAAAGCTATTGGCTGTAATTATCTATTGGTTGTTGTTGCAAACCTTAAACATATCGTGTTTATTCCGAGCAAACAACCTATATATCATCATGAACAAGTACTCAATTTAATCACGTGTCACCAACAGATAGACTGACAAACAACTAGAGATACTGGAAGTTTGCGATGGACATTTGCACGGCGATGCAGCAGCAGCCCCTAGCAATGCCCCATAAACTGTTGTTCTGAGAAATATATACTTGAACAAATTACTGTCCCATCACTGAAAGGTGTTTATCACATTTTCTCTGCATATCTACATATATATATATATACTTCAGTTATACTTAAATATACTCCATATATAAATATATATATATATATGTATTTACATATACACGGTATATGCATACATATGCTGACATACATGTGTTTGTTTACATATTACTTATGTATGTATTTATGCGATGTATGTGCTTATACATATACACCTACATATGTACAGAGATTTGCATGCATTGTAAATCAGTATGGACTGGATATTTGTCATGCCGGATTCAGCAGCTCATGGCGTTGCAAGCTTCACAAAGAGATCGTTGATAATCTCTTAAACGACCCAGCTCTTTTGGAAGGCCTTCCGGATGAATGCAAATCTGCATTATAGGGTGCCATCATTGTACTTATGGTCCGTGCATTTCCTTGCTTGGTGTAACTTATCACTACATAGACCTTCACTGAACTTACTGGTGACACTGGTGACCAATTCCTCTCTAGTAGTTGTCCCTCAGTGACTATCAGAGGATTTCAGGTTCCACCAGCCATGAAGCCAATGATAAGCATCAAGACACATGAAACATGTCTTCATGTGCTGAGGTGATGGAAGAGATCACATTGGACGGCAAAGAAGTGGCTTCTTTGGCATCTCGGCTCCAAGCACTTCTTTGGAGTTGGATGGTTGTAAAAACTGATCCCATCAGCGAAGCCTCATGTTGTTTTCCAGAGATGGAATTGAAGATGACTGAATCACATGAAAGCTGTAATGTGTATTGAATTTCAGTAGTTGCAGATGATGGAATTCATGTCGAACATTGGTGTTCTGAGAGCAGATCCACGGGTCCATAATCATTTCTTGCCGGTTTGACCATGAATAGCTTGTCCTTTCCCTCCAGGCACATGTCCTTCATGTGGAGGCCCGTGCCACACATGGAGCCCTGAGGACAGTGAAAGAAAGGACGCCTTCATTTACGAAGCTTGGCTGTTTGGACGTTGAAGCAGCAAGAGCCGGCTGTTACTGGAGCTTGCCGTCTATATCTTACAAGGTCCTTACCCTAAATTCACTTTCATGGGTTTGATTGTTGGGGGAAGGGGATAGTTAAGATCCAGCCGATAGCATCCAACAGTTGGTTCAGAGCCAACTGTACATCGTGGGTCACCAGTGGCAGGCGTGCGAACTGATGGTTACCACAGATGAGATCCAAGGATGTGAGATCCAGAGCACTCACAGCTTGTCGCCGATATCACGTGCCTATGGCAGCGTCCAAAAAAGGTAGGTGAATATTGTTTATCACATCAAAACTGTCGCTGATCTCTTGAACATGGCTAGTTATCCAGAATGGTTATGCCTAACATTATCTTTGCGAAACTAGCGATGGATCATCCACCATTTGTAGATCACCTAGCAAGGAAATCTTGTCATGTTCCAGCCAACTATGGAGCTGAGTACCAGACCCACTGCTGACCATCAAAGGGCTGTGTCGCTTGCCACGGGAGGGCTGTTGCGTCGTTAGTGCTGCCAAGAATCGTGACTTGAAAAGCACACCACGTGGCTGAATCAGGTGTGATAATTCAATTGACTAAACCTGTATATATTTTCTCCAGTATTCACAAACGGTTGTTTGGTTGACTAGGAACTAGTATATTTCGGGGTTCAAACCACCAACCACTTAAACATGGAACCCCAAAAAACAGTTGCCCCATGGCCCAATATGGCTTTCATATTTGATAGCGGCGGGTTGTTTTTGATACCATGTTTTACGAACCACTGTCGACCATTCTTTTTCTCATTATCCACCATTATCAATCAACATCACCCGCCATTAGATTCAAACAAATCACCATTCACGATCAGTAATTGTCATTGTCATTTCAAAAGTTTGCAAGCACACACACACACACAAGTGTCGTGCGTGACACACAAGGAGCTGTCGATGGCCCTGTTCCCAGTGGTCTGCTTGGAAGCGCATGTCATCGGATCCAACATCGCGGTGACCCTTGCAGCCTTCAATGTCGAGGCTTGGGTGAGGATGTGGAGAGATGCTTGCAACATCCATTGCATACCTCCGTGCCGATGATTATGATCATCAAGTTACTGTAAGTACTTTTTAGACATGGACATGTTATCGAGTTGTCCATAGTGTACAATAATAGAGCATACCACATTTTTATACATAATTGCTATAGTGGTAATTTACAATGTCTAGCCAATTATCTTCTGGTACAGTAAGGGTTGTTGTTTCACTATCATTCGCCATCATCAACCATCAGGACTGGTAGACCATGGTAAACACTGTGGATGTTACCGATGTCAATACATAGACGTGGCCATTCTAGGTCAAGGTCCGCAGTTGTGACATGTTTTCTTGGTTAAATCATGCATCATGCCTTGTTTTACTTCTCCCTGGGGTTACTGTAGTATACATCGAATCATGGGTGCATTTGGAGCTGTTCATGAACTTGCTGCGCAAAAGCTTTATTTTGAGTGGATCCCCACAACTGTTGGACCCTATCGAAACTTATCATTCTTGTCACGGTTTGGTGGGGTCGCCCCAATTATTTGCCGTTGAAGAATTTACCAACCAAGAGTTGTGAGGGCAACAGGGTACTTGATACAAGTAATCATAGACAAGTACAGTAGAGGTTTCAGTGTGGTTGAGAATGACAAACCTTTTTTTGATCCAGCAATTAGCATTTGCTCACAAGAATAGACATGTGAGATATGTGGAATCTGTTTTGAATTGTTTTGAATTACCATATTATGCAAACTGACACACAATATACATATGTAGATATAGATACCTTTGTACATATGGGGTTGCATTCATACATCCATTATATACAATGGTTTATTAATCTACAACCAGGTTGTGATTCTATAGGAGTGCTTTACTGCTGCAGGATACTGCAGATGAGTGTGCCCATAATTGGGGTCCCAAAAATGACCAAGCAAGTATCATATGTGTTAAATGTTATCGAAATCATCAATTTTGGAGGTCCCTTGGTTTAAAGGCATACCAATGTGTTAAGTTCGAGCTGGCTTTACAAATGGATGCACATAGGACATGCTGTGATTCTATAAGCAAATGTGGGTGCCGGCATGCAAACATGTCAAGTTGGTTGCTTGCATGCCCAGCTGATACCCCATTTCAAAATGCAGGTACGTTTGATTTTTGGCATATACTTCAGACACATGTACATACATGAATATACATAAGATAAACATTCGTACATATGTACATACAGTGCATACATGCATAGATAATGCATACATGCTTACGTACATATATGTACATATGCACATGCGTGCGTAATCGTACAAAATCTTACAGATGTACATACGCACACATGTACATACATACGTAAATACAATGACACACGCACACACATGCGCGGACATACATGCAGGCGAAGGTTATGTGTGATTTGGTTTTGAAGCTTTGCTGGACTATATCCACATACATATTACCTATATATATATATTTATGCATGTTTTGATTGTATGTGCGTTGAGAACTAGATTTGAACATTTATTTAGTTCGTGTTTTGCGCATGCGCAATCGAATGGGTCTTGCTTCTTCCAGCATCCCTTGATTTGATGGTTGCTTTCGTACCCATCATTCATTTCCTAATCATTATGTTTCACTTGTCATCCAGGTCACTTCAATGGTGATGAACGATTGGATGATTGTTCAGCAACAAATATTGTCGTTTAGGATCCTCTTGGTATATCAATAGTGCAACCTACCGGAATGTTAAGAGACTTTCATGTACCAACCTCTTGATGTCTCGTGTATCGTGGTATGTTCCCCCCATCCGCGCCCGGAGCGCTCCACGGCTCCAGGTTTTGAGCCATGCCGCGCATAGCGTCGAGCTGCCGAGCTTTGGTCACTTTGAGAAGGTCGCGGTGGGACGTGAGCTTCGTAGCTCCGCAGTGATGCTTCAATACACAGCCATACTCAGCTGGTTTTTTGTGTATCACAAGCAAGGGTATATCAAAACCTTGGTTGTTGGTGATTCTGCTTTTTATGCTTGAATTGACTGGCTGTGGCTTGTTTGCTGTTGTG
Source organism: Symbiodinium kawagutii (assembly GCA_009767595.1). NCBI lineage: Eukaryota > Dinophyceae > Suessiales > Symbiodiniaceae > Symbiodinium > Symbiodinium kawagutii. The sequence goes on from VSDK01021210.1 coordinate 211,977, forward strand.
TTTTTTGTTTTTTGTGGGATCCTGTTTGGTTTAAGTCGGACTTGACATCTGGGGACATCTGCACCAAACTTGCTGTCAGAGCGACTTGGGCCAGCTCTCTAAGAATGAAAAGGTTACAGTATATCACCAGGCTTTGAGCAAATTGGCTATGGGTCAATATTAAGCAACCAATAATGGTGGATAATAAGCAACAACCTATAGGGAAACTAAGGGTTAATGAAGGGGGAACCAGGGGTACAGGGTTTTGACCCACTGCCAATTCTCTAGCACATTCTCTAGAAAATCACTTGTGACACCATGGCTGTCACCGGGGTTGATTCGCCTGGTGGAACAAGACTCTGCTGTTCATTCAGTGGCTTCAAATTGGGAGTTACAACCACCAACCATATCCACAACCATTTCAGAGAGGATAATGTCTAGAGGCGCGATTTGTTGATATTACAGATACATAAGGAACAGTTGTTTGACACACTAGTGCTCAGCTTGGTTGAGCATTTCATCGTGTTTGTAACCTTGTTCTGGAGACCAAATCTAAAGGTAACACAATGTGACAGTGTAGCATGAGAAATGTAGTAAACAGCACTTGCAATTACATATGTGTTTTGTTTTTTAGGGAACAGTCGGGTGTCCTGGATGTTTAGTCAAGCGACCATTCTGTGCGTTAGCAAATAACAATAGAGTTGTTGGTAGAGGTCGCTGTGAAACAAAACATCCAACGTAAGAAAAAAACAGCAGTGTTCTAATGCCAGTTGCACCAGAATGTCAGGACCAATAAGAATGCATGTTCAAGAGGCAAATGCTTGACAATGGCTGTTTGTAGATTTACACTCGAGGGCCCAAGCACTTGTGCCGCCCAAGTGCATACATAGAAACACCATACGACCATGTCCCCATCATGTCGATGTACATATTTGCATTTATATATATATATATATTTAGATATGTAAATATTTTTTTATATACATATATACGTTTGCGTTTTATAGATACATATGGACACATTATTACACTACAAAATGCTTTCATGCCACTACACAAATCGTTTTCGTGCCTTCCTTCATAGACCTTCCATGTTGACAGATCACCGATGTTCCAGGTGCCCAGCACTCCTGGCGGTCCGGGTCTCAGGCGGTCCTTGTGGGCGCCAAAACGTGCGGATGCCCCATGGATAGCTCCCACTGGTTGCCATCGATGTCCTATAACACTGAACCATGGTGAACCACTAGCAGTCTTGATGCCTCATGAATGGCCCATAAGGGTGAATTCCCGCTTCATGAAACGAGAGTCTATGATTAATGGTTTTATTCCACCACTACAAAGACTACAAAACATAGTCATCCTTACCAGTGGTTGAGAACATAGTGGTCCGTGGTCCTAATTAAACACCCAATCATTCTTAGTGGATATGAATCATCATCAGTCATCAGCCATGTTTAAGTATGTCAAGAATATAATATAACCATGGTGAAACGTCATGGATCTAATCAATATTACATCGAACCTATTTCAAAGAAAAGAGGATGCACATGGCGAATGTTGCATCTATATTCAGCAAGCAAGGTGCACAAAGTCAGTTTCAGTGCGTTGCGCCAGATTTAGAAGCCACTTTTGATTGTCCCTCATGGTCAGTGTGCGTATGATGTCTCATATGATCCAAGTCTGTCTTGAGTGATCGGATCAAGAGCCAATTTGCTCTTCGAAAGATCATCAACTTGTTCGGGTCAATCAACAGGGGTGCCAAGGCATTCGCTTGCACGGGTGCTCAGAAGGGAAGAGTGGGTTGGAGCGGTCCATGATCAGGAGTGGAATTTAGAACCCCGTTGGTCGTGAAGTTGCGGAAAGAAGATTGGATTTGCTTTGAGTCATGTCTTTGACGTTTTGGCCGCTCATCAAATGGCCCGAAGCTGGTAACTGTGGCTAAGAAAGAAGGGGTTGAGGCGCCGCCTTGTATCGCAGCTATTGCATTTGTTTGCACTTGCACTTCAACAAGATGAGAGTGCAAATACCATGCTCGTCAAATCAAGGAGGAATGAAGTCTACGCCGTTTCTAATTGCCACAGTAGAAGGCCGAAATCTTGTTTTGCATGTTGACATAAAATCTGGGATGAAGTCAGAACAGCGTCGTCATATGTTGATTGGTGCAGCGACTTTCATTTTCCATCCTACCATGATCAAAGAAACGACGAGATTCTTGGGGATGTGCACAATAGCGCCATGGCGCCATCCACCTTAAGCTGTGACGTTGCGCTGCAGATCTCTGATGCCATGGCCGGTCACGTCCGATTGCTGGTCATCACTGCCTTCATCAATGCTGTTGCAGCAGAGCTCACGAACCTGGCCCTTGGAAGAGTACCATGTCCGAGTGGAGCAGAAGTATTTTTTGTTGGTCAAATGAATCATTGCAGTGGTTCATTGGTTCCTTGGTTGGTTGGTTGGTTCGTTGGTTGGTTGGTTCGTTGGTTCGTTGGTTGGATGGTTGCTTCGTTGGTTTGTTTATTCTTTGATTCTTTGGTTTGTTGATGGATTTGTTAGGCTTGATATACATAGCGGTCAGTAGACATCAATGACACCCAATTGGATTGTGAGATGTAGCCAACAGCAAGCAGCAATGATTGGCCAGTGGAGTGGTTGGTTGGTTGGTTCCCGGCTGCCCAAGTTTCAAACAAAAACCTGATTTCCAGGAGGCAATATGTTCCGTTGAGGACTCGCTTCATTTAGAACAGCACAGCCAGGCTTTGTTGTCAGTTTTCAGGATTAGACATCCAAAATATGCATAATTGAAGCACTTGACAAAATGAGTGCTAATTAGCATTCCTTGCAGCGGATGAATGTGATCAAATCTTGTAGAAGGGGCTTCTTCTGAAGCCAATCACCCCGCCTCTTTCTCCCTGATTTTTGTTTGATTCCCGACTGAACCCAGGCTTCTGAGGTGAGTTGAACATTTGGAAACAAATTGTCACGATTCTTCGTTCTCGTGTCAAGGTCATTAGAAATAGAATCTTGCAGCCATCATCGCAAAGATGTTCCACTAGAGATATACGTGCTGCAATCAGTAAGGGTTGCTCCCAATGCATCCACATTAGAAAGTTGTGACATTTGGTTGTGAAGACATACCCACCTACAGTTGTTCAATGAAGCACATATTCACCTTCATTTTCAACTTCATCAGTTTTGGTTTCTATACATATCGACTGATAGCCCAGCCAAGTTTGTGGCTTGGGGAGGACCATCTGATTTTCACCGCTTTTCATTATCAATCAGTTCTACTCAAAGTTGGTGTGGCTGTGAAGATGCCGCAGTTGGCTGGTTGTCGTACAAAATTTTCTAACGAGCAGCATCCTCATCGCAAACCCTAGACTTGTACAGATTCCTCTAAGCATGCACGCGTTGTGAGGCTATTTTGATGCACGGCTGAGGTTAGAACTGGGGTCCCATGGAAACCATTTTCTGACTCAGAACCCCTATAGCATCCTATAGCTACCATGTTTAAGAACGTGCATATCCTGCCGACCAGTAGCCCGGGCTCCAGGTTCCATTTGGGTCTTCGGAGACAGCTGAGGGCGAAGTGGCGAAGGCAAGATGCGGCTCAGAATACGCTTTGTCAGCTCGAAGAGCCCAACAAAAACATCTGGAAGCAACAAATAAGTGGTAAACTTAGAGAATTACCCACGCGACGACCATTCTTAGGGTAATCATATGTAATCATTATCAATTGAGCTCCTTTGTTAAGGGATCAATACCAATGCCAACAAAGATCTGATTACATGCTAGCGATCCGGTGATGCCCCTAGCATGGGTTTGGTGATATCTCTGGGGATGTTGTATGTCTAAAGCGTATGTCATAGCCTGTTTGATTCCACCACAGAAGGGTAGGACTAACAACCAAATGATTTTGTGTCAAAAAGGACAATCACATAGTCCATGAAAAGCAGCTATCATAGACGGATAGAGGTCGCAGGGTTGCAGTTCGTAAATGGCATCATGTTATAACATGTTAACCTTGATATTCATTGATTGATAGCCAGTGCCCTCATGAACCGTCATCAGCCTAGTATCATGGTGGATAATGGTGAATGCTCATGAACCAACATTAATCCTGAATATTCATTTCCTACTGTAGCCACTTGAACACACCTGGCATTATCATGGCTCGACAACGAGAATGCTTATACATGATAAGTCATTGAACTTGTGGCAGCTAATCGTTACTAAGAGTTGCTATTACTAGCCGACAACAACGCTTAAGCAGAGTGAACACTGCATTTATAACAGTCAACAACCACGGTGGTTTAGAGTTCAGACCTGGAAATCATGCTGAAGCAACGATGGCACTTTACCAAGCACAATCAAAATGATCCTCGTCATTGGTTCACAATGAATTCCTGTGCTTAGTAGTGGCTGATGACAGACGAAGAAGACTAACAATCACCCCCAGTGGTGGTCAATCATGATTAAGTACTTCAGGATCGCTCGCCATGGCAGATCATGAACAGCTGGACCTCCCTTTGCTGCTGGATCCCCCATAACCACCATGGGTTGGGAAACCACCTGCTTAAGCTATATATTCTTTCTGATAATCTGATAATCATTGTCCCACAATTCATTTCCATTATCATAACCCAACATCTTCTTGCCAGTATCTAACCTCTATCATGACCATGATCATCAACCCATAATCTCATTGGCTGATGATTACTACTAGCACCAAGCAACATCACCAACTAACATCGCCAACAATTCCAACAGTTGCACATCAACCTACTCACCAACTCACCAGTCATCAACCAGCCACTGACCGACCATAATTCAGCTAACCAGCTAGTTTAACTAGTTTAAATAGCCATTAACCAGTTCAATTAGTTAACCAACTCATCAACCAGTCACCAGCCACCAGCTACTGCTATCACCAACCCATCACCAGCTCCCCTGTTGCTTCCGAGGCCACAGATGGCGACCTGCAGAGCCAGTGGCACTCGCGTGGTCGACATCTCGTGGAGCCCAGGTGCCGTGACGTGGATGGCTGAAGCTACCGTCGAACTCGATGGTTAGCCACATATAGTGCTCGGTTAATGGTTGGTTAATGCTTGGTTAATGGTTGGTTCCTGGTTAGTTAATGGTTGGTCAATTGTTGGTTAATGGTTAGTTAATGGTTTATTACTGGTTAGTTAGTGGTTGGTCAATTGTTGGTTAATGGTTAGTTAATGGTTTGTTACTGGTTAGTTAATGGTTGGTCAATTGTTGGTTAATGGTTAGTTAATGGTTTGTTAATGGTTAGCTAGACTAATGGTAAGCTAGTGGTTGGTTGATGGTTGGTGGTGTGTTGATTGTTGGATAAGTTTTGGTATAGGTTTGGTTAATGGTTGGCTAACGATTGGTGGTTGGTTAGTTAATGTGTTGCTCATTGCTAAGTTCATTGTTCGTTCATGTTAGTTCTGCGACCACTAAGTAGCCATTGATTAATCCACAGACTCAGCATGCAGCATGGGTTCGTTAATGACAGGATTGATGCTGTGGCTACCAGGATGTAACTTCGATGATGCTTTGTGAACTTTGAACCAATGGTAGAAAGGCAACCAAGAATCGCCAAAGTTCACAGCTGCTGCAACGCTGAATGGTAACCTGTCAGAAGCATTGTGGGAGATCACTAAACAACCCCCAAGTTAGGATAGCTGGTGACTCACCATCCATCTTCAGGGCTAGGGGTCTACCGTGATCTACCACTGGTCCAAGAATGGTGGGCATTTTCTGGTCTCTCATCCACCCAGATGACCTTGGTATCCAAGAAGGATGTCACCGGATCACCGGATGTTTATTGAAACAACGTGAAACGGTGACTACCATGGGGCCGGAACAGATCCACCTGGAGTATGCTGTTCGAGGATGCAACCAGCAGACCTAGGGATACCCGTCTCAAAGATAGCAAAAAGTTGCGTATCAAAAGACAATATGTTGCAGAGAGAGAGAGAGAGAGAGTTGCGGTAGGCAAACTCTGGGCTGTTTGAGTGCAACAACAAGTCCCAGCATCAAATGATGCAGTGGGGTCGATGGCAATCAGGAACATTTCGATCATCAGTATTGCCCTCCCACAAAATGTGAATGCCTCAGCTCGGCAAAAATGGAGAACTCCCTGGTTTGAGCGTCAAGAAAGGAATGTAGCAATCGATTAAGTATCCCAGGGAGGTCGTTCAGGTAATGTAAAACCATGTATTTGAGGTTGCCTGGTGCGTATTTTGAACGGAGGCGTGTTTTTGGACAAACAGAACTGGTTTCAACTAAATGCATGCTGTCTAGAACACTCAGCTATTTTGCTCTTTGCATCCTGAGGTACCAGGGTTTGATACTGCTGGATTTTCTCCAATAACGCCATTATAATATTCGTTGAACATACCCTGTTGGTCGGTAAATTTGGTGAATTAATTGCACAAACTACTTTGCAAGAACAATTGTAGTCCATGTCGAGCGATGATGGTGTCAATTATTCATTATATACTAGTAACAAGTGACAACATACAGGAATTAGTTGTATTTAAGGCCCGTATACTCATATACTGCATAGACATTATGATCATGATATGCAGCAGAGCATCAGGCACAACATGGTACTTGAATCTATGTATTTTTTGTTTGCAGTATATATGGGTACTGTACATTCTTTGCACATGTGCTTATATCTATCTATGGATTCAGATGTATTATATAGGTATCACAGGTACATTATATGATTAATTGCAGTCTCTTTGCTGTAATTCTGCGTGTTTCCTGTATCATTGGTGATTTGTAATTGTATCTATAATTGGCACTTTAATAGATTAATTAATCTATATACTCTACCACTATAATTAATCCTGTATCTATACAAATTAATTAGTTAATTATAGGATACCCTATAATTGATTATAGGATACACTATGATTAATTATAGGATGTATCCTAAAATTAATAGTTTATAGATGCATTAATCCTATGACTGCATTAACGTATCATAGGACTGGCACCTTGCCGTGCGTTTCCTGTGGCATTCTGCAACTAGGCCCGAGTGGCGCTTGCCAGAGCACTACTTTGTGCAGGAAGCGCAAGGGTTTCTCCTCGTGTTTCTTCAGCGGCAGGGTTTCTGTTTGCGCCCATTTGGCTGGTGGGAACTCTGGTGTTGGTTTTTGTTGTAGTCTCCATTGGTTGATTGCGTACCTTTCTCGGTGGTTTTTGTTTTTTTTGCAACAATCCATCAGCTTGGATTCTTTGGAGGTCGGGATTTGAAGTCCTTACATGAATTTGGGGGTTTCTCAAAATAGAGGTCCGCAAATCATCATTGTTCAATTGTTTAAGCATTTCAAGAAGAAAACAACCATTTTGGGGTTCCCCTCATTCTGGAAACACCGTTTACTCAATACGAGCAGAATGCCAGGGAAGCCAGGCCAGAATCGTGTCTGGCCCGCATTCTGTTTGGCCACATCACTCGCCGAATCGCAGGAGCACGGACATGCGCACAATTTAAGACTAGTCAATCAACAGTAAATGTGCAATTTTACGTGTGCCCACTCCAAAACAGTACTGCAAGTTTATCAACTGACATCATCCAAAACGACTTAATTAGTTAAGATCACATCCTAACAAAGAACAGGTTCCTTCAATATTGTGTTGTTCTGAGTAGTACAGCGTTCTGACCCACGGCCGTGGCAGACCCAACGAATCGATTTGCCTCACGAAAACAGCGGGTTGCTGCTGGTATGTCGTTGGAAACTCCTCAGCTTGAGCCTGTTCAAGTTCGGACAGGGAAAGGTAACCCTTCATTCGGACGTGCGTGATAAAAAACCACATCAAGCGCAAAGCTATAGACAGAATACGCCACCTCCATGTTGATACGGGGCGAGATTGAGAATTTCAGAGCAATGTCTTCCAGAAGCAAACGCCTGCATCCAATGCATAGGTGGTGAATGATGCCTAGGCTTTGATGGTAGTTTACCAACGCCTAATCCCCGATGTTGTGAGCCCAATAGGCCACCGCTAACATTGTTGATTATTACGCAGCAGCATCAACAGCAACCAATACGGCTGCGGGTCATTCCCTTGTAGCCCTGGTGATCATTCCAACAGAGTCCTTGCTGGGATGTTCATCCGTTCATTTTTGGGATTGTTATACTGACCCATATCCATGTGGTTCTTCGCTATATTGGCTAGTTGGTGGTTTGAAACATGTTTTACTTTCCCTAGTAATCATTAACAAATGGTTGGTTGACAAGCATATTTTTCAATGGGGTTGAAACCACCAACCAGTTAGTTGTTCGACCCTGTCACAGAGTCGTCTTGCAGTTCCGAGTCCCAGTCAAGCTGTCTAGCTCTGAATCTTGAAGCTCCTGGGCGCCTCCAGGAAGCTCCAGCGATCATGCAAGAATGGCGCTTGCCCAGCTTCAACATGATGCTTCGTCAGTTGTGGATTCGTTGTGGTGGTTTAGTCATTCACAACCAGGAATATTATATGTATATATATATATATATATATGTTGTTTGTCTCACTGAGGATTTCCGCTTGTGATAGGAAAACATTTCTGTTGTACTCCACGTACTTTGTTCTATCAGCCAATTGCCTATCAACCGATTTGGTCTTGGAAGTGCAGTGTTAAAGCTGGATGCTTGGTGACAAACCCCACATTTCAATGGTTGAATTTTCCTGTTGATGAGGGCCTTTACTGCAAATAACATGGTGCTGACCAACCCAAGGTACTGCCCATGGGCTTTTTTGCAGCATACTGGTATTATTCCAAGTTTGCTGCAGTCGTCATGCAAAGGCATTTGTGATATGCTAAGACAAATCAAATCAACAGACATTTTGAGATTTTGAAAAGGCGAAGGGTGTCCTCCGTGACGATTCATGTACCCAGTTTTTGTTGGCATGTTCAAAACCGCTGCGAAGCACTGTGACTACCATAATTATGTTTGCTGCAATGCGTGCATGCATTTGTTTTAATCGGCAAAAAACATACATGACATGCTTGGCTGTTGTTTTTTCAATTGGACCCAGGTTGTTTGAAGATAACAATATAATTAGAAATGTGTTTTTCCTGTCACTGTCTTTGTGTTTCCCTTTCACAGCTCTGATTGGTGGGCTTCTTCAACACGTCTTTAATTTGTTCTTTTTGCAATAGTTTTCATAGCCAGGGCCTTGTGTCTAGATTGCTACTGTAGTATATCGCTAGGAAAATGCGGTTTTATCAATTGTTGCCCATACTGACTTGTTTGATTGACACAAAAGTATGGCCATTCATATTTAGAATTCACGTACAAACTTACAGTAGACTTTGTCAATTGTTTGCGACAGAAGTCAATTAATTAGGCCACTCCCACTCGAGACTAGCTGTCCATTGCTGCAATAGTTTTCCCCAACCTCCCTCTGCTTGGCGTGCTTCGTTCAAGCACGACAGGTAAACACTATAAACCCTGTGGTGGGGGACCCGCACAAACGCATATAGACACAAACACACTTATCAACCCAAATCATATCACAGCTATCCGAACCCCATGTGAAAAGGATTGAAAAGGGGTATTTGCCTGCTGCTCGTGCATGGAGGGGCTGGTACTGCTGCATGAGGGCAAGGGGTTGACGGCTAGCCAGGGTTTCAATGGGCGTAGCAGAGATCCTGTGTTTTCACGAGTGCACACTGCATTTGTTGCCGGGATTGCTCTTTGGCCGGTCAACGACAGGTGGTGATTATCATGGATGATTATTCCTTTTTTGTGGATGATTATGATTCATTAGTTCCATGAAGATTTCCAGTACCTACCACAAGTGGTACCGACATGTACGTACTGATTTGTTATCCATTCCACCATGTATTGTAATGATGATTTGCCACTTCCCTCCATTAGTATATAATTCAATCTGAATGGAAGTAAAATGATATGCACCAACAAAATTACGACATATTTACATATATTTACCCTCCTGTGAAGTGTGTGATCGCTTACCATTTACCTCATAGTGATGGGGTTACCGACGCTCAGGATGCAGGGCGATTACCCTGGAGTGCTGCTGGTGGACCTGGGAGCAGCATCTCAAATCGTCACTGAGCTGTGTTGGGGTGGCACTCAGCACCAGGGTGGCGTCCAACATGGGCAGGCAGGAACATGGAATGAGATGGAACCATGGCTTTTGATGGCTTTTGATGGGGCTGGAAAATGACAACCTTGGCTTTTCAGTTGCTTTACAAGGTTTTTTTGGCAGATTCCCCAAATGTGATTGTCCAATTTTCCAGCAATCGGGGTAAATTGCACCTGTACTGCAAAAAAGCAGTGGGATACAACGCGAAAGGCAGGAATCAAATCACTCTTCACCCCGCCATGCTTGGATCATTAGCCTCAGAATCATGTGGGTCAGGTCCGATGTTTGGGCAGAAGACAATAGAAATGACCCCGTTGCCTGAACAAGCACATCCGTTGAGAATTCCCACATGACATCGCTGTATTTTTTATCAATGTTTTTGGGGAATATGAACTCGGTGTTTCGTGTCAGCTCGGAACTAGGCAATGGCCCTGGTGATTGTCTAGCAGCCCTTGTTACCATATATACTTAGCTTTGCATAATTTCTTTTCACACAATGATGTACCTATTACCCGCCCAAGGTCATTGGCAGTTTGCCTCCGACCATTGGCCCCCAGAAATCATAAGGAGGCTAAACACCTCGCTTTTGTAGGGCCCCAACCGTGGCCTGTTTGTATCGTTGGGGCTGTGAACATGGCGCGTTGAAGATTGACGACGGGGATCATTGAAGTTCAGCTGGTCCCTGGGAATCGTGGTCTCAGTCTTGAAACTTCGCAGGTCTCAGTGGTTTCAAGCACACATTACTCCGTGACAATTACTTCCAACAGAGTGTGCATATGTTTCCAAAATGAAGGACATGCAGCAATGGCTGTGAGTCACCAAGGACAGCATGCGAGTCTTCAGCGGGAGTGATCCCGGCGGTTTCCGCATCCTGAAGATCTACCGATCCCTGGATGGATCCTTGGAAACAATCGGAAGTGATCAGCATAGCCACCAGTACCATGCATGGAATCCATGAAATGATTGGTGATATAATTGATAGTTATACCATGTTGTACTGATAGTTATACCATGTTATACTGTGCTATGCCAATGGTGATGCTATGTTAATTATACTATGTTTTGCTGATAGTTGAGTAAGGTATACCTTGCCAACTAGCAGGAAAGCAGAAACAGCTAAACCACTGCTATACCAATGTTTGGTTGAGTCATCACCCAGCATGTTCTTGCTTGAGTCGTGGGCAGTATCGCTGGTTGTATCAATTTGAAGTCCATCAAACTTGTGAATGGAAAGCGCGGGGCGGCGCATGACCGAGACTTTCGCCGTGAAGTAGAAAAATGGAAAGACTATATGGATTAGATTGGATCGGTACAAGTGGGTACTGTAGGTAGTTGCTGGGCCGCTTACTAGTTAGCTGATGAATGACTCCGAGTGTTTCATGTCGTTCTTCATGTTCTTGAAAGATTGGACCAAAAGTGGTTTATGTTGGATGTCATCAAATGATTTTATTAGGGGGTTGGTGAAACTACCCAATATAGCTGGGACCGGTGGAATCCAAAAACGATGAGCTTTTATCAGGCATGGTTTCTGTTGCTTGTATGGTAGCCGCAAAGTATTGCTAGTCTTGGTTGATGAATTTACAACCACTGTGAAGCATAAAAAACATAGGAAGAATCATCGTCACTCACCAACGCCCACTTCAAAATTGTCCCTTGTTAAGAACAAATCATCGATAAGCATAAATAGCCGACAACCGTCTTGAAATGAACATAAATGCACCGTGAATCAAGTGGTGGATCACCTTTCACATTCGCTGATGCCTGGGGTTCCATGGCTGGCTAGCGCGTCGCCAGAAGCCAGGGCGGTAAACCAGCAAAGTAAGATGCCTCCACTGGCCCAAAAAGCATTTGATTTTATAGCATGAGTCTGTACTGCACTCAGTACTCCTTTGGATTCCTAGGTCGTTCCATGAACAGCTGGAGTACGATTCTTTTGTTTGTCGCAGATTTTGGGTGCTATGAAGCAACGACGACACGTTGTACACAAACATCTGAGCATCCAGACCAGTTGTGTCATGATAAGGACGTTCTCCAGGTTTTTGTTGTTGTCGTGGTTGTGGTTGTGGTTGTGGTTGTGGTTATGGTTGTTGTTGTTGTTGTTGTTGTTGTTGTTGTTGTTGTTGTTGTTGCTGTGGTTGTTGCTGCTGCTGCTGCTGCTGTTGTTGTTGTTGTTGTTGTTGCTGTTGTTGTTGTTGTTGCTGTTGCTGCTGTTGTTGTTGTTGTTGTTGTTGTTGTTGTTGTTGTTGCCGTTGACGTTTGTGTTATTATCCCGCTTTGAATAAACCCTACCAAATGGCTATACACATGTGCGGCGAAGACCATTGTTTCTTATAGATTTGGTGCCTTGTGTGTGCATTATGCGGGTTTGGAGAGGGCAAGCCATGTTTACTATTATTTAGAGACACCCATGTATTGCCATTGTTTAGAAAATTACCTTGACATGTGCACGTGCGAGAAAATGCATCCCCAACATAGCACCTATGAGTATCCATTTTTTAGACAGCAACCACTCTAAGGTGAGGAGCCATGTATTACCATTTCTTAGAGGGCCGCCTTTGGCTGATTTTCTGGTTTACTACAATTTAGAGAGCGTTTTGCGAGTGGACCCATGTGTTAACGTTTCTTAGCTAAAAAATGGTCCGTCATTGGTTCCAACCCTTACCCAAAGGGGTATGTGTTATTCATAAACTCGTTGGCGACATGAGCGAATGCGATTGCTGAATTTGCCCGTGTCTCCTTCTAGGTTTGTCTTGGCGACTGGTACGAGAAGAACGAAGCGGCGAACTGTACTGCAGTGCAGGCCGGCTGACAACAACTTTCAATAACAACAATACGGACAGTTTTGATAGCTTCATGTTCATCCGAAGATCTAACATATTGACATATTGCCTCATATTGCGTAATTACAAGTGCAAAAAGTTTTTCAAAAGTCAATAGTGTCACCCGGATGTTTTGAAAAGGCATGTACCGCGCAAAGGTCTCACTTGTATACAACAGGATCGCAGCAGGGATACTTAATTATACAGCCCTTTTTCTCTGCCGACCGGTTTTTTGTTCCGTTTTGTTCCTTCAGCTATCCCTACGATTGGTAGTTGTTTACATTGGCACCCCATGCAGATATCTATATATCTGTCTATCTATATTTACTATTCACTGTATCTATATATTTAGTAGAAATTGGTACTGTTTGGTAGGAATTGGAATCAAAACATTTGTTGTTTGGAACGTTTACAATGACTGCATGAACGTATGCAAACATTTTTGCAGCGAGCATGCAGGAAGTGCGGATTTGATTTCCGAAAAAGCAGTCCCAGCCAAACCACTTGAGTGACAGTTCAAGTGACCTCTCAAGTGACAGAAAGTGACCGCAAACTGGAGCAAGCGACCGCTCAAGCGACCGCTCAAGGCTCAAGTGACCGCTCAAGTGACCGCTTTGGCCAAAATCAATTTCTACTAAATTTGCCCGTTGTGTGTATTTTTTTGATATACTATCTACCTCAGTTAGAATACATTCAAATTCATGAAACATGATCAATCATCCCCAACTATTCTTTACCAACATCAACTGTTTTCAAACCTGTTTCAGCAAATTTGGCCATTACAACCATCATCAATCATGAATCACGAACCAGCATCAACCATTCTTTACCATCGCAATTTTTGTTGGTTATTTTTCCCCTTGGTTGTTGCTCATGGTTCCCCATGGCTAGCCATGGTTGTTGGTCATGGTCACAACCTTCGCCTTGTCAGTTTGGCGCTGATTTCCGCCAGGTGTAACAGGCGTTCACAAAGGTTGGGCGCAGGCCACACGCTACGTGGCCAGCTCAGGAAGGGTGGCAGTTGTGTACTGAACCAATTGGGGCCGTACAGGTCATGTGCTCTCATGAAACTGGTGGCGTAGGTTTGTTTCACCTGATCAGCAAGGACTTTGGGTTGAGTAGCTGACCTCTTGTATCCCCAAGATGATGGTGTTTCATCAGGGATGCAGGACCCCACAGAAATTTGTTGTTGCAGGAATGACCCTCTCCTGTTAGGCATAGTATGGCACAGTTAGCAGCTAGCCAACAATTGTGGATTCAAAAAACAGTTTTTTTGGTGCTACCCACCAGGTGCTGTTGGAGATGGAAGATCGATGTTCAGGCCGGTGCTTCACCGCTGGCAGCAAGCGAACCGCCTGGGATGTTCCATACTGCAGACGTGTCGAATCGTCGGATGTTGTAGGGAAGTCCCCCACTTTTGCGAGTGCACACTGCACTATGCATATGGACAAGATAATTGATAAGAATGACTCCAAAGACACGAGCATCCGAGCAGCCTAACTTTTTAATTTTCTGGATGCCAACTAGGGATATACAGTCTCGACCTACACCTGTTTGCAAGGCGTTCCTGGTTCAGTCAGGGGCCCGCTGGACCCGAAGGAGGTGATGCAAAATGTTTGCCAGATGGAGTCTCAGAAGTTCAGCTAGAATGTCAATGCCAGAAAGCATGTCAGATTCAGATATGATTTTGGAAGAAAAGCCAGATTGAATGCAAGAAAATATGCGAGATAGAATGGCAGAAAGAACTGGTTGGCTGTTTTAAACATTTGTTATGTTCCCTAGTATATAATTATTAAAAAATGGTTGGTTGACAAGCATATGTTTCATGACGGGGTGGCTTAAGCACCAACCAGTAGAAGATATGCCATAATTATATGTCAAGATAGAGTGCCCGAAAGAATGTCAGAACCAGTGCCAGCCACTAACTCAGGCTGATTTGCTAGAAGAGTGCGATAGACTCCCAGCCAGAATGCCAATTGAAATGGCTGGGGGTCAATATTAACCAACCAACTTTCACGGGGGAGAATAACCAACAATAGCAATTCATGGGAAAACAATGGTTAACGATGCGGGAACCAGGGGCACAGGCTTTTTGACCCACAGCCAAATGTAACCACGTTTGTCAGCCTTTTGCCAGACAAGATGCCAGATAGAATAGCAGGTGAGATGCGCCAGGATCGCCTGAAGTAACTTCTATTTCTCGTGATTTTTGCAGGCGCTTTTGTACGCATTATGAATCTCTGTATGTTATTTGGGAATATCATAGTTTGCGCTGTGTCCTCCTCTTTAAACTTTATAGTTGTCGTTGTTGTGGTTGTTGGTGGCGTTCCCAGTGGCGCTGCAGGCTTTCATCATCCTGAGAGGTTCAGCGTGGCGGAGTGGGAGATATGGGGTTCTCCTTTGCCACTTGGCTACCGGCCTGGGCCAAGTGTTAGCATGGGGGTTGGTTCTACCAGGATGAGCAGATCAACTTGGCACAGCAGTCACTTTGGTATCCCAAGCACAGCTCAATAGAAATAATTAGCCATAATATGTTGGACTAGGGAACCAAACGGAATCAGTCGGATGCGACAAACCAGAATCCTTTCGGGTATCCAACGGGATCTGGCACAGCCAGAGCTGAAGATATGGGGCGACAGGCTGATGGTTTCAAAAACAGCTGCGGATTCACATCAGCTAGCTGACTAGTGTCAACCAGCCTGCAGCTTAGCGGTTCTTTCATTTGCTTTTAATGTTTGTTGTTTGATTACTATCTTTAGCTAAGGTACCACATCTCAAAAAAACTGATGGTGAAGCGCCTATTGTTGCAATAAGAGGTTTCATGTCGATGTTTGTTCACTCATCATTAAAATCCTAGTGGGACAACCTATCAGACACCAGTCGCTAGATGTTGTTTTGAGCTTCTGACTCCTACCGCGAGCTCCAAGAAAGAAATGCAACAAGTGTTCGTCCAGCAGGACTACCATCACGAACAACAGTAACAGCAGCGCCAGCACCAAGAGCAACCAACATTACTTGACAATGATTGAATAAGCCTTCATTTTATGGGTAAAACATGGTAAAACTGATTTGCAAGATGTAAAATAGGGATCAACAAGTGTTTTGTTTCTAGTGGGATAGTGCAAGACATTCAAAACCCTTCAACAATAAACGTTTTTTCATAGATGTTGACGGCTTCCATGTCCACGAAGACTTCCCTGGTAGGGCGGATCTGTGCCCGGGGAACCCGCTAGAGGATGGTTCGGGGAAAGGTTGCTATGCTTAGCTGCCATGCACCAAGTCTCAAATGGGTCCAATGACTGCGGATCAAAACTCCCTTGAAACCAACCAGAATCTTTGGGTATGACCAGCTTGCTGCAAGTACAGGAAAAAGAAGTCACAATTGTCGTGTACGAGAAAACTGTATTTTTTTTTCGCAAGCTACACTCAGCCATAGGACCCATGTTTATGAGAGCGCTGTTGGCCTAGTCGTCAGGCAGTGAACCTATAACGTGAAACGACCTCAATTGTTTCTTTACATTTGGGTTTCTGTGAGCCGGGCTTCAGACTACCAAGTGGTTATGAAAACATGTTCTTTTGAGCATATGGAAACCACCGTCACCACTGAAAAGTCAACGCATACTAACATCAAGCAACATGATTGATGGCTGTTGATCGGGAATCATTTTACAATGCCCAAGGCACAGCAAACAAATCTATGGGTTGCGGGTCAAGCAACATCTTCATCAAGCGGCACCATGGCGATGGATCCCCTTTAGCAATTGCCACTAGAAATTTGAACAACCGCAATCGGGTGTTGCAGAGATATCCTTTCTTGAAAGAAAACCTATGTTTTTTAATTATATAATCAACATGGGTCGATTGTTTCCTTTGCCACACAAATCATGTTCCTAAAATGTTCAGAAATCATCAGCCCATCAAGCAACCCTTGGGCTCTTATCATAAAGAACTCGTCCGCCTCCTTTTGGAAGCTGCCTTGCTGCCCAGGGTCGAGATGATCCCCTTTCTCCACCGCTCCTGGCCGCAGTGTCCGGATTTACGGTTCTTTTGGCAGCAACCCATGGATGTTGGAAGGGCGAGCGAGCACTTGTTGTTGTTGTTGCTGCTGCTGTTGTTGTTCCACAATGGAGTAGTTCGTTAGGAACATAGAGATCACTATGAAACGTGCAAGTGCAAATCATCACACACATATTATGTTTGGAAAAAAACACCATACAGTACTTGGGCACCAGGGTTGTTTGATCTAATGCTTTAGGCAACACGGATTCCAACTAACGGGCCTTGGTAAGACATTTCAGGTATGGTAGTTGTGGTTTGGACTCGGATGTTGCTTGGTTTGAGACCTTGGCACGCTCAATAGTGTGAACCATGTTGCTACTGTACTAAAACAGAACCGACATAGCCACACATAATGACTTTGAAGATGGTTTGACCAGCACGAAGAGCAAACATGCATTCATAAAGCTGTTGAAATGATACTTACATGTAGCTTATAGAGAAAATTCAGAGATAGATTTTATCATCATCGAGGGTGGCAGTTTGGATCCTTCGGTCTCGAAAACAGGACAAGTCTTTTTTTAATTAATTGCGGTGCATGGTCTTATGGTGCTACTGATGGAAGACCATTGCCTTGAACTGCTGCAAGCAGATTTCATGACGTTTGCCCACCACATGTCGACGTGGGCCCTGGTCACCGTGGTTCTGTGGCACCAAAAGCGATGGATGATAATGGTTGGAGATCCAGCACTTAACACACCATGGGTTTGATATGATTTGATTTTCTTGTGCCATTCAGATTTGTGCATATTGTATTAAGATTTATATTTATATATATGTATGTATTTTTAGATATACATAGATAAATTTATTTACATGTTTATAAATTTCTCTATTTACGGTTGTATTGATTTTGTTTTATGAAATCATTTGTTGATTCATTAATTCATGTGTTTTATTCATTATCATCAAGCAATCACGTATGCAATGCAGGTGTCATGTTGGAAATATGTATGTCACATTTGCCAAATATGATCAAACATGTGTATATATATACCACGGCCATAAGATATCACCATATGTATCATGTGTGAACACAATTATACACAGTAGTTCTCAAACATAGTTCTGCTTAGATACCCTCGATTATTAAAGCCTGGTTGCTTGTATTTGTCTTAGTTCCCCTTGGTTTAAAACATGATTTTAGGGTTCCCTTAAGTTTCAAGCATCATGTTTCTTCGTTCTCCTTGGTTCCCCATGGTCCCCTGGGTTCCCCATGGTTCCCTATGCTTCCCAGGTCCTTCAAACGCATCACCCGCCATGGCCTTGAGGCCCTGTTTCGCTTATTTGGAGCTCGAAGCCACAAAGAGCGCCTGCTTGGCAGCTTGGATGACAAGCTGGTGCACCCCTGTTGGGTACATTGGTTGTGTTTTACAGCATATGACTGGTATAGACCATGCAATAAGCCACAAGAATATAACTTATAGAATCATATAGTAAAACTCATATATACATAAGCCCATTTAAATCAGCTAGTGATATCCATACGAAAAACCATATCACTTGTATACTGTAGAACCATGTAACTAGTACAACAAGCTGGGTTCCATGGATTTCTATGGCCTAACTGTAGTTCAGTGGCTAATTAGGTGGGTTGTAGATCAAACTGAACGTTTGGATATCAGGGTTCATTATTCACTTGAACGATTTTCAACGTACAGCGTAGGGGATGTGGAGGGGCTACGGCGACATTTCATTTATTGGCGTTGCTAGCGTCCGTCTTCCAAACCCATCGCAGTTGTCACAGTGACCACAAGCAGGCCTAATGTGGTGTTGCAATGCATTATCCTGTTTCATTTTGTAGGAAGTATATCACAAGATCACATCAGAAAAAAATATCGATTTAAATTCTGACGGGGTGAAATCTCTGTAATTCCATCAATTTCAGGATGATAACGGGCACACCTGGGAGGCTGATGACGCCTGCGATGGCTTCTCCTTCTCTGCTGAACGCATGATGGGTGGCAGTGGCAGTGGTTGCAGCTGGGGCGGCAAGATTTTGCTGAACATTTTGGGAGTTTCATCAGGGACACAGTGTTTTCTGTTTGTGTTTGTAAGCATCGGAATTTCAACGCCAGCAGGGCAATCCATTGTGACTTTGTGCCTCAAGAAGGGATCACCACAACATACCACAACCATTGCCACGAGGAGAGGTCAGCACTATGGTACTCATCCATCTCCTCTCAGGCTTCAAAACCCACTGCCGTGGGAACGAGGATGTCAATGGCACTGTGACTTGGAGGATGGACAGCTGAGGACCGCGATAGAAGATGGCTGACAAGGGCAAACTGTCAATATTTGGTCCATCACTATCACACTCAGGAAGGACATTTGCGAGTTCTGAAAATAGGGGACCCCCCAAATCATCCAGTTTATCAGCCATTTATAGCAACAAACCATCCATGTTTGGGGTCCCTCATTTTGAGAAACACCTATTTGTCAGGGCCAAAGGGATTGGAGAGTAGTTATATAGCTCAAATCAATTCCAAGAGGCGAACCCTCTAGCCCTTATAGAAGATAAGTCCGCAGCATGTTGGCTTGTACACCCCTGCAACTCGGGTGTCAATTAGCTCAATTAGTTTGTGAAAATTATAAACCAATTGTAAACGCATAGGGTGCTCACAATTGTTATCTGTTTGGGTCATGAGTCATAGCAACCATCCAAAAAGATGCGTTGACAAACAACCCGACCAAGACTAGTTTGGTACTATGGTGTGTGTTTGTTTGCCGTTGGAATGGGGTATTAACCCCAAGCACTTCCGTCTTTGAGGGTAACATATTATAAGAAGACACAATGTGTAAGTACAGATGTAAATATCTTGAAAGATGGAGTATATCAACAAAGTTAAGTATTATACGTCAAATCAAACACATTCTAGCACAACACGGACAGTACGACTCAGTACGATACGATCATATCAGATGCAGTTTTCATAATGGAGTGCAACATACAAACATATGATATATATATATATATATATTTGCCTAGACACACTAGACATATAGATACCATCATGTTATTTATAAAATTTATATTATTTGATTGTATTTATGTGGAAAACAAACATATACTGATTTATGTATCTTGCTTTTCCAAAAAACATGTCATGTACTATTCGCTAAACATGTATTGTATTTGAAAAACATGCATGGACTTATTTCAACATTTGCATCTCTACGTTGCGTTTTGTTCGTGTCGCCAAGGAGGACCTCGCGCTCCCCGCAGTGCCTTTGGGCCGCGGCGTCTACGGTTACTGGGCGAAGCGTCGCTGGCCACCGCCCTTTGAGCTTCAGCATTACCAGGTGCGCCGGGGCTGGAGCCGGGGGCCATGGCAGCGCTTGGGCTGGGTTTTTGGAGGCTTGGGTTGGTTGGTTGGTTCGGTTGGGTGGGGATGGTTGGTTGGGGTAGTTGGTTGGTTGGGTAGGGATGGTTGGTTGGGTAGGTTTGGTTGGTTGGATCTCCCAGTCATTTTGGTTTGGTTTGGCCTGGCTTCACATCCCATTGGTCTTCATCTCCATCAGTCTTCATCCAGCCAGGGTATCTCCAAGGATTGTAGCTCTTCCAGGGATCATGTTTCGGGACTACAAGTTTTGCAGGACCCGACCAGGATTTTGTGTTTTATTCAAATTCTCAGTTTTGCAAACCAACTGTTGCATCTGGGTGAAAACTCTGCAGATAGCAATCCAAGTAGCATCAAGATACAGGTTATCGAAGGAAGATCTTGGGAGCGTCAGCCTACGTGGCTTTGGTACTGATCCCAGGGGCGTCCAGTTCCAATCATGTTTGCTGTTGAGCACACATGTACCAATGATAACAACCAACATATTCTTCCGGGTGGTTCAACCACCTGCGAGACAAGCCTTGAAACATCTTGAACCAGTACTCTCAAAGCCATGTGCCACGTTGTGGGGACAGGACAGCTTCTCCGTGCACTACACGGGCTCAATGAACAGTATAGTTTGAAGTGAGGCAACTCTGCAAGAGCCTGTCAGGATTGTTGGCCATTGATTACTGTGAAAGACCCCAGCTGGTTTGTTTGTGTTGAACTTTGGGGATGTACATCAACACAAATCAAACAAACCAGCTTCGGATAGGGGATATTTCGGGAACTTTGGGATTCTTTACTTTAAAGGTAGATATACACACAGTTTGTTTGTGTGTAAATCGGTTTTTACATGAATCTATATTCATGTTTTCAATGCATGGCATTCTTTTATGTACATGATGTTGATGTGTGACACATTTGTGTACATTGATACATGTGTACATATCATCGTTATCATTATCTTGAGGTGAAGGGTTGGCCACCTCAAAGATCGATGAACATCCCAACGGCTGGTTGGTTTATCACTATAGATGATTGGAATAGAATTATTTTTTAGGGGTCCCTATTGTTGAGAAGCCACCATTCAAACCGTTGTATTATATTTTAGTATGTAACGTATGGTCTTAGAGTCTTGTTCATGTGTGGGGCTACACATTTAGATGCAGACAGTCGCACGAAAACATGTGAACAGTGATATATATATATATATATGTGTGTGCCTTTGTTTAAATACATATGCTTGTTGGTCTCAGCCATCACTTGGCACTCTCAGGAATAGATCCTAGCCTCCAACCAACAAAACCCTCTTCTGTTTTGTTGCGATCCTCATGGACTCCCCCGCGTCCCCTGGATTGTTGAATTGATTTCCGGTGCCAAGCTTCTGCACATGTGCTTCTACAAATCACAGCGGGTGAAGCCCCAAGATCCTTAAGACTTAGGGTTTGAAAGCGAGACCAGAAATGATGACACCTCCAACACCAAGTCTGTACTCAAATTCACACTACAATGTGTACTGATTTCTACATTTATTAATTTATTTTTGTATATCAACATTTCAACTACTATACAGTGTATATACCGTGAATATATTTATATAAATAGTTATATATATATATCGATATGTATATCTATAAATATATTTATATAAATATTATATATATATATGTCTATATATAATTAAATTGATATATATATATGTATAGAGATATAGATATGCGTGTATTCCTCTATACCTGTGCACATACAAATCTATACCATCATCTGCAAAAATCATACCCACAACCGCTACGAGTTCAGTTTTGGCTAGTTGGGATAAAGAAGCACCGGAGATTGTGCCCATCCTCAATCTTCATATCATTAGCGGACGAGCATCCGTCCTCGCCTTCGGTATCTCATGTGAGCCTCATGATGGAACTCCCAGCATCCAACCGATTGTTATTGCTAGTTGGTCGCGGGTTGGTTGATTGCAACTGGTTGCAATTGTTTGCGTATGATTGACTCCCGCGCAGCACGATAGCCTACCACTTTGCAACTGCTTTACTGCTTCTGTGAGGCGGAGAGGCGCATGTTTTTGTGTTCTGAAACCTCAAAATGAGCTGTCAGAACAGCAAGGTGACAATCTGCCAAAGCCTGCGGAAAAGAATGCTTGCCCAACCACTGGTTCTCGCATTGCGGGGATTTGTTCAGCAAGCTGCTGGTTTCATATCAAGGATACAAAATAGTAAGAGCTAGTGATGCTTAATGGAGGTTCATGGTGAATAGATGATGGTTACATGGTGATCAATAATCCACTTGAACCAACAACCAGAATCCCAACCGTCAGGATGATGATGATGATGATGATGATGATGATGATGATGATGATGATGATCGCGATGATGATGGTGATGCGACTTCAGTTGGCGACAGAAGCTCCTCCCGGCAAAAAAAAAAACACATCTTTGTTCAGCCACGTGTGTGCCACCCAGTTTTTGTTGCTGGTGTTCACAACTTCATGCAGACCTGAATACCCACTGTTTATGTGATGGTATGTCATGTTTTAGGCTGCAAGTTGAGCTAATTTTTTCCCAGCTATCCAAACAACTGTTGCCATGTTGTGAATGTTTGTCATTCTTTGACATCTTTGATTGCCTTCTCATCATCGCAGGAGTTGACTCGAGCACTTGTGATACAAGAGGGGCTGCTTTGTATGAGACTAGCCAAGCAGGGAATTGATATATCAACGGTCTCGCCAATGGAAAACGCCTATCACCTACTCATCTCAGGCGGTTGCCACCAGTGTGACTTCAAGTGTACTTAATGGCCTCTTAGGTGTATTACAGTAGTTGGCGATGGTGTCAACAGATATCATCAGATAGGGCTATGGGTGATGGGTCATGCGACCATAGCCAACAAATGGGTAGGTGAGTATTCCCAAACATGTGGGCCACTTGTTCATTTGCTGTTCACCAGGAGACAGGATATCAATCCACAGCTATTTGATCCGCTTCGCTACGTCCTTGACAAGACCATCACATTAATTAACTGTTTTTGTGGACACTCATCGTTAGACCATTTTAAGACCACGTCATATCATGTTATGCCTTAACTGCAACTCCCAGTCTTGAATTGTGGCTCCACCTCCCATGCCAGGGACTCCTCAGAAGGCATGAGGGAGCTGCCAAGATTAATCCTATTTGGGGATTTTGGTTGTTGGAGCAACCATGACGGCATGTACTGTAGCATTCGCAAGGCGGAGATAAGTGGATCAACATCAAGCAATGCTGCAATTGAGCATGATCATTTCACGAAAGCATGTGCGTTTGATGTCGGGTCACTCCTGCACAAGAGTGAATGAGGACTACACTTAACCCCATATGTATATTTATATTTACATAAATATATATGGATTAATCATATACATCAAAATAGCACCCTTGCTTGCACACATTGCGGTGCACGTTTATCCTTGGGAACCCCTTGCGTAAGCATCAGGCTCTAACAGGGCCACGGTACCTTGGGGTGGTAGACGAGCTGTGAGGCGAGAATGATCGTTTAGGATCACCCATGTGGATCACCATTGGGGGCCCGCGTTCAGAAAGCCTGGTGTTCTGATCAGGAGTGTGAACATGTGTCAAATGTGTCTAGCCATGCAGTGCCAACAACTCATTCTGAGGGAGGAGTCCTCAACACCACTCAACACACAGCCAGGTGTGATGGTCGGTGCTTCACTGCTATGCACACCCAGAAATCTGCCGACCATCAACAGCCTGATCCGTATCATCAGCACATGATTGGTGTATGCAGCTGTCGTTGTTGAGAATTCCCCCCAGCAACGACCACGGTATGATACCATCACTAAGCGTAAGTATCATTGACCATCAAATAGCCATTATTATGTATCGGTAAGGGTCATTCAGCATCATCAACAACCCATTGTTCATAACAACCTAGTTGGTGATTCTTATGATGTTCCATTGTCCTCAAAATTTGGGGATGCTTGTCGATAGTTCAGCGCGACGAACCACCAACCAGATGAGTATGTGCCAAAATAGTGGTACCACCAGTCAACCCA
This sequence comes from Symbiodinium kawagutii, assembly GCA_009767595.1. Taxonomy (NCBI): domain Eukaryota; class Dinophyceae; order Suessiales; family Symbiodiniaceae; genus Symbiodinium; species Symbiodinium kawagutii. The sequence continues at coordinate 236,325 of VSDK01021210.1, forward strand.
CGGTTTCCATTCGTGAAATGATGCTTGATCATTTTTGATGTGTTATATATTGGTTAACCATTTAACCATTGAACCCACTTGAACATATATTTTCAAAATGATGGATAAGACCCATTTAATAATTCAACCTACTTAGTTTGAATTTTCACACATACGGTACCCATTGAATCATTCATTGATCACGGATCATGGCTCGGCACTGCTGTTTCGTAGGTCGGACAGCTGCTCAACCGCTGGTGGAACCGCTGGGAGGACATGGCGAAATGCGGTGTGGCAGGGCACCGCTCGGTTGGTTGCTTACATGGCAGTTGATCAGCTAATGCTGATTACTGTACAGCTTATTATTTGATAATGTTTGGTTGGTTGGTTGGTTGACAGGAGGTGTTGGTTGAAAATAGTAGCAAATCAACATGGTTGAGAATGGTAGTTGATGAGATGGTTGTTATTACAGTTCATCACATCAATGGAAAATGTTGAACATTGTAACCAACGGGCTTTATTCTGGATTTATTTAGAGCTACGGTGGAAATAGCATTGGTCATCCACCAGTCTATGATAGGTGACTGAGCTTCAACAACCCTACCAGGGACTAAGGGATTGACTGATGAGTTGCTGAGAAGCTTTATCCGTTGATTTGTCTCCACCACTCACTATGGCTTGTCAATGTCCAAGTGAACAGCTGACTGTTGGAAACTCACAACATAATCCTGTGCTGCAAGATCAGTTGGGTATTGGAAATCTGACAATTGGCAGAGTTTGCCATTCAATCTTATCTGCAGATCAGCAAGTGGTTCTCTACTAGTTGATTTTCTGATGCTGGTTCACCATTCTGGCACCATCAAGCCCTCCTGCTTTGTGGAAGAAGTGTTCGTACTTCAGTTGAGAGCCATCAGGGCCACCTCCCATGAACATTTGGTGGGCACTGGGGCCATGAAAGGACAAAGAGGTGGCTTCAGTCAGGCGTGGAGCCAGATACGCGCAGCGGTTCTTCCCAGGTTGATGGTTGTTGGTTGCCGATCAGAAAAGTTTCCACTGGTATCCACTAGTGAGATGTCAGTTTTTAATCGCACCTAGCTAGCTAGTTGTCTGACTGCAGCTACCTGAGGATCCTTTCCAGGCATCAACAGAAGCTGCGGGCACGAGCCGGTTGATTCCAGTGGGTCCCATGGATCCCATGGGTCCCATCACCAACCAATGGTAAGTTCCTACACCGTGCCTACACCACCAGTTTCGCATGGTCCACAGTCATGTCGCAGAGGATTGGACCGAAAACTTTGAAGCGTAGCAATGAGAAGATCAGAAACTGTGGATTTTCTCATGGTGTTTTGTCGCCACATTGAAGTAAGAAGAATTGTGATGATGATTATTGAATTGACCAAAATGATGTTACACAGTTTTATATCCAGTGATCATTGTGAACCGTGGAACTCCTTTCCACTTTGACTTTTGTGGCGGATTGAAGAAACTCATACAACCAGCACCCATCTGCTGGAGATCACGCAATGAGGCCAGGGTCGTTTGACAGCAGGGAGAAATGGTTGTAGTACGTAAAGCACCACCATGGCTCCATGGCTAGCTGGAACACCTCATTTGACGCATGTTCAAAAAGTCGTATGGGTGTGTCCATGAACGGTGGTACCTACTAACCATCCAACAATCATGAGTAAGAAGAAAACGATAAGTTTTGTGGTACCCCATTTTTGGACATACCCGTATTATGAACTTACGAGGCATAAATGCTGTGTGCGGTATTTCGATTAAATACAAGTAGCTCAGAACCACTGGCAGGTGCATGAACATGTGCAACTATGCAGTGTTGCCCTTCGATTGTTACTCATTTACTTGTAGTATCAGTACTGTAAGGGGGTGACCATCAGGGAATCACTAGTGGCTAAAAGTAATCACTTCTCATTGACAACGGTTCCATCAGGAATCTCCATGAGTCAAGCACTCGCTTCCTGACAACTTCTGTTTCTCAAACTCGCTACCGCAGAGTATTCGTATAGTTCAAAATCTGACCCAAACCAGCAGCAGCGCAGTCTTGTCCCGGATCTCGCTGGAAACTCGGCAAAGACGATGATTGCTGCAAGTTTGGAGTGCTTGCGAGGTCAGAAATCAGTTTCGTCACAGAGATTAGCCTTGAGACCGGGGACTTTGCTGTATCTTTTTGAAAGAGAGAGCCACACTGGATGGGTCCATCATGGTCCATCCAGCATTCTGTGGTAGCCTTCTTGCAGTCCTCAACAGTTGCGTGGTCAGTACTTTTTGAAAGGCACTTCCCAGAGAAACTGCCTGTTGAACCCTGTTAGATGTTTGTAATTATTAATCCCATGCTTGAGCGCATCAGCTCTTGCTTGGGGTTAATTCTTCGATGGTTGTCCCCACTTCCGAATCACTCTATTCGTTGTGTGATTTCCTGACTTGCCAACTAGATAGTGACCCATTTGGAAACCCCCAGGGACTGCACTGTTCTCCATCTCAAGTAGTACTAGATAGTGACCCCTTTGGAAGCCTATGGTGACTGGACTGTTCTCCATCTCAAGTAGTGCACAACACTTATATTGGTGTACAAAACAATGCATGAAGTAGTCATACAATGGTTTCTCAATTTAGCGAACCCAAAAAATTGTTGGTTTATTACTAAGAATGGCTCACATTGGATGATTTGCGGTATCCCTGAGAAACCACCATATACAAAATATACAGACACACATCCAACGCATGATAGAAAGTCTTCATGGGACAGCCAGGCATCTACAGTAACTATTTTTTATCCAAACACATGTATACATACATATATTTATATTATAATTATATATAAACACATTTACATGACCGTATATACACGTAAGCATCTCAGAGTCACATGTTGAATTCCACCTCATCGCTCAGGACAGATTTCGCGTTTTTGCCCATCCCTACGCGATGCGCCAAAGCTCAGCAAGCAGCTCTATGTTGGCTCTGCAGGAGGCACTTTTGCCAGTAAGAAGTGTTGGTCTCGTTCCATTTTTGCTGAATGTGCAAGAGCTACAACATGCTACAACCCAATACTTTGATCTTTTGTACTGATGTATACAACATTCTGATAATCCACTATTGTCGCAAGCTCTCTCAACGAGTACCAATCAACACGAATTCATTCAGCCAAAGCATGGGAGCCTTTCGTCACATTTTTTGGTCGTGTCTTAACTACCCCCGCCCCTCCTCCCGCGCGGGGACTCTGATCTTGACGCTGGCCCAGCCGCACAGATCATGATTTTTTTCAGCTGCAAGTCCTCACAGGCCATGTTCACCAACCCCAGGGGGCCCATGGGGGCCCACCACCCCAGGACCAACCCAACGTTAACCCAACGGTGGAAGCGTAGCGTTGTAGGTCGCAGACATCGTCTTCAGTGCCACTCGAGCAAGCAGCGACACGCGGCTGTTGCGGAGCAAGGCGAGACCCGTACCGGTTGTGGGACCCGCACCGATGCAGAAGCGGCGGCCATGTGTTGGTCCATCGTTGGATCATGTTGTTTGATTTGGTTGCACCATGTTGCACCTATCAACCATCAACCGCTCTAGAGCACCCATGTTCATCAAGAATCATCGATAATGATTAACGATTTATTTTGGCGAAGCATCGTCAACATTCGTCAAGTCAATGATTGAATTCCCCAGGCATCGCAGACATCACAGCCATCGGCTCGCCAGGTCGGTCAGATGATTGCTACTGCACTTCAGGCGATGACCGAGGCCTCTTGTAAGGCGAGTGGCGCGAGCGTGGGCGTGTCTGGTGTTTCAGCGCTTGGGTGAACCATGGCCTCAGCAGAGCTAGCGATGACTGCTTTGTGAAGCAGGGGATTCTGACCCAACTGTTGAGAACCCTGAAGTTTGTTTTAGAATTGCTGGGAAAAGGGAAGCACAGGCCAACCTGTTGTCGGACTAGAGTTGTCAACCGGTGGAGCCGATGATTCGTTCTTGTCAACACTATCCGATCCGATGATTTCTCGTTCTGGTTGAGCATGTGAAGCGAGTGGTCGGACACCAAACTCCACAACGAACTGGGGCACCGGCTGGCTGTTGGTTTGGAAGGAGCGAGTGGGAGCCAGGGGTACCCGAAAAAAAGGGAAGTCAGCCGGGGCCACAAGGAGTGATCTAAGGTAGCTGGGTATGGTGAGTCAATGATCGTAAGAATTGATAGAGCTTGATCTCTTCCATGCCCATTGCGACGGCTGTGTAAAAGATTGACAGCGATTTTCCACCACATTTGCGACAAATTGTTTGGGTACATTTCCATATATTTCCCAACAACTTAAATTTGCTAAAGTGGACTTCGATGCACACCCTTTCCTTTATCTTAGTTCTTTGCCTGGCAACTTGTTCACTTGAAAATTCAGATGAGAGTAATTCAGCATTGGTGATAGTCCTATTGTTGCTCCACAATTGAGGGGAGATATGGATTTGCTTGCCACGTACAATATACCACCCGTGTCGCGCTGTTGTGTGCACAGGATCCATGAATCATGGGCATCAGCAGTGAGCAAAAGGTGTAGCAGTATTTGCGACATGTTGATGCAAGGGACCGGGCCTCCAGCTGTAAGTACGGTTGTAACTGGCAGGAATCACCCCAGTTAAGTCATTGATTCACCAACTTATAAATGTTTAGGGGCCCACCTGGTAAGGTTTCAGCATGATTTTGCCCACCCCCTAGAGCCAGACCCTTGCGCAGACCCTACGGCGCCGGGTGGGGCAACGTCTGCGCCGAAAGCTGGGACGGATTTTGATGCAGGAAGAGTTCGAACAGGCAGCGTGGCGAAATATCACTTCCTGCCCTTCCAGTTACCGAGCTATAGTAGGTAACCAACCCTGAAAAACAATGGTAGAAACCAGCTGGTTACCTACTATAGAGGTAACTGGAAGGATAGGGACTCCCAATAATCATCCGAGAATTTGCATCCACAGATATGTTTTGTTGACATGTGTTGACATGCCTGGGCTTTCATGTATGGAATTTCTGGTTTGCTTGTTTTTTGTTGCCGACACATGGTCTTACATGATGGTACCATTGCCGTGTAAGTCACCAGCAGCGTCGCAGAATCCGGTGGCATGTCGATTGATAAAGTTGCTGTCGCCAGCTGTAGCCGTTAACCAGAATGATTGATCAATGATGATTAACAGTTGTACTGAGCAGTTATTAATCCACAACTAGTGGTGATTGCAACTGTTTGACTGGTGACCCTCACGATCTAAGAATGGGTCCCCACTGTTGAGTACACCGAAGATCTTCCTGGTTGGTCTGTAGAATTCCCTCCAGGTATTGCAACATACTCTGCTTCAAACAGGTGGCAAAGACAAGATGAGAAGATCAAGTGATGCCAATGGACCTAAAACCATTGGCCTCAGCATCTGGCCAGTTTCCAATCTCCAACCCTGAACCTGACCACCCTGACCGGAGCATTGCTTTGATTAGTAAAATGTTTTAGTTCGATCCTAGAAAAAAGCAGTGAACATAGTGAACTATTTGCGAAGATTAAACCACAGCAACCAGACCATCAACCATTGCCTCATCAATGACTCGTCAAATAGATGCAGCAAGCAACAAGTTCAACAAAGCAAAGATTACAGCATTTTACAGCTAAGTTCAATAAGCAAAGATTAACTTACCAACTGACCATCCAAGCGACGGCACCAGGCTGTGGCGATCTACAAGCGCTACGAGGATGACCAGCTCAACGAAGCTGAGGAGACGGTGCCCGTCCTTTCGCGACTCGTTCCGGCTGTCAACGAATGTTGACTCACAACGTTGAAGGTCATGAACAATTTGCTAGATGTATGATAGATGTTACATGATGTTGCTATTGGCTAATCTACTTCATTTTATGTCCACTTCGGTTGATTGATGCTATAATTGCATTTCGTCAACATTACCATTATCATTCAACACGTGCAACAGATGATCATGATCATTCAACGCATATCATCACGAATAAGCATTGAATAAGCATTGATCATCACAAGTTAATGATTACGACACTTAACCACCGAGTGGTTCCACCTTGTGGGTCACTACCAGTGCTCCCTGGGATGCGTTTTGATCAGCACGGGTGAAAGCCACCAGAGGTGGATCCGTCCTGATGGGTGCCAGTACCCCCAACCACACCCAATTGGTTGGGCCTTCTTGTAGAGAATCATATAGCCAATCAAAAACAGACATGAGATAGGATCGAACTTTTTTGCAACATGTTCAACAAATCCTAAGTCATCACGACCTAGTATAAATATGCTCATTAATAAAGGGCCCGACACCTATTATAAAACCAATGGCTTTTGCGGATCCCCAATTTTTCACCCACAACCAATCTAATATGGAAACCATCAGCCATGGATCGCTGGTTACTGTCGGTGATGTTGTTTTTGATGCCCCTGGTGTGCCGTTGCGGTTGGTTGAAGGATTGCCAAAGATCAAAGGGTATGTAAGAACATTGCTTTGTCAAAAGTATCAAACTGCTGAAAGAAAGCCATTACAAGTGATTAAAAAGCAATGCTAGGACCCTAGAATATGTATCCGGGATTTCCGACAAGAATTATATATGTACGAAAATGAAGCAGTTGTTGTTGTAATTCCGCACATTTATAAGAGGCGGTTTGATGCAATAAGCAATTGCTGGTCGTTGCTGCTCTTGCAGGTTGGCTTTTGTTTTAATCTTATGTCCTTGGTGGTTTCAGACGCGATCTTTTCAGAATCTCTGAACAGTTCAATCCTTTCTCTTTTCTATTGGTTAGAGTTTATGCATGGATTTTCAGTCTCAGCGATCGTTGAATCAAAGTGCACCAGGACACCGCACAACACGAGAACAGCGTCACGAGCGGCGAAGAAATGTCCTCGATGTCTCCACAGATGTCCCGTGACCCATCGGCCGTTTCCAGTCCAATGGCTGAGATGTCCCGTGCCGCCTCCAATGTTGCCAGTGCAGCGGCAGCCAATCAGCGTTCGCCTTTGTGCTACTTGGTGGTCGTGAGTCTTGAGGAGACGCATGGGGGATAGAAATTCATGCGCATACTCCCTCCAACAAAAATACAACATTCATCTTGAAAGGAACCTTCTAAACATAACCAGCTTTTGTAGCGCAGAGGATCTATGCACCAGTCCATGTCTTTCCTGTGTTTCATTCTTGCCATGTCAAGTTGGAGGCGGTTGGCACTGTGCCGGGCTAGGCTGTTTCTCCCTCAGCAATCTCAGCCTGACTCCGCACATATGTACCGATGTGTCACATATACGTATATGGATATATACGTATCCATTTATCACATCTACAGGCCACGTGTTTGACGGATACACATATTTATACTTAAGACATGCACATATGAATGTTGCTGGCGGTGTGAAATTATTTGTATACGCAAGTTTATATGTTCCAGCTTTTTCAAGGGAATCAAATTGTGAATATAAAGCACTTGCAGGCTCAACGCAAAAGCCAAGTCCACCCAACTGCTGGTGAGTTGACAGACACATAAATAGAATATAGATACATGATATACCTATATACAGACAGATGTGTCTACATACACTTATGTCGATTCGTTGGCATAATATGCGTGTGGTAGTCCTCACTGTCAGTCTTCACATGTGTCCCAAGGTTCTGATAGTTTACCTTCGGGCTGTACGATGTGCAATCCAGATGTTCCAAACCGGTGCCATTGGTTAAATCATGAACCATCATTCATCCTCACATTTGATTTTCAAAGTTCCAAAAAGGTCACCAGCTTCTTTGTCATGTCGTCAAAAAGACAGAGATTGCACTCCAAAGGCCGATGGGGCACCAAGACTCTGGATGGCGTACCGTTGATTTGCTGATTGAAGCCTTTGGCCTGCTTGGTTCTCACGGCTAAGCATGTGCCAACATCACCGATAATATGAACCCTGCGTAAGTGTGTAAGAGTCCTTATTCATAGATCACCCTAACAGTCTAAGAGTTACTAATTTTTCCCTTAACAAGGTTTCTTACCCGTAATTGTCCTTAAATCCCGCACTTCATTAGCCCAGAATCCCTTATTAAGGCAGGGTTCTTATCATAGCAAGAGATGACCATGGCGTGGGCGGCTGATTTTCTCCCCCAGGTGTTGCAGTGCCCGTCGTTGCGGTGCCCGTGTTGGTGCCAGTGATGGCAGCTGAGACTGGGCTGAACTGCTTGGTGGTGGTGAGGGAGCGATGCCAGGAGCGGTGCTGGGATCCTACCAGGGCTGGCCGTTGCCCAAACGGCAGTTGAAACGCTTATCATGTTGTGTAGGTCATTGCTTTTGTTCATGTATACATGAAATTTATGTCATTTCTTATTCACGATGTTCATGTTGTGGATATATTGTTATTGTTTATTATGTATGCATACATTGAAGATTTACTATGGCTGGCTAGAATCTATCAATACCATCACCGAACGACTAAGATACACTCGTTTGCTTTGGCATTCCGTTGATGTTCTTGTCAAGTAACTTGCATACACCATGAAGCTGTGATTTGAGTCATCATAGCACATGTTGGTTTATCAACACATTTAGAGACGGGTGATAAACTGATGGCAGCAGCAATATTGTTGTTGGGCCATTTCCATTCAGCACAACTTCTCCAATGACATTACAACTTGGTTTACGTACCTCACATTTTGTTTGAGCTGATTTGTTTCTTTTGCCAGTAAAATTACCCATGTTTTAAAAAGATATGCGTTGAAGACCCCCGCATAGAATTACTATGACGTGTCAGTGGAATGAAGATGTTTGGAACAGTTGTTTTTGTCTCATTTGGGATTAGCATCCCCGTTTGTGAAATGCAGTGGATGGGTACTGATTCTTCCCATCCTCTGAATACTAGCACCTTAGCCTTGTCCAATTATAGTCTAATTAGCTTTAAGCGAACCTTAACATGTGAAAAAAGCTTAGCCTTGTCAGATAAGATACACCTCAGCCTGTCCAGTTTAGCTTTGAGGAAATCCTTGGGCACCACCGGAAAATCACCCGGCCATCCATCCGAGGCATCTGGTCTTGGCCCGCCCTGCGCTGAACCGGTGGAGCCGGTTTCACCTGCCATGACCGAGGCACGGCTTGCCGCCGTGCGGGCACACGGAGCCAAGCAATGCTTAGGGATGTCAAGTAGTGAAAAATCATAGGGGGCCTTGATGATTGTAACACAAGCATTAGGATCACAAGGAGGTAAAATAATCTGTCATGTTTCTTGAGTAACAAGGAGGAAAAGGATGCAAAAGGAGCAAGTGGGGAGACATTCACCCACGACTGGTGATTCCCTGTGCTTCAACAAGATGATGACAGTTACAATATCCATGGACCATCCAATTTCTTTGACTTGTACTATTGCTGCCAAATAATACATCATGACAACCTCTTATTAGCTCAATAGACTCATTGTTCGCAGCTAGGCAGTAGAGAGAGAAGAGAGAGTCACCGATTGTTGAAACTCTCGATTTCTCGTGGTGACTCAACGGTTTGCCCTCAGGATTCCCACGATTTTTACCGACAAAGTTTGGGGAACGAAAGGTCGACCAGTATGCGATTGTTTGCTGTGCAAGTCATGCACATATGTACATATACATTCCGCAATGTTGTCCCCTGATTCATTAGTGTTTACCCCTTCCCCAAGCTCATTGACTCCATTCGAGGGGTTCCAAAACTATTTTCCTGGGAATTTAATAAGTGTCCTCGAATACCAAGACGAAATCAATTGACAGTGTTTGTTTTTCTACAGTGATCATCGTTGAATACTGAATCAATTAACAAAAGTTTTCCTAGAGGGATCATCCTCGGATATGAATCAATTGACAGTGGTTTTGGATCCTGGGCATATCTATGAACACTAAATCGATTGACAGTTTTTTTAAAGCTCTCTTGGTCTGCTTTTCCTCTTCTAGCTCAATGGATCCCTTTCCATTCAATCCGGTTTGACTTCGTAGCAATGGGGGGTAGCAAATGTAAAGTGGTAAGGCTTCATCAAGAAGAGCAAGGAGCAACTTGCAGTTCGTGCTTTGGAAGTTTTAATCAGAAAGGACTGGAGCATGCAAAAGGTCGAACATCAAATGTGGGAAGTGGCAAGTGGGCAGTACAAGGCTGCAAACTGCAAGTAGGAAGTTGGGGGTGGAAAGAATGAAGAAAGCATGGGGAGGCAAGTTTTGAGCAGGTGGAAAGAAGAAAGCAGGAAGCATCAAGGCTCAGGTAGGTTGTTGAAAGTGAGCAGTAGCATGTAGCAAGTACTAGGTGGGAAGGCAGCAGGGGCTGGAACGCAGCAAGTGTGAAGCAGGTGCAAGGGATTGGATTCTTTTTGGAGCCATGCATTTTTGCCAAGAATTTGCTAAGCGACGGGAAAGTTTGAACATCATAAATTCAATCTTCAATTCGGTGATTATATCATCAAATGAGAAACTCAGATTTAGAATGAATTTTATCTACCTCTTTTTTGTTGCCATCATTCAGGGGTCTGTGGGCTACCAGCTTGAACGATTGAAGGGTTGTGTGTTTTTCAAAATTGATATTATAGCAATACCATACTGTTTTGGTAGCATAATGCGAACACACTACTACACTCATACCATACGAATACACCAATACTATACTAAATAGATATTTGATCAACATCAAAAAAGACAACTAAATATATAGTTCATCAAAACCAATACCAGTCATCAAAAAACAGCATGCAGAAGACATATCTTAATATACCAATACTATACCATCATCTTGACCAATCATCAATATCATCAAATCTCCAATTATGATGGTATACTACAACCATAGATCATGGTAATAATCACGGTATGTTAATATATCAATATTACCATAGATCAGTATTACTATTACTGACTTCTCCAAAAAAGGCTTTGCCACTGTTCGCAAGGGGGGCAGCCGGGGGCCTTGAATCCGGTGGAATTCCACTATTTCAGCCGGGCACGACTCAGGAGGCAACCTTCAGACCTGCCCGCACTTAATGATAAGATAAAGGTGGTTAATTATAGTTAACATTGATTAGTACTGTAACCAGTTAACATTGGTCAATAGTGGTAAATGACTTAACAATGGTGAATGACCTTATCTGCCAAGATCTTTGACTCGGAAGCGGTCACTGGGAGCTTGTCGTTGAAAACGCCAAAAGTGGCGAGAGCGCTCTGGTTGACCGGTGCCAGGTCACTATTCCACCGCTGATGCCCCCACATCTGGATGTACAGAAAGAAAGCCAATTCCCAAGGATGTGCACCTTGTCCGCAATGAGATCGTTTTCAGGGCAGCCGCCAGACATCCCAAAGGTTCGCAAAGTTTGTCATTTTTGTTGGAAGCACACCCGTGAAGATAAAGCTTGACACGGCAAGATCATTGACTGTCACTTTTCCCAACCAAGTGTGATTATGGTATCAGTTTGATGTTTGCTGTTTAAGGTAATTATGCTAAAATAATGTCAGGTGTATCAATTCATCTCCTATTGTTTCTTGAGTGTTGGTTGACTATTGTCCGCTAGTGTGTTTAAAGCATGCATCGTTTCATTGTCAAGAAGAGACCATGTTCACTTGTTGGTAGCTGGATTGATGACGGTCATTGGTCGGAGGAACGGTCAAGTCTATGCGCAGGTATAAACATATATGTTTATATTGTATATATATTTTTATAGCTATAGCATGTATGTTGTAAGCATATGTAGATGCATCCAGAGAGGGGTTTTGTAACTCCACGACATGGGATCTCCAACATTTTCTATCACTACCCAGCACTACGCAATTGAACAGTTCCAGAAACGATTTGCGACTGTTAGTGAATCTGGTACAATTTTTCTTGCCAGGCATATAGGGACCGGAACTTAAGTGAACAAACCAGCACAAGGCTTTTTCCCATAGGCTTGTTGTAACAGGATCAGATTGGGTTGTTCAGTTGTTGGTTTGTTGTTGGTTCACTAACTGAACAACCTAATATTGGTCAGGGTTGCCAGTTAGGATGCTGGTTCGATATAAATGGTTGATAGAGGATGATAACTGGGTGGTTCCCTATTTTGAGAAACCACGATATTGTATGATATTGTGGTACATTGACACTGACATTAGGTGCTTGGTTCATTGTCAATATCACGTGCCAAAATCAAGTCATGGCAATTATTCATGCCAATCATGCTAATATTATGGTTCAAAGCAACATTCAAACCAATATATTGGTATTATTGTTAGGCTGATACTACTATTTCGGTTGTTAGTAAGATGATTTTACTAATATATACTACTATTACGGCAAGACTCCGTGGTTTGCCCGGAAGTGCAACGCACGACGTGAGACGCCTCACGTTGACATGAACATGTATATCTATAGTATGGATCTATTTATATATATATATATAACATGTAGTGATCTTCACCTTTGTACAAAAAACATACTTTCACGTACATGCAAATATGTACATATATATATATATACATACATGTATACGTATGTGCATATGATATGTATATTCAGACAAGTATGTTTGCACCTGACAGTCACCCTGTGTTTGATGTCCTCACGGGTCGCAGCTGCTCTTTTTTCAGTTCTCTTGGTAGAGTCACAGACACTTGCCTTATCTCCTGGTATTCCCCTTATCAACTTACTCATGAAACAGAGAGTGTGGCAGGGGTGGAACGTTTGATTTTCCTTATTTTTCAATAGTCGCCGGTCTCCTGTTCTTTCCCTCATCAACGTATTGATGAAACACTTTGTTCTACTGTAGTACTTCCCATACTGAAGTCTACAGCAAACATTTGTTGGTTGATTCACTGCTGCAGCCCTGGTTTGCCCTTTGGGCACACCACAACGTTTTTGCGTACTATTGGATATTGGTTTGTTGTATTCAATTATGCAAATATGATCACCATATGATTGTATTGGTTCATTGTTTGCATGGAGATGCCAGGTACTGAAACCACCTGCACTGGCTCCTCCGTGATGGATGACGTGTCTTGGCCGGCATCCACTGGCCCTTCGGAATGCCACCGTGAAAAGATCCAGTCGTGATGCCTGCTTGTTAAAACCGGTTTACTGGTGGTCATGTATGATGGCTATGGCTATGGCTATGGTACTTGTATGATGATACTAGTAGTTATTTGATACTTTTGTTGAAAGATGAAATGGACATTTGACCTCTAAACGTCACCCCCCACGCCGACAAAGTCCAATGTTAAAGCGGTGGAAGAGGGTTAGACCAAAAAAGCAGACCCCAGGTACCAGCAACTCAGTGGCACGTTTTGAACATTGAGATCTGAGGTCTGGGCTTTTTGTTTTCCCCCTGGGGTTGGGGTTTGTTTTTTTTTGTCCACCTGCTGTAGTAACAATACTTGTGTATGACAATATGCTATTTCAGTTTCATGGTTATGAAAGTTGTTTTTTGCAACGTCGGTATTGTACTTGTAAAAGTGTTGTGTTCCATAACCATGTATAAATAAACTGGCCATGGTTGTATCATAGATGAATACTCATATTGTTTAGATGTAATGTATATTAGTTTCATGATAATAGTATTGACATGACAATAATCATTATATTTACATTGGAATCATACTTTATGATAATAGCAATAGTCGTATGATAGTGATCCAGCACTTGATCACCAGTTGGTTGTATGATATACTACAGCAACTTGTTGTCATCGGATCAAACCCAATGGCAAACAGCAATCAGTGACATTTATTATGTAAAGCGACTCTGGTCATTTGTACCACAAGTGGTAAGCCAAGTTCCCTCAGCTTTAAGTCATGCTAGACAATTGTAGGTGCACTGTGTGACTTTCCGGTTGATCCAACAGGGAGTCGTGGGGATGACCTGTCAATGAAGGGAAACCATGGAATTGACTGGTGATACCCTGAGGCTTGATTTTCCCATGGTGGTTTCGTAAAGTGGGGGACCCCCAAAATGGATGGTTTATTACTATGAATGGTTGATATTGGATGATTTGGGGGGTCCCCTATTCTGAGAAAAACCCATATGTGTAAAGATGGTTTTGCTACAACAAAATGCAGCTTGGCCCCTAGACATTATCCAGAAGGATCCTCACATTGCGTTGGTTTGGGGCATCAACCGGATCCCGACTCAAAACTTGTCGGGCCTAGCAATTAGTCAATAGAGACAACCCTAGCTCTTGGTCGGTCCAACAGCCAACTACCCGTTGAGTCTTTGAATGTTTCTGTTGGGAAGAACTCCGTGCAGTTCTCGTTTTGCAAGATTTAGCAGTTGCGTTTGGCGGACGGCGATCGGCCTGGACATTATTCGTCCCCCTTGATTGTTGGTTGCTATCCGTTTCAATGAGCTGCCCTGGCCTGAAACCGCGAAGCGGCAATAGTGTCGTGAGCAGTTTTTCTGTGACCCACCACAATTCACGGTAAAGACAAATCATGTAACTCATGTAAAACTGTTTGGCGGTATTTGGTGGTACAATTTTTTGACTTGGCGCTGATCTCAGCAATGCAGCGGTACCTCCATTCAAAACTCATTTCGATTTGAAAATTACTCAATGCTGGAGGTACACATAGGTACACACATCCGTATCCCTCCACCGGGCACTAGGGAAGTGGACCCCCCAGGAGGACTTTCTGGATCAGCACATCGACTGGATTCGTGCAGTCTCTGATAATGCCCCTGTGGAGCGGACTTTTATTCAGTTCAACACCAATTTGAAGGCGGAAGAGGGGCGAGCTGGCATTCTGGGCCACGTTGGTCCTTTATGAGGGGCGAGCATGTGAGCTCATGTGGGTTAGTTCTGGTGAGTTGGCATATATCCAGAGAACAGGAAGCCACAAACGATGCCATCACGCTCGTTCACTTTCCGATGTTTGCACTTTGCTAGTTTTGGTACCCAATAAGTATGAAGAGTTTCAACCATGATTGGTTAGCCACACCAACTGGGTTCCTAAATACTTCATGTCCGTATTTTGATCAGATATTGGTGATTAAGCATCACCATATCAACTGGTCATTAAGCAGCCAATTTTTTAATTGATGGTAAGTCATCCCAAAGAAGTAAGACCTGATCAATTTCATTGTCACAAGTCGTTTTCTTTTTTGGCATAGACCATCATCCATGGTTAAAAGCATTATTTGCGAGCACATGAGCCATCATGAATCAGCGGTTTTCACCATGAACCATCAATGTTCATCAACAGTCATTAACCATTATTGATCATCATTAGTTAACCATAATTGACCATCTATATATATATATATAAATACATATTAATATATATGAACATAAATAAATAGATAAATAAATAAATACATATATATATATATCATTGCCTATCTTTTTAGTTATATGTTTATCATTAAGTATCCAGTAAGCATTAATCATTGCCTGTAATCATCACTCAGCGGTATCGTCATTCGCATCAGCGGTTTTCGCGCGCCAGGTCACTCGCAGATCTCGTTCTCGTTGACCGGGCCCGGGATCTCGGTCACAGCTCGCGCAGCTGACACGCAACCCGCGACAACGGTGCCATGGGGACGCCCAGTGGCCCGCTTCAAGGTGGGTGTTTTGGTTGAGATTGGATCATTGGCAATGCTCATAGAGATTACATGAGACGATTTTTCATGAATTCCTTTTTTGTGATGAGATGTTTTCAATGATGATGACAGTGATTGAGTATTGAGACATTGATTTGCTATGAATGATGGTTTTGGATAATGTCTTTATGATTAATGGAAGATCCGCACCGAACATATTTGGGGATCAGCTATGAGACTGCCTAAGTTGGTGTTTATGGATCTGCCTGTGATGGTTATGGCGAGTGACAATGTTCACCAATAGTGGACCAAGCTAGCAGCTAGTCATGGTTGACAAACATCATTACAGTAATGGTATATAATGCTTCATCACAAACAAACAAGCAAGCAAACAGCACACAAACAAACAAACAAACAAACAAACAAACAAACAAACAAACAAACAAACAAACAAACAAACAAACAAACAAACAAACAAACAAATAAACAAACAAACAATCAAGCAAGCAAGCAAGCAAGCAAGCAAACAAACAAACAAACAAACAAGCCAGCAAGCAGGGCAACGAAACAACCAATCCAACAAATAAACATACGGCAAACGGTGATCATGGAAAATCATGGTTGCTTCAGTCATGGTTTACTGCTTGGGATACCCATATAGCTATACTAGTGTAATTTATTGGCAGTGATGCTGAAAAATGCCTAGCAGTAAGCAAGAATGTTTGACATCCTGGTGATGTTGCGGCTCATTATGATCAAATGGTTGTCAAAAGTTCATGATTACAATTCATTACACAGTATTGGGCGCTGACCATCTCACTACCGGAAGAGCTAAAAACGATGTGATTAGTTCTTAATTGTATATCATCATGGTAGTGCCGGCGGATGTTTACATCATGATTGTAGCTTTATTGCTTTCCGTTACTGCCACAATCATGGTTTTGATGAACGGTTTCGGACAATTGCTGAATGGTGGTTAAACAATTTTAAATGGCGATCATGTAAACCATTACATGGGGATGATGGTAGGCAGTGATGCTTCATGACTTCAAGGATGATCATCCAATTGATTAAGATTCTTGGATTCTAATAAACCAATCATTATTATCTTCTTTGTTTGGTTTGAATCATGTTAGATTTTCCCAATCGTATGGACACGTGATTGGTTGGTTGACAAACAGGTTTTTCCACCAACCAGTCAACCAACCAACCAACCAATTAATCAACCCGGGGTGCTTCGACCACCAACCAGTCATCGGCCTTGTCTGTTCCAAGGTCCTCCCCAGGTTCGAACCTGGGATTCGTGAAGCTTGGTCCAAGCTTGGGGAAGCCAGTTGCCGCAACAGTAAGTGGTAGGAATTGACTCAGCTGGTTAGCCTGTTAGCCTCAGTATTTCCAGTTGCCCTCAGTTACCTTGGCAAAGCCATTTCCAGAATTGATAGGTTGTTCGTGATCAGTGAGATTGGTAATTGGAAATAAATACTTTCAAAGGGTCTAAAATTGCTGTAGGATTGGGATGAATAAAGCAACCAATTTGATGACTGTCTATTCAATGAGGAAATCGATAGTAAGCAGATTACTACAAAGTGTTTCGGATAGGGAAAGTTTGTGAACGGCCCGCTTGTCCATTTTGGTTGGTTGATTCTTTGGTTGTTCTCTTCTCCAAGGACTTGAACAGCTCATGGAATGGGATTTTAGTGTTGTTGAATGTGTTTGTCGAGCACTAACTTGAGCAAAGTGTTGTTTTTGCAACACTCACACCTAGCAAAAACATGCCTTTTCATTAAACAATGAACAGTCGGCGCCTGTGTGTCTGTGGGTTTTGTTTATTGTCTTAAATCTACAGGAGCACGGTATAATTGAGCTACTGCAGCTGGCTGTTTGGACTAGGAAAAGCATTGGGTTCGTATGTCATATCTAAATTTAATGAAGCAATCCGTGTACATATGTGCAAGCTGGTATAAACAAGGTATATGTATGCATGTTTATAAACACATGTGCTGTGGACCCTACAAGATCCATGTTGATGTTTTGATACAAGCATATAGTACATACCTACCTGTATGTATGCAATGCAATGCCATGCCATGCCATGTAATGTAATGTAGTGTAATGTAATGTAATGCAATGTGATGTAATGTATCGTATGTATGTATGTATGTATGTATGTATGTATGTATGTATGTATGTATGTATGTATGTATGTATGTATGTATGTATGTATGTATGTATGTATGTATGTTTGTATGTACACATATATGCAAGTATGTATTTATTTATGTTTATATATATATGTGTATCATCCATACAGACAGGCAATCATACATATAAACAAACATTCAAGCATAATGCATGTGTAATTATCGGTACATATTGATACATACATATGCAAACATACATGATCATACATACATTTTAACATACATGATCATACATACAATTTAACATACAACCATCTCATACCTACCTACATACATACATACATACATACGTACGTACGTACGTACGTACATACATACATACGTACGTACGTACGTACGTACGTACGTACGTACGTACGTACGTACGTACGTACGTACGTACGTACGTACGTACGTACGTACGTACGTACGTACGTACGTACGTACATACATACATACCTACATACATACAGACATACAGACAGACATTCAGACATACAGACATGACAGACAGACCGACATACAGACAGACAGACATACAGACATGCAGACATACAGACATACAGACATACAGACATACAGACATACAGACATGCAGATATACAGACATGCAGACATACAGACATACAGACATGACATACAGATATACAGACATACAGACAGTCATTCAGACATACAGACATGACATACAGACAGACAGACAGACACACAGACAGACATACAGACATACAGACATACAGACATACAGACATACAGACATACAGACATGACATACAGACATACAGACATGACATACAGACAGACAGACAGACAGACATGCAGACATACAGACATACAGACATACAGACATGACAGACAGACATGCAGACATACAGACATACAGACATACAGACATGACATACAGACAGACAGACATACAGACAGTCATTCAGACATTCAGACATACAGACATACAGACATACAGACATACAGACATACAGACATACAGACATGACATACAGATATACAGACATACAGACAGACAGACACACAGACAGACATACAGACATACAGACATACAGACATACAGACATGACATACAGATATACAGACATACAGACAGACATTCAGACATACAGACATGAAGACATACAGACATACAGACATGCATACATAAATACATACATACATACATACATACATACATACATACATACATACATCCAGACAGACAGACAGACAGACATGCAGGCTTTACAAACTATAACAGAAGATAGAATACATGTTGTACAGAATGTTAGTAACACGTCACGACCTACATAAGATGCATTGCACTACACCACATTTGCATACATTCACAAATGTATACGCACTCACAATTATTTTCAAACAGATGCAATGCAGATAAACAGATTTATATATACATATATATATATATATTTATACATATACATTGAAGTATTGAAGTGTAGACCCTTTGTTACAACCTGCATAGCGTTACATAGACAATATCATAAATTTGGACGCGTTGGCATATGCTGAAACACATTAACATGCATGCTGCACATATACACACCTATAGATGCGTACGTGTACCTTACTTTAAGACACACACACACACACACACCAGTACATATACATCGATTCATGCCAAGCTGCCAGTGAAAAGGGAACTCATCACCAGGTCTGTTCAATTCTGTACCGTTCCTTATCCTGACTAATACTGCCTCCTTTTGACGCAACCACCGACCTTGGAGAGCCGTTCAGGACTGGAACTTCCCAGGTTTCCGACAAAGACGAGCCTTCCTAAGACAATTTCAAGTGCATGTTTGTACAGCATCGACCATTTCGATACGTTTTGGCACTCTTTATAAGCATTTTGGTGCGAGCCTGAGGAAGTCGTGAGGAACTCAGCTTGTTTTTTCGGATGATTAACCGTGATACTCGGGATGGCACCCCAAAAACACTTGTCTTGTTCGCAACTTATATGAGATCACTAGCGGAGCCACCAACTTGCCGAGATCCCCGTTCTGATGTTTGGCTATGGATATCTTCAAAATTATTGGTAGATCTATTTTGAAAAGCAAACATAAGTTTAAACGTTTATCTATAGATTTTGATGGACCATTAAGGATGGAGGGTTTATTAGCAGCTGGAACTCCCCTTAGATTTGTTTTTTGTTAACATTCCAAAACGGTCGCGAGGATCGGTTTTCAAGGCATGCCAATGTTTTTTTTATGAGGATGAACAACTATGAACCAATGGGGATACTTGGGAATATAAAAAATTGCCTTGTATTCTATGGGGATCGCATATCAGATGATACAATTACATTGGCGCACGTCTTTTGAAACCCTACATATGTTGCAAGATTTCTGACATGAAGATTTGAATTTGCAGAGCTAGTGCACGATGTATTGCTGACGTTTTGAATATCCGAGGATTTCATTCTTCCATAACTGATGTTTGCAAAATGTAGTAACCATGCACCGACCATTCTTGCTACAGGTTTGTACCCCTTCTGAGAAGCAAACCTTTACACTGCGATCTTGAGATCTTTGTCAATCGATTGTTCATGATACGTGGTCGCCATATATCATATAGCCGTATAGCCCAACATTGACCCCAACTGAGGAATCTACACACTCAAAAGGGGGGCGAAAGATTCTTGACCCAGCCCCATAAAAGCATGTCAACAATCATGTGAGAAAACTGCCATCATGATAGCGCTCTTACCTCAGACGCTGCACTGCATTGCTGCTAAATATTTGTGCAAGCTTTCCCTGCCCTGATCGCGCAATCTGCGACTGCTGGCTTCTGTTTGTTTGAACAAGTTTCCGTTGGCTGCTGTAAAGCGATGGGATCATATTCGCCAATACAAGTCGATCATTAATTTACTTGCTTTGTAGTTGTACATGACATTTATGACAGTGGTCACAGCTACATGTCACTGTAAGAAACTGTGTATGTGCATAGGGGGGGAGAGTGAGGAGGGCTTCTTTTCCAACGATTTTGGGGTGGTGGCTGTCTAAGTCCAGCAGTGGCTTTTACCGCTGCGATTCGTTTGCCTAAACAAATTATGGCCTCAAAAGTAAGCAGTACATGGTTTCCTTTCAATCATCCACTGTCAGTGAGCCACCAGCTCTTGATGGACCAACACTTCGATGATGGGTTGCTCTTGCCCGTGACGCCATGGGAACAAAACACCATGTCCCTCCAGCTATGGCCTCCTGCTTTCCCTTTAGGCAAGGGCTGAATATGCATGTACAATCATGTATATCTAGTACAGATATATGTCTCGCGTCGGGGGTACTATAGTATGTGTTGAATGTTGTGCATAGGTTATATATGATATAACAGCGATCTATGAATTACACACTATAAATTATATAGCCATGATGTGTTGGTGTGCAGTGTACTCTAAGGGTATTTGCTGCACAGCACGAAATGCAATCAACATATCTCAACACATATTACGTTCATTTCCATGCAACGCTTGATAGATTAGGGAAGATCATGCATGGTAGATATGAGGTATACTTATCCATGATATGTACGCTTCATCTGGGACATATCAATCCTGATATACACATCCACCACGACGAGTTCATAGAAGACATGTTACACCGAGAGATGCATCAGATCGTGAAGCCAAACAGCTTCGACTTGCATAATCACTAGCCAGTTTACTCAGTCCTTGGAGAGTGTGTGTTTGTTGCTTTCTACCAATGCTTGATGATGGTTAAACGGTTGTTAATTACCGTGCCCATCAGTATAGCTTTTGTTGTGGATCAATCCATGATTTATGCACTTTGGTGATCTGGGAGACGGTGGGAGTCGAAGATGCCCTTTTATGCCCTTTCTACTGTCATTCTAGTACACACAGGAATTGATGATTATTCATTGATACTGGCTAGTGACCAACAAGCGCACAATAAACAGTGACTATATAATCACTCAGTACTGGCACAACGATAATTACATCCAAAACATGGTTTGCATTTGATTGCAAAGGTATTGAATTGACACTTGTTTGGCAGGTATCAGCATCTCATGCTGCGAATAGCTTCAAAAAGCTAGAGCTACCAGATAGTACTATCCAGTCGTTGCTTGGTTCTCAACCACTAGACTCTGTTTGATGATTCACGCCATGATTGGTTTGCGGCTCGCAATAGCTCCCAGCTGGTTATCAGCTCCGCAAATGCGCTGAGAATTTGCGCAGAGCCATGGTGGTGCCACGAATTATGCTTATTTTCAATAGGGACACCGCGAGTGATTTTGGGGTAGACCATTCGTGCACTTGAGGATGCCCTGCCAACAGGTCTGCTTTGAGCAGTGATCACAGTGGGCAACCATCACAGATTGTGATCATTCTGAGCCATCTACTTGTACCATTATCTATCATCATCTAACATGATCTACCAATGTCATTCTTGACGATTGTGATCCCTCCAAGTGCGGCCAATTGATTTGAAGCACATTTGACAAGCTTACGCCAAGGGTTTTTGGCTCGCCGTATGGTCGGCGGAGAAATGTTCTCCTCACTGTAGAAATCGTGGAGCCATGGCAGATCTCTACAGTGCCATTCCAACGTGGCTGAGTTGGGAGGCGACAAACCCAGCGAATGAAGATCATCGCAGATACCGGCTTGAGGGATTCGTATCCGTAACAAGTTGTAAGCTAGGAAAATTGAACACTGCTCAAGCTGGAACAAAAATGATTTGTTACGGCCTTTGATGTATTATCCGCCCGATCCAAATCCATCAAAGCATGTTGCATTTGTTTGGTCTTCGTATCACGAGTGCTACTAGATCAAATCAGCAATGGGCGCAAAGGATCTGGTTGTTCTATTCTGCGGATTGGAGAAACGCCGAATGTTCATTCCAAAGCTGGAGGTCAAAGTCGAGTTTCCTATCAAAGATTCTAGTGGTTGTGGCTGTTGTTGTTGTTGTTGTTGTTGTTGTTGTTGTTGTGGTTGTGGATGTGGTTGTGGTTGTGGTTGTGGTTGTGGTTGTGGTTGTTGTTGTTGTTGTTGTTGTTGTTGTTGTTGTTGTTGTTGTTGTTGTTGATGTTGTTGTTGTTGTTGTTGTTGCTGTTGTGATTGTGGTTGTGGTTGTTGTTGTTGTTGTTGTTGTTGTTGTTGTTGTTGCTGTGGCTGTGGTTGTGGTTGTGGTTGTGGTTGTGGTTGCGGTTGGGGTTGTGGCTGTGGCTGTTGGTGTGGCTGTTGCTGTGGGTGTGGCGATTGTTGTTGTTGTTGTTGTTGTTGTTGCTGTGGTTGTGGTTGTGGTTGTGGTTGCGGTTGGGGCTGTGGCTGTGGCTCTTGGTGTGGCTGTGGTTGTGGTTGTTGTATTTGTGGCTGTGGATGTGGTTGTGGTTGTGGTTGTGGTTGTTGTTGTTGTTCTTGTTCTTGTTCTTGTTGTTGTTGTTGTTGT
>VSDK01021210.1:259567-324567 GCA_009767595.1 Symbiodinium kawagutii
GCTGTCGTCATGCATTGTGTTTGTCGTGAGTGTGTCCTTTATTGCTGCTGTTGATGTTGTGATTGTTGTGTTTTTTGGTTTCTGTTTTGGGCCTGGCGAGTTGTGGTTGATTCGGCTGGGGGGGGGATGTTGCTTTACGTTCTTTTGTTTGGTGTGCCTGAGTTCTGCCAAGTGGATCATTTTTGATTTTAACCGGCACATCTAGAAGTTCTATTTGTTCGATATGCGTGGGAAACACGTGGTACACACTAGCGGTATAGACCCACAGCTGAGGGGCACAGCTTGCTCAAGATCCATGGCTGAACATCCCAAAAGTGAAACGCTTTTTCCTTGGTGTTCACATCAGTTGTTGATTATGCTTGGCTTTGCATCAAACTGTAATGGCATCTTGTGTAGGGTGGCCAATTCGCACAACGTTCTCCCCACACTCATCACTGGTTATCAATTTGCCGCTGATGGGAGGCATTGAAAATTTGAAGTTTGGTGTTTTAACTGCCTCACCTTTTCTCGAATTCCCTGCCCACCAATTCTGCTTTAGGGAATTTGCCTGCATATGCATTTCAGGGTGGCAGGGATGGTTTTCGTGGCAGTTACCCGAAGACTGGAACAGTGGTTTAACCCGTTTGACCCGTTTGACGCTGGGAACCTGAAATCCAATGCCGCCTTGATATAGAACAATAAAACATCACCATCCCAGATTCTCCATGAATGGTATATTAGAATATATTAACCATTTATATTATACATTTGGGTGATGTTACAGGCAAATGTTGGTAAATATAGGTGCATGGTGTGCTTGGGTATTGTTCCAACTCAATCTAATTTCAGCTTTTCAATCATCCTTCAACATCATGGCTATGTCACAAAACAGCGTGGATGACCATTATTCATGACCATTATTCACCATCATTAGCCATCATCAAGCATGTTCTAGGGGTGTGTGCCCAACCAACAGGTGAATTTGTCGTTTATCATGGTTACTCTAGTGTTATTTACTATAATTGTTGGTTATTACTATAGTAGGTTAACTACTTATGCCCAACCAACTCTAGCTATCATGGTTAAATTGTCGTTAGAACAGGTTATTACGGTCCCATAAGAGGCTCTTTGGAGGCTCGCTGCGACGGATTCGACCTGCGGCTGCCACAAAACGAGCCGTATCTCCGACCGATCTCACGACGTAACGGCTGAATTGGCCGGTTGTTTGGTTACAATCCGCTAGGTGACACGATCTAAGAAGGCTGTTTGTTTTATATACACTGATCGGCTCTTTGTTTCCGAATCACATGTAAAAATGGTGTTTTGGTTAGGAAACGAATTTCAACCACATAATTATTTGATCACCGCATCGATCTGTTAATTGCTAGGCATTTATCAACTGATACATGTGGCTACCACATTCATCGTTTGACAAGGAAAGCAACCGTTTGGATCATTTTGGGGTTGAAACAGCTGACGTAACAGCGAGGAGAACACTTTCTGACATTCGGGCGTTCGGATGTAGACGACCCCATTGCATGGGAAAGCTGCAATCCAAATCCGAGCAGATCCAGTTTGAGCCATCCATTGGTGGCACCAGTTCTTCCAGCTGGTTCTGTGATTCTTCAGAGTACTGCGGGCGTACCAGATTTGTGCTAGAGATGATCATGTGCTTATCCTGCGCAACAAACTAGCTAATGCTGTTCTATGTCATGATTGGTTGATATTTCCCAAATCTCGCGCTTTGGTCAATGGGTAGTTGAAGGTCATTGATTTCCTAATAGAATTCCCAAATGAACTGTGACTAGAATAATTTGGGAATCCCTAGTCATGTGGACGGCCAGTTGCCATTGATGCCAAGGAAAGCTATTGACCGCAGCTCGGTTATATCATCCATGATGGTACCATGGGTCAGTCCGCATCTCTCAATCAAATGAACCGTTGCTTCCAAAACACACAGCAAAATATGTGGGTTATTTGGGACGGTATCAGTTTATCAACCGCACTGGGGAAGCCAGGTACCCCAAATGTGGAACGTCCTCCCACTATGGGTGGCATCGTTGGCTACGAACAGCCAACATCAGCGTACCAGGATTTGGTTGTCCCTACTTGTCAGGCAATAAGTCTCTAGAAGTACTACTGCTATATCTACAGTATACTTACATACACATATTTTTGGTATATACATGTATATACATTAATACATGTATGTGCAGTATATTACAGTATATGTTTATAAGGTTGTACGTCCAGTTTTTAGATAGGTCCAGAGTCCAGATCCAGCAATCTCTATTAATAAGCAAGGATAATATTTTTGGGGGCTGTTCAGTGTCAAAGCACCCTTTGCTATCAATGCCTTTTTGAAAGAAATGAATTTACCATCATCCCAGCACTGTAAGCTGTTCTTTCAGGCATCCGGCACATGGTGAAACTGGATGAAACTGGGATCTTCGGCTGCCATGAATTTGTTCGCATCGAAAAAGTATGCGAGGGTACAGCGACAGGTTCAGTGCGGGACGCCGGCATTCAAGGTCAATTTTGGAAAAGAGAATGTAGGTCCTAGACGGGCTATCCACCATCAATAGTTGCCGATTTAAAGCTCTATGTGAACTATGGCGGGCCTAAGTTATCAATAGTTCCGACAAGGATTTGGTCTCGCCATCAACAGTTGCAACGACTTCCACCAGAGCGATAGGGTCAGACCACCTTTCTCTGGGGACCCCCAAGCTAAGAAAATGAAGCCTGTAGTATCCTGGGTTGGTTCTCATCCTCAAGTGCAAACCCTGGGAGACCAGGGAGGAAGATTGCCGATTCTGGCAGAGTCAGTTTCCGGGAGGATCAATTGATCGTGTTGAAGTATCAGCCATGATGATGGACCGTGTTTCAATCATCAAGATTTTGGTTCAATGTCCAATATCAGCCAACGTTCACCAGTGTCATCCTTTGTTATATAACTGTGATTAAACATTATTTATGTAGGCATGGATTCACACCAAACCCAAAGATGTGCAGAAGTTCACATCCCAAGAGTTTGACAGGTTTGTTCGTGGGACGTGAAGAGCCAGGAGTACAGGTGAATGATTGCCCCACAGCCGGATTTGTCAACCATAATTGGCCAATGGACCACACAAGGCGGTGGGGGCAGTTTCCAGAAGAGGTAGCCTATCTATGGGAAGAGAGGGTAAATTTATATAGATAAGGTGATATGGATGAGTGATGATCATGATGATGATGATGATGATGATGATGATGATGATGATGATGATGATGATGATGATGATGATGACGATGATGATGACGATGATGATGACGATGATTGATGACGATGATTGATGGCAAACACTTTAATATTATTTAATATTCAAGGGTGATTTCTGTAGGGAAACCACCGTCACTTGGTTTGGTCTTCAAAAAGGATCTCTGTAGGAAAACCATTGTCAGCTGTGTCATGTTCAACGGACTCAGTAGTCAAGGATGATCCTGGAGGCATAAAACAGCTCACAACTGATTCAATATTTGGGGAATATTTTTTAGATTCCCAGGATGATTTTACTTTTTCCAGGACAGAGGATGCAATTGTCATGGGGAGTACACGTTTATCAGGAAATCGGTTTCCGCATGGTGTTTAACGGGAAATGCATGTTTTTCTATATTTGTTGTTTGTTTGTTTTCAAATGTTTTTGTTGCATCGTAGTCACTGTAACTAAGTATATAAATATATCAAAATGAAAACAATGTTTCACATAAATTTGAAATCGTTCAACCAATGAATATTTACATGTATTTAGATATAGATATGTTTATATATTTTTTTGAAATATACACACATTTATATATGAATATGCGTTTCTTTTTTTAATTAATGATTTTTTTTGCACACAACTACCATTATTCCATGTTGACATTTTCTGACTGCTGGCAGGTCATAACCAGCCCTTAGGTCACCAAGCAGAACTTTCCACCAGCTGGTTTACGGATGTTTGCTGGTACACAGATCCCTTTTTGTTTCAATTTCTTACCATATGACTATGCGCATTGCGTCATGGAAATATGATTATAATTGTTCACATTGATATGTTTTATTTTTGTTTTCATGCATGAGTTTACTTGTGTATTGGCAATGCACAAAACACAACTTCTGATTTCTTGCCTGGAACTGTTTCTACCCTGGAACGATACGTCTGCATCAGCGGAGCAGCCATTGTGTTTCAAAGTACAAACAAGGCGTGATGAGCATGTCCACTTGGAGCCACGTTCATGTCAGACCGTACCAAACCAGATCGCTGGTTTTCGAATGCGGCACCTTCATCCGTTAGAAGATCACCTTTCCGATACACCTATGCATTGACAGAGCTCTGATGTTGTTCGGTGGTTGCGAAAGTTTGGTCGGATCAATTCGAACGCCGTACGAGTACTACGTCACCGAGCACATATCCGGGTTCAGAAGTTCGGTTGGGCCCAAAGTTGTCAGCCACCCCCTGTTTCCTTTATTGGCAATCCACTGAAAGTGAAACTTTCGGTTTTTGGGCCCTATCAGATGTTGTGGATGCCATGGCTTTCCTTCAAAAGACTTGCCACTTTCAGAGCCTCTGCGATGCACCTGGGTTCAGACAGCATTTGTTTCGTGTCGAGGAAGGTGTCAGCCCGAGGTGAGGCGTGGCTGTACAGAGCAGAGTGCATTGTGACTGATCACAGACCCTCAGCTGTGACTTCTGGCTACTAGATCGTTGACAAGAGTATTATTGTCTTGTAACTTGTGTTTGTCCTGTACAAAAAAGACATGAGCTGGAAGTGAGGTGTATACTTATTTTTGTCTATGGGCTTGAAGATTCGAACATGTTCTACCTGCAATCGGCTCACTACAAACGAGATAGTAAGTTGTTTTACACATATTATTTATATATTTGTTTGTATATATTCCAACATATACATATATGATGTATAGATTTTTATTTCAAAACATATATGCATTTGTACATCTAAATTCGTAACTATATTTGTATCTGTACATTTGTATATTTATATATATATATATGTGTGTGTGTGCATGATGTAAGTGAATCTTTGTGTGTGTAATTATTACATTATGTATGTAATTGCGCATTTATGAACAAACAGTCGGAAACATAATTGATATGCATACTGCGACGAGTTTTGATATTTTGCAAATGTGTCTCAGATAAATTTATGTACACACAGATGTAAATACACATCAAGAGGTGTATATATATATATATATATGATCAAATATGCAAGACATTTCGTACATGCATGCGTGCAGCATACATTACATTACAACATCTGATATTACTCTACATGACCTTACATTGCATGACATATATACAAACATACAAACCTGATTCTTACAACACATAGACATCATACATCACGTACGTACACTTCACCACGCCACGCAACACCACACCGCGTCAACGACGGATACGTAAATTAGACAACGCTACCGTATATTACACTACATTGTATCACATTATGTGCAAATACATTGTTTACATTGCACCACATTGCATGCACAAATATATTCATACAAAGGTGTACATAGACAGGCATGCACATACACCCACACACACACACACACACACGCAAACTGAAACATACCCACACATAAAGGCATGTATATGAATGTCAAACGTGTACATACAATTCTTTGGCATACACACATACCTGCATTTGGTCATGGAGTCATACATTCATGCATATGTTTCCATTCCCAGGAATACATTTAGATGCATAAGCATGCACACATACTCACACACGTACATGGACATACCAATACATGCATATAAGCGTGCATACAGACATTCAAGCATCAGCAATGAGATTGGGCCTTGAATTGAGAAAGGTAACCGTTTGTAGGTGGTTCAGAGAGCGCCTAATAAGTCCTGCAACCAACCACTGAAGGATCGCAATTTATAACGGATATGGGTCCGGGTACCTGAAACAATATGAAATACACCAGTTGAGCAGAGAAGCCAGCCATGCAGGCTCCCCCTAAGACGCGACGCTGATCTGTGATGGGATCAAGTTGCCAATGTCGCAGTTTGCTCAAGTTGCGGTCTGTCTTTCAGCTGCTTTGCGCCTCAGAGTGGCTCACCAGAAGCGCAGTCACCAGGGTGACTGCCATCCATTTGTTGGCTCCCCTCCTCGTGGACGCTGCACCTCCAGGTCGTGTACCGTTGCAGTTCGTCACAGGGGCCTAGCCGGATGGGTGGTGAACCCGAGAACTGTCCTTGTTTCTGCGGGAATCAGAACCAGGTGGTAATGTAATGACCTCTGTAAGTATCCAAATGCTGTGATGACCCTGAAACAAGGACGGCCGACCACAACTGTCATGCTTTCAATTTGTACAGGGGCCGCCTGGCGATGTTAGGCATTCAATGGCTCCGTCTCAGGGAACTCGTCGGGTGCCACAAGCCACTCCATGTTTAGCTCAGATGATTAGACATCCACTGAACGACCAGTCATGGCTAGGCTGACCAGTGTTTTGTGAAATTTTGTTACTGTTTGTACAGGAGAAGATGTGATCTTGACCAAGCCAAGCAAGGGTCTGTCCACATGCACTTATGGGAGTTGTTAGCGTATGACAAGGCAGCACACATACAACTCCTGAGTTTAGGCCAAAATGTTTCCAATGAAACTGTGCGATAAGAGGCATAGCGCATTGCTATGTACATAGTATCCATTGGCACAACTTGCTCTCAAGCAACACGTAGGGGTAAATGTGCTAAATGATCCCCCAAATTATATCTGAATATGACACTTTTGAATATAGCATAATCTAATAGGCTATAATAGGATGAGTCATTGTTCAATTTCAATGATTCAAAAGAGCAGAAAGAGGCTGGATGAAATAGGCAATTAGAGCATGATTAAGTACGACAAATATAGAGCATATCTTATTCAGACATTTTTAGATAGACCAATCCAATAAGGCAAAACAGAATAAGCCATTATTCAATTTCTATGATTACATAGGGCGGAATTAGACCCTAATGAAATAGGCAATCATAGGATAAGGCAAAATTAGATTTGTTATCATCAAATAGGTCATAATTAAATACGCCACAATTGAATAGCACACATGTCACCGCTAAATAGGGCACATGTAAGGCATAATTAATTAGTTTGGGCATTATTAGATAGGCCACATACAGAACATTATTAGATATAGCATAATCAAATGGGCAATAAAGAACCACAATTAATTAGGGCACCATTCAATTGTCCATATTTGTAGGTGGGGAGGGGGGTGGGAAGGGAAGGAGGGTGACAAAAAAAACTAAGAGACAAACAATGAAAGAAAACAAACAAAAATGAACAGACCACAAAAAACGAACCAGTTCAAGGACTTACTTTGCCCCCTCCGCAATTGTGTCTCACAAAGGGGGGGGATGGCAAATATCCCCAGACAAAACAAAGACACAAAAAAACAATGATTATGAGGACTTTCTTTGCATATGCATCACACATCCATGTTCTTCAGTTTGAAACACATACAAAACAAAATAGATTCATCCTAAACTATTTCAATACGATATGTTTGATTGTATGCCTTATTTGATTATGCATGTTTTCTAGCCAACTAAATTGTGCATCTTTAGACATGGTCTATTGAATTTTGTCCTTATGGCCTATTTAAGTGTGCTCTATTTGGATATGGTCTATTTAATTATGCCTTGTGGATAACAATCATTCTGGACAGGAAAGATGAAGGTTTTACATGGAAAATTCCACGGAAATGCTGAAGGTAGGTTCTGCTGGGGTGCGCGTGACTATGAATATACAGATATATATATATATATATATTTATATGTATATACCGTATATTTATCTGAATATATATGCAGATAAAGAAATATTCACAGTATATATATATATATATGTATATATATGTATATATATATATATATATAGACGCAGACATATATGTTTACATATCTTATGTTTAGTTGAGCATGCT
This sequence comes from Symbiodinium kawagutii, assembly GCA_009767595.1. NCBI lineage: Eukaryota > Dinophyceae > Suessiales > Symbiodiniaceae > Symbiodinium > Symbiodinium kawagutii. The sequence continues at coordinate 267,525 of VSDK01021210.1, forward strand.
CATTGGCTTCTTCGCCGCTCTGAAACTCGAGACTTGATGAATTCTTATGTGCATTGTGCTGTCCCCAAAACGGTCTGCCACCTCTGCACAAGCATCATTTCTCGGAGAAAACCAGTTGTTTTGGGTATACATTGTGAATGCCATGCAATATGGATGTTTCTCAAAATAGGGGACCCCCCGAATCACCCAATATCAATCATTTATAGTAATCAACCAGCTATTTTTGGGGCCCCCTATTTTGAGAAACCACCATATATTGGTTGGTACTTCTTCCTATTTCTTTTCATGAACTCGGATGTCAGCTCTTGGCACCCAACGGTCCCTGGGACATGTTGCACGACAGTCGGTCACGAGCAGTGCCTGGCCTGGAAGAGCGGCTGGCCATAGGTCAATACTAAGCAACCTAGCTGGTTAATGGTTAATAATAGGGGATAACAACTAGGAACTACAGGGGATATATACTAACTATAAATGGCTATTGGTCAATATTAACTAACTAACTAATGGGGGATTTCCACCAACAATAGGGAAAAGAATGGTTAACAGGAGGGAACCAGGGGGACTAAGGGTTTTGACCCACTGCCACTTCTGCACTGAATGATTCACTGTTGAACTGCCAGGTTTTGCAATGACCCAGACATGAACAATCTGATAGACTCATCAAGCCCCACCTGGGTGAAACATCAGGAACCCCAAGTGGACCCCAAGTAATTGATGATTGGAAAACATCTGCAACATAATCTGCTGGATGTGTGACCACAGCCGCTGCTATTCGCGAGAGGTAACTGCTGTTCATGGGTCGGAGAGATGGATGAAAATCTGCTCGCGAAAGGTTGGGATGATGTTGCTAGCTTCGGGTTGGTTTGTAGCCAACTACCTAAAGATGGGTATGCAAACATTCTAACAAACACCATTTTGGTCATTAATTGGATGTTTAGCAGGGGTACTATCAGGGGTACCATCAGGGGTGCAGTGTCTCTTGACCCATGGCCATGCTGTGCATTGCAGGTTTATCATTTGGGTACCCCAATCATCCAGGACGTTGGTTCAGTCCACTTGAGCAGCCTGCGGTCGACAGCTCCAGATGCAGTTTGGACTGCTTTGACCTTAGTAGTGTACCAGTTCTCAACTGTCCCATATACATGTGATATACCCCTACTTCTGAGTTCTATTCTTTCCCAACACAACAAGAAAGGTCATGCGTTGGCGACCACAGATGTTTGAGTGGTTGCTACATGTCGATGCCGATGTTTCCCACATAATTGGCCTCGATGGATCAGACACCATCAATTATCCTGAAACATTATTATCACGATTCTGAGTACCACTATGATATTGAACCATCCTTCACAATTATGATGAGCTAAAAAATGATTGGTTGTTTGAATCAATTGTGATTAGCCGTCCTTATCCATCCTTGGTTGGTTGAAGCCTTTCCAGGGACAATTTGGAATCAGAAACCGTATATTGATCCAGAAACGTTTATCATTATATACTGTATGTTGGTTATGAAAAAATACGCTTGATAGCCGTTAGTGAAGATCGAAAGGATTGTACGCCCTTTGAGAAAACCTGGTTTCGTGCTGGGAATTTAGACACGTTCAATCACAAATTGGAAGGTCAAAGGAGCGCACTAAAAGCTTGGTCAGGAAGTTGTGAAACTTGGCGCTCCAGCTAGGCGTTAGGATTTTTTTAGACCTTGCTGCTTGATTTGGATATCGAACATCAGCGAATAACGTGGGCTCCATGAATTTCCACACATGTTAATCTGTTTATATCAATCCAAGTCAATTGTTACAGCAACCCATGATGGCTCCAGCCGTTTGGCATGTCTGAACATCGGAGACGCAGTTCTGAATATCGATTAGCCCTTGTCTAGCACCAGGTGATCCAACTATAAGTTTGGGGAGAGCCATGACACGCGATTTGAACCCTTGGCAAAGCGTTAATCCTGGGTTGGAGAAGTGGCAAAAGAGCCTTGAGGTCTAAGTCCCGATCTTTTTCCAAGAGCATCCCTGCCGGCCTCCCGCCGTTTGCCTACCCACATCTGTTCATGTTCATCTCCGTTTTATCCATGAATAAATTGCATTTTGCTACCCCCAAAAAAATCACCAACAGAATTGGTACCCCAAAAAAATCATCAAAAAACCATGGTTTTTTGGGTTGGCCATGCTCCACCACGGGACGTAGGTGGAGCCGGAGTCCAAGTCGCTTGGCGCCACCGCGACCGAGAGGGCAGCACCGATGGCTGGTGAAGCTGATGATTTATGGTACATGATAGGCTGGTCATGGCTGGTCTCGAAGTTAAGCTGGTACAGCTATCATGATGAAGCTAAACCCCTGGTTGATGATTAGCTGTGAATTGGATGATTAGTGCTAATAGTAAACTATAGTAATGGTCATGAATCTTCAACCATGGCTTGTGAATTGGATGATTAGTGCTACATGTTGATGGTGATCGCTGATCACAGAGTGGTTCATAAACTGATCCATTGGTTAATGTTCTCATCCATGGCATGGGTATCATGAGGTCCTAAGAACACATTACCATATAATTGGTCCAGTGCCAAGTTCCCTGCTGAAGAACTGCCACTTTGAAAGCAAGCCACCAGAATGGACAGCTGATAGCCGTGTGTTTGTTCGAATGAGTATCTGCATTTTATATCTACCTAGAGCTTCAAAGACCCAAAAAAAATAGGTCCAGTCAAAAAAACCCAACTTTCTGCAGAAAAACCGGGTTTTTCAAAAACAACATTTTTTTGTGTTTTCGCTGCTTTCATCTGATTTCATTAGTCATGCTCTTTCTGCCAGTTTATCACCTCGACGAGCTTCTTATGTTTGTTCAGCCTTTATATATTCTTTGATCTCGGATGATTTCGGGATGATTTATCATGTTTTGCAATACTAATCTGGGCAATCTCTCCAGCCGAGTCCATCCCATTCCCAAGCACCCCATCACACAAACTAGAAGATCAATCCCTGTGTTTATAGGTATGTTTTTTTCATAGCGATTTGAGATAGCCACACTTGACAAAGTGGTTGACAAAGCTCCATTTTTCAACCTGCAAAGTGGCAATTTGGTCTATCAAACCGTTCTTTGTAGAGCATAAAAACTCAACAAGAGCAATCTACCGCCACAAGAAAAAAAACATATTTTTTGTACGGGTTAGTACGGCTGAATTATGGGTTTTATACGGGAAAAATATGGGTTCCCAAAAAACTGAGTCCGGTGTGCATCTCACCAAAATACGGGTTTTGTCCTGGAAAAATACGGGATAATACGGCTTAAATATGGGTCTTTCACACTGGACCCAAAAATTGTTCACAACAGTGATTCAAAAAATGTTAATTTCTATGATGTTTGCAAATAAGGTGGATCATGCCCGTGAATGTTTAGCATTTCCCGACCCCAAAAAGTCCATATAGGTCTTTACCTCTTAAAATATATATGATACGTATCAATGCACATATCTCTATATAGTAGACTCAAATAAAAAATATCAAAAACATATGTTTTCTTGAATATATTTGTTTTTATATATACAAACAAAACCTCCTTGAGAGAACACGCTAGCACCAAACCGTTTCACCAACCTGTGCGTTTGCGGCCAGGGGTTGAAGTTATAGGGCTGGAAGGGCAGGGTGGGAATAGTTGATAAGAGGTGCCCAAAAGCAGACAACCATCAACATAAAAATCCAATAAACAACATCATATACATAAAAACTGGGTCCAACAAAAAAATCGTTTTTTTCATAAAGACCCAAAAATTTAAAATAATTGCAAAAAAACAGGTTTTTCAGAAAAGACCTACAAAAAACAGGGATCTTGATGCTTAAGGTATGTATTTTTAGACATATAGATTCCAGATTTGTACGTGTGCTTCTACAGATATAAGAAATGATATAAATCTATGCTTCACATATGCATATCATGTTTAAATCACTAAATTATGTGAAATTTGGAACCCCAAGGCCACCAGATGGTCTTCAGCGCTTGCTGATTGCCTGGTGAAACACCAGCAACACAAGGAAAGGTTTGAAGAGGAGTCCGTTGGTGCCACTGAAAACCGACCTGGATACTTAAGGTTGATATACACATGATATTTTGGGTCGTTGATATTGTGGTGCTCTATGATTTCTACTCATCAATTTTGAATATCACTCAGAATCCGTCAGTAGAACATCATGAATTTTCGGGTGGGTGACAAAGTCATCTAGGTGATTCCAGTTTGAGGTGGCTGAATTTGCAAAGGGAATCGAAGCCACAATCATTTGGCCCAACGTGTGGATGTTTGATGTTCTTCCGGGACCATGTCAGGTTTAAATTACCCGTTTTTGGTATCATAATTTGGCTCAAATTGATTGTTTCTTTGTTTTCAATCACCAGTTTCACTAGATTTGGGGGTACACGATGGTACACCGATGTTTGGTAGACCAAGTTTAAGATTCACTCGCTGAATGCAAGCTGTCATTCTCACACAGGTTTGTCATTTCCCCAGGCCCAAGGCTGTAAAAATGTAAGACTGCTGTTCCCAAGTTCTACCATCAAGTAACGTTACGCGCAATTCCCACCCTTTGCCCTGAGTTTTAAACATTGTACCACATGATATCAATCATCAACTTGGAGAAGTTACTAAAACGTTGGCTATACGCAGCGATTTGTGCTTTAGGACTTTGGTTGTAGAGTTTATGCTTTCAGGGTTTCGGGTTAAGGCTTTTAGGGTTTTAGGGTTTGGGGTTTTAGGGTTTGAAGTTTAGGGTTTGAAGATTTCTGGTTGAGAAGCAAAAAACAGCGGGCCTGCCCAGGAATTTGAGGGTCCAGGATGACAAGCGATTGTGCACTTGTAAGCTGCAGGGCAAAGGGTGGGAATTAGCCATAACGTTACAATTTAAAGTCACCCACGTGAGGATTTCCACGATTCATCTACAAATAGTGGATCTAGTAGCTGTCTTGGATTCTAAGTGGGAAATCAACCAGCTAGTTGACCAGCTCATTATCAAGCGTGGATCAATATCAGCCGTGCTTCGCCATTGTCACTACATGTAATTACTATATCAACCATTATTAGGCATCATCAATAGTGTCATTAACATCCATGAGCGCAGAATTACAGTCATCATCACTCCTTGTTACCATCATGTGTGTGAGCAATTCTTGGCCATCAGCACCCCTGTATAGATATGAACCATGATTATCCATTATTCACGATTATTCGCCAAAGCTTCCTATCATGCTCAAGGAAAGGGTCGCTCACCAACCAGCATGAATCACCTTGACCGACCATGATCTATAAATCATGAGGTAACCATCATGTAATTATCCATCATTTAGCTATCATTTCACCGGGGTAAGCATGACCAAACCCCTGGGTTCGGTCATACCTTCGGCAACCGCGAGGCTCCAGACCGTGCGCCTTCGTGAAAGATTGGAAGAAGATCAGCGGCAAATCTGGAGGTTGCGCAGGGGGGTACCCTGGGGAACGGCTTGGAGACCCTGCTTGAGGCCTCCGGAAATGCGAAATCGAGGAGTGCTGAAACACTTGGCTAAGAAGGAGGTCAATAGTGCTTGGATGTGCTTGGCAAACAGTTCATTGTGGCTATTTAATCGTCGAACCAGAGTTGATAGCAAATGAATATGATCAAACCAGACTAGACTTACTAGTGGTGGACTACTGATTGAGAAAGGCTTAAGGTTGATAATGGTGAGTCTGAATAGTTAATGGTGGCTAATCAGGGCTGCTAAGGGTCAGTTATTAAAGCAGTCCATAGTAGTCAATACTGGTTCGCAATGGTTAAAAATGGTGACAAATGATTGGCTCGTGTTTGACTGATGGCTAATTATGTCTTAATTGGTTTTGATCGATTATCGAGTGGAGAAGTGATGGCCAAGTAATGGTTAACGGATTGAATTCCATTAGTTATATACCATAAATGAACTGGTATCCTTAATAATGGCTGAGACTGACTGACAGCCGTTGGATAACGTAAAGCGCGTTCAATCATGCGTCGTTGATTGATTATGCATGTTGGGAAAAATGTTGACGGGAAATAGTGACTTTTGATGATGAATCAGTCTCATGTTTTTTTTACTACCGTTGGACCAGTTAGGTGGATGATCCACAAGTCATGCCACAAAAGCCGGGAAAGTTCATCCCCAATTTGTTGATGCTTTGCTGGCCTCCCTCTAAGATTTCTTGGTGCAGAGCCCCCACAACAAGCAGCTACTACATTCTTCAACCTATAGTAACCCTAGTCATAAACCAACCTTAGAAGTCATGTTAATGGATCATCATGGATCTATTTTTATCATGCTTGGCTGCCCTCGAGGCTTAGTTCAGCCAGGATTTGTCCCAGGCCAGTCCCAGCCCATGTACGGCGGACACGCCACCAGGTTGGAAGCCCAACTTCAGGAGCAGCAATGCAGCTTGGGTCAAGGGCAGGTACCTCTGGCTCTGAATCAATCCCAACAGCAAGCTTGTTGGGATGTGATGGCATAAACGCATCTCCATCTATATAATCATACACAGATAGAATCATATCATATAGTAGATAGATCCGATGAGATTAAGTTGCATTATAAAGAGTAGATTAGGGTAGATTCGATTAGATTGGAGTAGATTAGATTCGATTAGAGTAGAGTGGATTAGATTACAGAAGAGTAGATTAGAGTAGAGTAGAGAAGATAGACAGACTGACAGACAGACAGACGGACGGACGGACGGACGGACGGACGGACGGACGGACAGACAGACAGACAGACAGACAGACAGATAGATAGATACACACAGTTGGATATATTGATATTGATTGACCCAGATTTACATTTGCATACATTATGTCAATGTGCAACCTAGCCCAGGAAAGAGTACTTAAAGTTACTGAGCTAAACACATGCTGCGCTGATATTCCCATGAGCTAAATCGGTCATTTTTGTCCCACTTTGAAAAACGGCGATGTGTGCAGAATTTATTTTGCCCAAGCCGTGAGCATACGCTTCCGCGGTAGTTGTTTGCATCCCACAGGTTTCGCAGAGTGTGAGTCGGGTCAAAAAGCGAAAAGGCCGTCGACTTTCAAAGGCATTTGAAGTATTACCCACTATTATCCATCATTATGAAACAATGATTTCCTTCCATTTGCAGATGAGACAATTGGCTCATGTGTTGATATGTTTCCCATCAAGGGTTGCGGCCCCCATTTTCGATGTCATTTGATACCCACTCGTGTCCAGGCCCTCTCCAAAGAGAGGCAGCGCCAGGGCAGGTGGTCCCCCACCGAAAGGATGGCACAACTTCTGTCTCAGTTGACTGGCACACAGTGACGTGTTGTTGTAAGACTGTTTTTCCCCAAGCATAAGCCAGACTGATTTTATGCCATATGTTTTTCATGTTGAACAGCGCCAAACTGGACGAGGAGTTTGCAAACAGGTATTCATCTCCAGCTGAATGCAACTATTTTTTGTCACTATATAGTGTTGTTTGATTTATCTCTTGAATCCATATCTAGTTGTTGATTGGTCAGTGCTTGCATTTAATGATGGTAGTTCAATAAGGATACAAAACTCACATGGATAACAGACTAGTAAACCAATGATAAACTAATGAACTAATCAAACCCATGATGACTTACCCAAACGTAATCAACCAACCAAACAAACAATCATTCAACCAACCCACCAAAAAGTCGTCAACCTACCCACGCACGTTGTACTACCCGGAAATCAGAAAACAACCACAAGGTGGTACATCTACACATACATACACGGATCTACATGTATGATCATGTATGATCATATACATAGCTGGTACTTTTAAGATATATTCCTATTGTCGTTGATTTTAAATTAGTCCTTTTGCCGAACAAGGCAATACAACAACACATGAAACAAGTATCCGTGATTCACAAGTGTCAGGTTTACTACTGAAACTTTTATCGAGTCTTGTCATTCACCACTATCGAAGGTGATTGTACATTGACTTTTTTTACCACTATAAACAAAATGCTGAAGAAAATCATTTAGCACCTATTGGTCACACTGGTTAGTACTACCGTATCAATAATGATTGTTGGTTGTTTTTCATCTATTACCATGTTGAACCGTGTATTACCACTATTAGTGGTCTATTGGTTATTTAATCGTTATTGGCTAGTATTGCCATATGAGAGGTCAACGGTTGTTGGTTAAGCACTGATTCACCAGTATGAACCACATCAACCATAGATGACTCGACCAGTCTGAACTATAGATGACCAGTATGAACCATATCAATCATAGATAACCATGGTTGTTTCTCATCGTTTTCACCACAGAGACATCCAGGCTTCGTTGGTGATAGAACCCTTGGGCTTGTCGCGGCAGGGAGATGCCTCACCTGGCGGAGGCAGGGATCAGTGGTGACTATCTCTGAGATGCGCTCAGTGTTGGCTGTGCTTATGGCAGTTGATGGTTGATGAATGATGGGGAAATGGTGGGTAAATAGTGGGTAAATGGTGGGTAAATGGTGGGTTAATGATCTTTTTTGGAAATTGACTGTTCTTGATGTAAAGGACATGTTTGGTATAGGATGGTATGTCCATGACCATGGGGATACTGACAGGTGGTTGGGTCAGCCCGACTTTGAGACTGTTTCATCAACTGCAATTCATCATGTGGAAAATCCCAACGGATTAAGAAGGGAACTGATCCTGTTGAATCAGCCGGGCCTTACGATTGCAAAGTCATTCCATGTTGAAACCCACGGAAGATGAGAACCATTGGATGAATAGATCAGTAGGTATACAACTACATTAAGTCATTCCTGCTGAATTGAAAAAACCCGGGCATTTTCACAACAACGGCAACGGTATACAACGACACCTGTTTCAAGGCAGTATCTTCTGCCAACCTGCCATGATGGAGAGTGGCAAGGAGTCCAATCATCCGCGCATGTGCTGTGGAGGCTGATGTTCATGAAGCCAAGTAACCCACCAGGCAAGTAGACCAAGGATGCAATGACATCAAGCAAGATCTCCTGCAAGTATTCAGCAGTCAGTGCTCCAGAGAATGAACTTGTCCCGTTCAGTCTTGTGACTTTAGACCTGGTTGACATGGAAATATCTTCAGCAGCTCTCTCTTATAGCAGTTCAAACAGCAGTGCTTCACTCGCCAGGATGACACATGCTTGGAGCCCGAGCCAGATGTGGACGACATGTTGTTCCTACCACTGCACATCAACGAGGCGCGCCGACCTCGGCACTGTGGCAAAGGCTTGCAGTGAGGATCAACCGGTCGGGGCTATTGAACCAGCCTTTAACCATCTTCGTTCAGTGAACCATATCAAATCACCATCAAGTCAACCAATCTTGAATCATATACGAATCATATACGAATCATTCACCCTTTGTTCACCTCCAGGTCCTTCGCGTCCTGCGAGCAAGCCGCATGGCCCACTTGGACACGGAACGAGCGACCTGGCTCAGCCCTGGACCCTGGCTCCAGTTGTGATGATCAATGCTGGTTGGTTGGTTAAATGATGGTGAAATGGTGGTTGATTGATGGTTGATTATTGGTTGATTGAAGTTGGTTGAAGTTGATTGGTGATTAATGATGGTTGAATGAAATGATGATCAATGATCAATGATATGTTGTGGTGTTAATTGGCTCTAAAGGTTGTGATTCCATGTGTTGAATTGGCCTCAGATCATCCCTTTCAAACGGTGAATAACAGTGTCAATTATGACCACATAATACCACAACAAGATGCACCGTTTGAATGTCACAATCATCAACAAGATAATCAACCCAATGATTCTCAGCACAGAAGTTTGATGATGCTGGTACTCAATCGGATTCTATTGGCCATGAGATGAATGATATCCATTTAGCCAAGAATTAATGAGAGAAATTATAATGATAGCTGGTGATTATCACTACACTGGGGAAACATTGTCTGAATTTGATCGAGCAACGTTGAAGATTTCTAAAGATGGGTTTCATGTTCAATGATGATCGTTAGTGACTTAATGATGATCAATCATGAGTAATTGGGATTAACCATCATCAATCATGTTCAAACATAGGTGATAAATACTAGGCAGGAATAACTCAGGACGTGGCAGGTAGGGTTGGGTGTGGCTCCAAATGATGTACGGATACAAAGTCCTGATGTTGCCAGCGATGTCTATTTGAAGGCTAGGCCATGGGGCAAGATAGCACAGCCCATGTTCGGATGGTCAATGAACCATCACTATATTGTGGTGAGCAGGCCCTGAAGTTGATGGGTCGTCACCGTCCGAACCTATGAGATCTATGTTTTCAGGTCACAACTGACTATTGGGGTAGTGGATGATCTCTGATGGCATCGCCGCTGCACAGCACACATCACCAAAAGTTGTGCAGTAAGTATCGACTCACACCAGATTTTGAGGATACAAACAAGAAACCGCACAAAAACCAAGGCGGGTGCTGACTTTACGTATTTGAGAGACATCCATAGATTCTTGTAGATATAGCCTTAGCACAATACCCATGCATGTGAGATTTCCTGTGTAAATGCAAACCCCCAGAAGGAACATGGCGTTTGCTGAGTAAACCAACATCAAAGTGGGCGAGCGCTCACATCCCCCATCTTGACGGTCAATGGTGGTTGATAGGAGGCCTTGAAACGAGTTCATCCACACGCACACACACATGCTCACTCGGTGGATTGGGATCATTGAACATGTTCCTGATCAAAAGTTTTGGTGAATGTATTGTGTTTCATAATCCTTCTATTATTACATAATCTACCCTTAGTAGTGGTTCTGGATTATGTACTGTATGAAACTAAATTTGGTAAATCTTGGTTATAGTTGATCAATTCTTAACCTCGGTGAATCTTTGCTGTATGGTTTACCCCTTGCCATGATGCATCCCTAAAGCTACTTGGTTTCCCTATGAGCTTGGAATGGTGAGGGGTACCACCATGGCCACCCATTTTCCACACTGATGACCGAGGGTGGCACCGTGGCACAGGTGATTTGCGTTCCCTTGCGCTGTGCGCAACTCTCAGTGGCTGTGGGAGAGGCGCCATGGCCGAGTGGAGGAAGAAATTGCCATGTGAACGGATGGTCTGGCTGGTTTGATTGACATGTTTTATGTCCCCTAGCAATTATTTACCAATGGTTGGTTGACTAATATTGTTCATAGGGGTGGTTCAACCACCAAGTAGATGGTTCTATGAATGTGATTGGTTTATTACTCATACTGATCACTGTTGGATGATTTGGGGGTACAGCTAGTTTGAGAAACACACAAACCGTTCATTGCTGATTGATTCAAGGCTTTGCTGGTTCATCAAGGGTTGAAACATTTTGGCGAATTTGCTGGTTGAAGCCGAACCGTGTGTTCAGCTGTCCATTGTCCACTCAGAAATAGCCTCTTGATTTGGGACCTGCCGCTGAGAACCACGGCCCCGAGCGGGAGTCGCAATGGTAGAAGTTGTCAGTTGGCCAGTTGGCACGGTAGTTTCGTGCTGTGCCATGTTCAATGTGCAAGACATCAACTATAAATGATCAATTTACACCACTAAACTGTTAGCCATGTTGATTGCTATGAGTTTACCATGCTTAGTCCCGTAATCAACCATAGATTGACATGCCTTAACGCCAAGCATTTTTTTCCGTCATCAGTTTACCAGTTTCAAATATCAGCCAAACATGAACAATGGTTGAGAGTAAATTGACTTTACCATCGTCAATCATGTGGGTGTTTCTCAAACAGGGAACCCCAAAAAATTGGTTGGTTTATTGCTAGTAATGTTTAATATTGTATGATTTGGGGGTACCATGACAATCGATTTATGGCCTGACCAATATTAACCATCATTAACCAATGATTACTAATAATGGTTAAGAATCATCGAATGACTACTATTATATTCTTGAAATTACCATATTCTTGATTGAAATGTTCGACAATAATGGTTACTACTAGTCATGGTCATTAACCAATGGTTACTAGTAATGGTCATTAACCAATGGTTACTAATATGGCTATCCAGCCTTTCAATCATGGTCAACCATCAGTTTGGGGCCACGGATCCACAGGCCCTGGAAGAAACCAAAAGCCACGGTAGCGCCGCTGCGCTCAGCGAAGTGTCGCTGTTGCTGTGGCAACTCTCGGGGAAGGCGGGAACGGCGGCAGGGGACGAGGCAGTGGAGGGTTGAAGGGTTGGAGATGGCTGGTCAAGTGGTTATACTTGTTGGATATATTGGGGTTATGTTCTGGATTTACATGTTTAGCAGATGTTAATAGTGGTGTTAATAGTGGTGAGGGGTATAGGGTTCATAGATGTTCATACTGGCTAATAGTGATTCATGTACTATCTTTTACATGCTAATACATTTTGATTTACAATGTCTATAGTAGTCTGTGTTTTTTGTATATTGCATGATACCATACTCTGGTTGGTTTCAAACAGGACTATGTGGTTTAACCGTGGGAATTTCATTGACCTACTTGTCAGGGAATGGGCTAGAACAGTTTTGATAAAGCAAAAAAAAGTAGACAACCACAATTGTGACCACAATTAGACTGCTTGGCGGTTTAGAATATCCCATGGCCCTTGTTCTTTGGGGCGGGGCAACAAACCACAGTGACCACCATGCGCCCTACGACGCGACAGCAGCAGCAACAATCACAACGCTGACAGCAAAGGCATAGAGCATCCCACGAAAGGTACATGTTGTTTATCCATTACGGTTGGCGATTATCTCCTATGAATCCCTATTATGATCCCCTATTATGGTTGTAAACCAAATCAGACAGCAAAAAAAACACGATGGAAAGACCGATTCGGAGTGCATCACAACCCGGGAAGAACCAGACATTCGATCCATTGCTCAGCTGACAGCATCGGTTGTTCATTCTAGCGACTGCAGTATCCATTGCAGTCAAACCACTGGTAGAAACCCGTGTATTTGGAGAGACCTTCACTGAGATACTTACAGTTGCGATACTTGACAATTGCACGCCATTATTTATAGTTGTCAAGACAGTACTTTCACTATTCAGAAGTTTCGACAACAAAGTTTTCACCATTCTGAAGCGCTATTGTCGGTTTGCTTACTATTGCGGGTGACTGTTTCACCAGTGAAAACTCTCAGTATCAGCTATCATCAGGGGACATGATTAACCATTGATCTTCACTAGCACTATCACTAAAGCAGTAATCAAACCTTGATTGCCATGGTCAATCATCCTTAGCCTTCATTTACCTGAACGAACTATCATTAGAAGAAATATGAGTCATAGCCAACAATTAGCAGAACTAGCTTTTCATGCCCCATCATTTGTTTAAATCACCGTTAAGTCAGCCAAATGTTCGTGGCTAATCACCAGCTATGGAGCGAAACCGGGGGTGATGCAACTTGACACGTTGATCTCCTATCTAAAATCAACGGATTTTCAAGGATCAGAACAGCTGCTATATAGATGAAAATGGAGGTTTCTCAAAATAGGGAGCGCCAAAGATGGCTGGTTTAATATAATGAATGGTTAATAGTGGATGATTTTGGGGTACCCCTATTTTGGGAAACCACCAAATGTTGATATCACATTTACAATAACAGCTGCATTATGATCATACTATTCTATTTCTATAATTGATTTAACACAAAAAATATGTTTACCATATATATGTTAATAGTCTGTGATAAATATAACATGGTAAATGTGCACATAGCCTTGAACATTCATTGCTATTTACCATGATGAAACATACATGATATGTTCATGGCTATTTAGCTGTTTCTCAAGTCATAGGGGTCCCCCCCAGTCATCATCCAGTCTAAGAACCATTTGTACAGTTCAGAGCTATGTAACCATGATTGTTGGTTATTATCCCGTATGATTAATCATTATCAACCATTACTACCCAATGGTTCATATTTTTATTGATGGGTATTTAACCATTATCAACCATTACTAGCCAGTTTCAAAGCTATATAACCCATCTATTAACCATGCTCAATGGTATAATCATAGCTATTTGCCATAGAAAAGATCTTCTTCCCTACCATTACACCATTTTTCACAGGAGCTTCCCGAGCCTCAAGCACCAGAGGAAGGAGCGCTGCAGCGCAGCAGCGCAGTTGCAATGGATGGATTTACGCCTCGAATTCACCTGCGAATTCTGATCGTTAAATATTTGGGTAATTCAATGCGAATATATAGATATATATATATATATATTCATCAATGGATGGTTAATTTTCAACTTTCCACATTGATGCCTGGTTCTGGCTAATCGGCTGGTGCGTATTGCATCCACAAATGTTGAAACCCTATGGCCCAAAGATGATGAGCGAATGGGGATATGAAAAGACTGACACTGACCTTGAGCGAATGGGCAATGCCATGGAATGCTGGTACCTCAAAAACTATGATGGCGGTGGTCGTCGCATCCACTTGTTGTGCATGTGATGTATCGATCGGTTTTCCTGGATGGATTCTGATGGTTAATGATGATTAAATTCATGGTTGGTTAATATTGGTTAGTGGTCGTCACCACCTGGATTTTTTGAGTGTGAATGATACTTTATAGTTGTTAATAGTTGTCAATCAATAGTGGCTGAAAGTGGCTAATGATGGATTGTGATTATGTTAAGAACGGATATATAATGATGGTTGATAACGGCTAATGATGCTCAATCGTGATTCATCACGGATGATGATTGCCATAGTTCATGTTAGCATATGATGATCATGCTTAGTGGCTTGATACAGCTTGGGTCGTGGGTAGCCCGGTGTCCTACTACCGTGAGCGGCTTGGGTGAGGCAGGTCTTCCCCTGGAGGCAAGGCACTCATGGAGGGGAGGCACCCATGACACCAGCACCACCAGCACGGCCGTCCCTGTGGCTTCACTTCACATGATGAGATCATCCTGCTGTTCTTCGAAATTAAGGGACTATCTATTGACAGAAGTTGTGATTGCACAAGCGTTACAATCTCGGCTTCGCTCCCAGGAACGCCGGCAGCGGCTCTTTTAGAATCTCCTTGCAGGAGTTTTGGGCCATTGGAATTTGTTGTCGGAGGTCCCCCGTCAATGGAGTAATGACCTGGAGATATTCTAAGGTCTGTATATGTGTAGTTATTTATGTGTATAATTTTATTGTGTAGAAATATTTAAGTTTAACTATATTTAGATATATAAATATTTTATTCATGATAATAGTAATCAAATAATCTTTTTGTATAAGCATTTATATTTATAGTATATGTTCACTATATGTACATATTTCAATATATATATATATATATTTTATATATATATATATATTTTTTTTTTGCATTTGTTCAAATTATATAGTGTATTTTTATATATATATATATATATTTTGCATTTGTTCAAATTATATAGTGTATATATATATATAGTTTTTTTTTTTACACAATTTATAGTATACATATATATACATATATGTTTTATTGTTCAATAAATGAATACGTGTCTATATATATATATATACATATGTACAATTTCAAGTAATCGCAAAGAAATCGTTACTATGACTTTTGGAATCAGATAGTTTCCAGGTGGACCTGCACAGATTCGTTTCCGACTATTCTGACACCTGTCCACGATGAGTATTTTGAGCAACAGCAGATTCCAGTGAAGCCTGAGGAAAACCGCTTCTCTCATGAATCCTATGATTCAGCACTTTGCTGTTTCACATCGAAAGATTCCCAACCAGCAATTTGTTGGCAAGCGTAGGGTGCTGGACAGTCCGCAGTAGCGTCAATTTGAAGGAACCTTCCGTTTTGATTGATTCCTATCGGGTGATCATTATGTGTCGGAAATCCTTCCATTGGCATAGGGCAATCCTTTTCGTTGCTGGTTGTCACATTTTATATACAGTCCCGGGAAGTAGCCAATCTTCCATCTCCATCTGAAAAGGTCTTGAAATTGGTTCAAGGGCGAAGAATATCCCGATGATTTTGTGTCCTTTGACAATCATCCTGCAAAGGGCTGACCCATTATGAATGATGGAAACTGTGCGGCTCAACGGTTAGTAAAGTAAGAAATCCAACTAGATGTTTACAATTGTTCAGTTTCTTTAAGTTTAATGCAGTAGTTCTCCTCTGATGAAATAATCAGCTAGATTCTTCAATGCTTTTTTGATCACGCGACTAGGAAGGAATTGCATTGGATGCACCCCAAAGCATACTACCATGAAGGGTAAATGTTGGGACGCAGTGGCACTAACTGGCTTGGTTGACGGTTAAGTGAACGCGGTTGCTGTTGGTGTTGTTGCGTCGTTGTCTTCGGACTGTCCTCATCCCGTCCTTGTTGTTGCTGTTGTTGTTGTTGTTGTCGTTGTCGTTGTCGTTGTCGTTGTCGTTGTCGTTGTCGTTGTGGTTGTTGTTGTTGTTGTTGTTGTTGCTGTTGTTGGTTTTCTTGGTGGTGGGGGTTCACGTTGAAGTTGTATTTTCATGCTTAATTATGTCACACATTGTTGTTCCTACGTTTCCATGTTAGCAATGTTCATGTGTTTCATGTCATTGTTTCCGTTCACCAGGTTCGGGATTCAATCACCCGAACTCCAGTGAAATCTGTTGCTATCAGTTGCGCTCCACTTGGTCTGGATCTCGGGACGTATACTCCAGATGATTTCAGATTACTTTCTAAGTTTGCGACACCATCAGTCAAGTTGTTCCAAATGAGCGCGAATAGTTTTTTCCTAATCCCAAAATCAGATGTTTGCTGTAAAAATGATCAACTGATTTCACTGGTGCATTGGAAGGAGTCAGGATCGTATCCTTAGGAGCTAGTGAGCTGCCATGTGGTGTTGGACGATCCCGGCCAGGAGGACGGACAGCAGCCTACAGGATCATCAATTAAGTCGGACAGGTGCCACTGTGGCAGGGCTGGAGCCAGACTCAGCCGGGGATGACTTGGGCCGACGCACCTGCCTAATGCCAAATCACTGGCCTACGTGCATGTAAGTAACAGTCCATATTTGCTGCTTGACTTCAGGCCATTGATTTGCCAACTGGATTAGAATATACAGTAAAAAGTATTTACACTGATAAACAAAAAATCATATTGTCCTGCACACATTTAAGAACAATGTAATTATGGTATGTCATGTCGTTTCAGGCCGTGTATCATTCGGTTTGATGACCATTCTTACTCTTCATGATATATATATATATACATACAGTATATATAGTCATGACTATATCATATCTATCAATAGCAATGTTTGACCACCATGAACCATTACAAAGCAGCTGGATAACCGATAACCCTTGCCTATTGAGTCTACTGATGGTAGTATCAATGATATTGACAATAGCTCATGTGGCTTCTGAATTTCCGGGTTTCCATGCATTTTCTGTAGTTCCTCGAGCAACCAGCGTGGGAACACAGTTGGCTTCCTAGTGGTGTGATAGGCATCAAGGCTGTTTGCTTTGCACGGTTGAATCTTTATTTTATGGTCGATTGGCAGATTGATGATTGATGCCGCATTGATGGACCGTTAGTGAAATAACAAAGTGTTAACGGAGCCTTGGCCATAGACTTACATAATTTGTTAAACAATGTCTATGACATGATTGGAATTGATTTGGTGAACGGCCGTGTATCACACCTCACGTTTTAGCAATATTTTGTATGCAGATGACACGCCACTCATGGCTAATGGGGCTAGTTCGATGATCAAGCTTCTCAAAGAAGTGGAGCAGGATTCCTCGTACTACCATTCCATCAAATTCATTCAATTTCCATTTTAACCATTCCAAGTGTCATGTTATTTGCATGAACGGAGAAAATCGGATTCGTTCCCAAAATGGACTGTACCTCGACAATGTTGATCAGTGTAAGTAATGCAAGTATGTGGACAGCCTTTTGTCCAAAAGTGGTGCACAGCAGCCGTCAAAATTTGGTGCTGGATGGTCAGCCATGGAAGCAGTGACTTCTATCAAAAACTTTTGGACTTGTAATTGCCCTATGCCTTGAAAACCTGTTGCATATGATGCCAAAGTGTCATCTAGATTGACATACTGCACGGGCTTGAAGCACCTCAGTTGAACACATCCCATTAATTGCGGCTGCAGGTTCTCCAACGAAAAGGCTTAGGTGCTCCACCAACTAAGGTGTATTCCTGCCTTTTAATGCACCTCAATTACACCTTAAGGTGTATTGAAAGCGTTCCACCAACTTTCATCAACAGACAATGGACGAGTGCTGAAGTGCTCACCGAAGCTTCACAGTAACGTCAGCAGCTGTGCGACAGCGAGATCTTGCAACAAGTGATTTTGAAACTACTGGGAAAATCAAGATGACAAGTGCCTGGTTGGAAACTCCCCTTGACTTCTCAGGGCAAATCAAAATGACCCCAAGCGCAGTTTGATTCTTACCAAAGGCCATGCTTTAGCTACGCCAGAGTAGCGCCGTTCTGGCCGCCAGGCACTGGGTGTTTTTGACCTTTAAATCTGCTTGAGAAACGCCATAATTCAAGGCTAGCAATGACCAAATCAAGTTTCTCCACAGTGTAATCAGCCCAATCGCTTGGAGTTTCAGCTAAGGCTTTGTAGCCATTTGCTTCTAAATCGTTGAAAGATCGGTATTTGTTTCACTCACGTTTGCGACGGCAGGTCAGCGAGTGCTTGGCCTGATGTTTTTATATATGTAGCCCTTCCTGATGATATGTTTTTATACAGCAAAAGCCGGCGAAACAGACAGTGCTGGCATCAGAAGAAGAAGATGAATGCAATACTATTAACCTTTGGCTAACCATTCAACCAAGCATGTTTAGAATCATTACGTCGTCAGGGTGGATTCCAAACGTAACATCATTAGCCATAATTCCATAATCCAATCGCTAATTCACCAGCCAAGAAAGTGTAATCAAGCATTATCAATTAACGATTATGAAATGATAAACCATTATCAATTGTTAATTGTAATTATAAACCATTATCAAGCTACCCGCTATGAACCAATTAACGAGTATGAGCCAAGCAATACCCATTGAACCGTCCTTCAATGGGTTCCCCTACCATCAAGGAGCCTCTCGCCCCAACACGCTGTTGCAGGTCCACCACGTTTTCCGAAGCCACGACCGTGGCAGCCGGCGTTTGAGGCGAGGCGTTCCACGGAGGCTTGAAGTGACCAGTGGTGAATGATGGCTAAAGATGGGGTGGATACAACTGGTCATTTCCAGTATGCATAAAGATAGATCAACACTAAGTGAACCAGAATGGTTCATCTTGGCTAAAGTCAATGTGTTTTATTCATGGTTCTGATATGATAAGCATGGTAAATGATGGTTACCGTAATGGTGGTGCATAGTGGCGGCGAATGCTGGTGGATAGGGACTGGTACTGGTTCATGGCGTGTAACGTGGTCAAGGTTGTTCGACGAGGGTGGATCACCAATAGTTAATAGCCAAAAAAAATGAACAAGTTTGTTTCTGAGGCACTTGTCAACAGTTGGATCTCCCATCCAATTGCAGTGACAGGAACGTAACTGCACCAAGTCAGCGCAGCGCGTGGGATTCGGAACTGGAGATGTGTAGCTGGGCCTCCACCCATAGTGAAACCATGTTAAACCTCTCAGTTCCACGGTCCAGAGGAGTCCAAAGTCAGTCAACCTGTGCTTGTAAGTGGCCCAGGAACCCCAAAAAAGGTCTCAGCCAAAATGACCTGTGCAGTGAAACCACCTGTAAGTCGCAGTGGGTATTGAACCCAAATAGTGCATCCCAACTTGCTGAAAGGTATCGCGCTCAAAAGATGTTTGGCCTTGGGACACATGGTACATACAGGGATATCCCAGGACCCTTTCCTGGTGTCGTCCGTGCAATGATTTTTTACTGGGAGAATGGGGGCTATGATTGTGATGAGATGACTGGGGACCGGTAAGGCTTTCAGGTGTGAAATGAATTGCTATTCACCGACAACATTCGGCTGGCATAGAACGCTGGCCAACGTTTGCTGGTTTGGAGAGTATTTCACCATATCTCATCCATATCATTTACAGGTTTTGAAGGCGTCAATATGTATGCAATGCAGTGTCATTGTTGTAAATGATGGTCGAAGCATGAAATGGGGAGGTGTGAGGCTCTCTGAGGAGCGGTACTGTGCTATCATATATGCTATCCATGATTCAAGCTGCAATAGACTGACAGAACGTTCGCATTCAAAGTGTTGCATCCGGAAACTGTGGATTTCCGATTGAGCCTAATCTATGTCCACATGCGTTCATTAAGCACCAGAAAAAGAAAGGAGATGGCCATCATTCTATCATCATGACTTAACAAACCTGCAGCTGGATCCTTGCCACAGGTGTGACCAGTGCAAATGTACCTGAGAAGTCATCGCTCGAAAATGTTGAGCAGTGACAGAAGATGTGGAGGTGTGCACTAGGTCACTGTGTGTGGGCCAACAATTGCTGAGGATGGAGTTCCTGAGACTGGATCGTCGTGGTATCCCAGGTTGTGAGGAAATGTTTACCAAGTGCAAGTTATAAGCTATAGGCTATAAGTCTATAAGTTATATTTGTCATGAGCTCTGTAGAGATTGTAGCAGGATGCTACCCATAGTTCTCACAAGTCTTGTTGGGCTCCCTGGGGTAACCCCCCTTGCAGTTGCACATGCAGGGCTTGCAGCTGCTGTTTACATACAACAAGCCATAACTGCCACAGGAAGGACTGATGCACATCCATATTTCTAATCTGCGTGTACAAAGAGAACTGGGAGTGGCTGAGATTTGGCAGAGGAATGGATCACTTGCGGATGCTTGGAGTGAGCAATTCACACACCGCAATATTTCGCAAACGGACATTGGGGGAACAGGTGGTTTTCCTGCTAAAACCAGGACATAGGCTTAACCGTAGCAGAGAGGAGGAGTTGGGCCAGTCACACAGTTTCAGGTTTTAGGAAGCTACAATCATCGGTCTACGGGTGTGGTTCATTAGTTGCTGAATACCGGTTGTAACTCCCGGTTTGTTTTGGCTCATGATCACAAAGTATATATGTATATCATTTATCTATCCGAAGCACAAAATGATCCTTGTCTTTCAGCGACACCGACAGGCCGAATGATTTCTGGCTGCTACGCATAAACAGCCCCAAATGGAAACATACATCTTTGATCGAATTGTTTGTTGTTTATTGGATTTGGTTGACTGCGATTGTTAATTGAGGCATATGATAGCCAATCAATGGGAAAACGAAATAGTTAGCTCAAAAGCGAGATTTCTTCGAAGAAAAAATACTTGGCCCAGAGAGTGTTCTCATAAAAGGTTTTTGAACGCAAAAGGTCCAAAACTAAAAGAATTGTTTATCCTTCAATCTATTAAGGCCTTTTGTTGAGGAATTTCCTTTGTACAACTCCTTTTCATGTATGTGTACTGGTTTTGAAAACGCATGTTTAAAGGAAATGGTCAAACACCACAAAGGTTGTTTTCATTGAGTTGTCTGTTTATCAGTGGGGTTTTCCTTTGTGCAGCTGCCTTTTTTTGCATAGGAGAAGTCGAAAAGCAAAAGGGGTTTCTGTTTAAGCGTTGCTTTTGAGGTTCAGGTGTTGCTTTCGCAGTACAACTACTATTCACATGATTGAACAAAAATCTAAAGATGGATTTGAACAGGAAAAGGTTGAAGACTAAAAGCATGTGTTGTTTTGCGAAGGCTTTTGTTGGTCATTAGGGGGGTCCTTCGTATAGCTGCTTTTCAAAATATGTGAATAGGTTTTCAATAATCAATTTAGAAAAACAAGAACCTCTTGGGGTGATTTGTATTTGGGAAGGGAGGGTTTGTTTAACGGGAAAACGATAAATCAGTGCTCACCTTTGCTAGAAACTGATCCCTCTTAGGGCTGCCGCTTGATGAAAAGGCTATGGAGATTGTGCTGCAGATTGGTAAGCCCATCGATGGCGTAATCCATGGGCTGGAATTTAGCATCATAACTCATGGATTATCACAACATGGTAATAGTGCTAGTGGTTATCATGTTTTAATACCACTATCTCATACATTATTTGACAATCCATAATAGTGATAGTGGTTATCACAACTTATGATGCATATCCACCTGTCTATCTAGCTATCCAGACAGAGTTTTCAGCGCCATAGGGCACGCTTTACGGAGGGGTGCCATAGTTGATAGATGATCAGATTGATTTACATACTGTATATAGTTTGCGAATTAGCAGCTCCAACATGACATGACACAGTTTGATTGGTTGGTTCCCATAATGGGTTAAACCCAGCTGTAAGATCAAGTAGTGGTATCATGATGTATCCATGTTGTTTGATCAGCAGCCAACCACGGAATTTGATCATTGTGCCGCTGGCCTAGCGCAACTTTGCTGCAGCCACTCTGTCAAATCTGGCTGGTTTCCTTGCCGCGACATCTGTGTAACTCGCGCACTTGTTGCTGAAAATAGGCAGGCAAGAAGCCGGGTTCTGTTAAATCGTGTGGAGATTGGGCCAGTGATTGGATCGGTGATTAGATGCAATTGAACAGCTGGCATGGCTGGCAACGGTAGGATCCCAGCAAGAATCATAAGTCGGCCATGCTAAGCACAAAATATGAGGTGTAGTTGGATATCACCAAGAACAATGAGATGCAGAAGAGGAACCCCACAATTAAAATATAGAACCAAAACAAAATCAGAGATTTGGGAAGGATTTAACTCAACAGCAAATGCCACCAAAGATAGGTAAAGAGGTGGCACAAAGATCCCGACAAAAAATATTGTCAATTTCTTGGATGTCTATGGGGGCACTAGGTTTTGAACTCATCAAACCATCGGTCAACACCCAAAGTGTGAGTGCGTGGAAAGTGGGAAATAATCCTTTTGGGGTCTATACTCAAATGCGGAAACTATACATGCTTAGAAGTGCCTCAGACTGTGAATGTTGAGACCTTTGAATGTTTGACCAGCTGGAAGAAGTTTTTTGGATCTTTTTGGGTTCACAACTGCTGGCTTCGTAAACAGATGGGTGCCACTTCTACTATCACCGTAGGTGTGGGGTTCCAAGCCAGCGAATCCAGGGGCTCTGTAGGTCAGTTGATGTACTGACTTCCAACTCCACTGCAACAATGTTGACCAAGAGTTCAGGCTTGGGATGGCCCTGTGCCCCAAAAGTGCTTTTTGATGCCTTTGGTATGTGGCGAAGAAAATGTACCTTGAGACAACTTGGAAGAAATCCGTACTAATCTTTGTACTGTACTCACCTTTACAAATTTGCTGAGCAATATATTCACTGTATTTCTTGGCGGCCCGTGGATCATCTTTGATATGTTTTGTTGAATTGTCCAGAGCAGAGGCTTCATGATACAGTTTCCAACCATGAGCCAACCATTCCGAATCATTAGCCAGTCGTTAGCATATATGTGTTCAACATCGTCCAACAATCTATCCATTCTCCCAATAGAAAGATCTGTAAATCAGACCGCACAACTTGTGCACCTTTCTAGGCGCGGCGCAGCAGTCGACTTTCATTTGGTTCGTTGCTCAAAGGAGACGCCATTGGTGACATGATGTGGGGTCGAAACTGTGCCAGCACCCGAGGAACCTGTGGTGATCCAAAGTATGTCATGTATAGTTGTTTGATGGTGCCACATGCTGGGCCATCAATTTGAGCCCTTTGAGCCCCCAAGTTTGTGGAAGAAGATGAACAATTTGATGTGTCTTCCAGCGGTTGCGACAAATAATTGCTGACAAGACGCAGTTCAGATGAGGTGATGGCTACTGGTTTCTGAAGACATTTGTGGGATTATATATCGCTCATAGAGAACGGACGACAATGAAAAAGATCTAAAAGACTGGGTGGCCTCCGGCCATTAAGTTAGATACTGGGTTTATACTGGGTTTACACATGGGTTTACCTTATACCCACTGAAAAATAGAAGTCTCAGCAAGGGATACAGCCACCGAGAAGAATACGGGTCGTTCCATGACCGATGGCCGCCTCTCCTTGGATGACGATGTGATTTGCGCGCCATGGAAAGCACCTACCACGACAGGCGGCTGCGGGAGATGCTGTGGGGACCAGCGGTTCACCAATGGGCCCACACAGCAGCCCCTGCGGGCCACCAATGGGCCACCCATGTACCAGCTACCTCCCAACTTGATTTGCTTTTAATGGCTGCCGTCCATGCCATGAATTCGAAGATGTTCATTTGCTATGACTAGTTTGTAGGACGCATCTAAAAATTGACTGAAGACGTGTGCTTGTTTCTGCTTGAAGAAGCTGCGTGTTCCTTTCTACTTGTTGGGTTACTTTCATTAGTTGCAGCAGCTGAGTGTAACGATTTCGGACTCCCACGATCTAGCTGGTTGGTTCTGGTTGACTAACATTCTTCACATGGGGTCAAACCAACAACCATATGCACATATCACATCGATATTCCTCGAAACTTGTAGCACGACATCCCAAGGAAGACCATTTCTTGATTTCTTGATGATAGTGTCATTGGTGAATGGCTATGGCTACTACCATCAACAACCATGGCTATAGCCATCCAAAACCATTCACTTGATCCTCAACAGCACCGCAGAGTATTTCTACCCCTGGATTGGTGAAGATCGCAGGAGTTGATCAAGGTGATTGATTTGTTGGCTTCCCTAACAGTCAAATCACCGTGATGTGCTACAGTAAAACAACACTGATTATGTTTCAAATTGTCAATTGTCAATGACATTGTGAATGGCAGAATAACTGTTGTCACAACAGTTAATCGTATGGTGAATGTTGCTTAGCTTCGTATCAAAACCAGCGCTGCATGTTTACGGTGTGCTTTCGCTGGGGGGGGTTCTTTTCGTGCTGCGTGATTTCTCTTAACAATTGTTTTGGATATTTGACCACAGGTATGAACCCCATAGCTTCGTTGCGGAGTTCGAACGAAAAAGATGAACTGGCTAGCCGATGAATCATATTCTACAAAATCCTCCTAATGATAGGCAAACAATGAACATGATCCGTAAGAAATCCAAGGTATCCAGGAGTGGATTGAAAGATCTTCCTGTGCAGCTTCACCAGGGCGATGCAACTTGGCAGGTCGGAGCCGAGCGCTTGCCTTGAGAGTCCTGCCATGTCTTTGCTCTATAGCTTGGAGGCCTTGCGACTGAATGGCTGGTTGGCTGGTTGGCTGGTTGGCTGGTTGGTCGGTCTTCGCCACTGAGCGTTTGCAAGGCTTGAAGTCATCAGAGAAGAGTTACAGAATTATCAATGATCATGGCTAATGTCAAGTGATCAACTCAAGCTGCCAGCTGTATTTGAGCTGATCATGCTTGATCAGCTTGCGTGTAGCTCTCGACTTCGAAATTGACATCTTTTGAGCACATTGTTGCAATGACTTGCGGAAGGCATGAGCACGAAGGCGCACTTGTGCATGAGGACGGCATCCACCAGCCCAATCAAGTGAAATATGGAGTTTGGAGTTTTGGCAGTGCTTACCAACCGAGGACACCAACCAACATTGTATACTGGATGGCAGCTTCCTTGCTTTCAACCCATTTTTTCAGCGTAATGTATACTTATATATTATTTTCCACCCATGCTGCCGTGGCACATGAAACCATCAACTTCCCTAGAGGAAGTAGTAGCGTTGTAAACTGAAAGACATATTGCTAAGACTAGATGTAATTTGAATTCTCAATTGTTTCTAAAATTGGGCGAAGGATTAATGAAGGGAATGCATGAAGCAAAAGGAATGAACAGAAAAATGACAAGTGCTATGTTGGACAAAATGACCCTGCCCATGGAAAAGGTCAAGAAGCATAGAAACTCGGCTCAATTTCAATGCAAGCATCAGCGAGTAGAAAACAAAAGAAATACATGAACAATTTGTGCATGTTCAATCCATCGGCCAAAATGGAAGCTACAAAGGAACGTATCACACAGCGCAACATCCCCGTGCCCGAAGATCAACCCCCCCTTTCCCTTGCGGCGCGCAGGTTCGCATGGACCGCGAACGTCAAGAGTTTAAACAGCAGATTCAACGTTTGGGGCTGAGCCGTGGAAGGCAGGTCGTGTAAAATCATCAACGGTTGTCATTTGATTTCGCACTTATATGTGATTCAGGGGAACCCAACAAAATTTAGACAGCTGTTGGGTACAGGCAACAGGTTAGTCATGTTTACCAGCAAACTGGTAGTTTCTTTGGCATTACCTGGTTGACCAAACTCTTTGGGGTATTGCCTTGGGGTCCTCACCCAGCGCTAGATCGCCTTAAAAGGAGGCTGTGAAACCAAGACCAGTATCCAAGATTCATAGTGTTACTGTTGTCATTGATGTGGGGAACCAGTTGAGTCATGATAACGCCTAGAAACTGCTCCAAACGTTTCTATCATAAGAGCGTAGTTGGTCGATCAGAGATCTCGGCTTGTCGATGTTTTCCTGGAGTAAGCAGAGACATCCCACTAGCATCAACCAGGATCAACCGTAAGCCATGAACACATGAGAAGATGATAGAATTGATGGTCAACTGTAGATTTAACGCTCGGTGAATGGTGAATGGCCAACCATTGACTGTAATCATTAAGGTTGCTTCTTGGTTCATGACAGTTGTTGACCAACCTTGACAACCAACCATGAACCAACCATTGACCTGGCACCATGTGACCACCATGAGCCAAGCGCCATAGGATTGGAGGAGATGCTTGGAGCGACCCCCAAGGAGCGTCCGATGTTCGTGCCTTCGGACAGGGGGGGTTTAGACGAAGGTGTTGGTGAGTGAGTGAATGATTGATGGTTAAGAATGTTTTGTGATCATTGATGATGATCATATAATGATGGTTGAACAAACTGGTGAAAAAATGTTAAGAATGAAATGACATTCCCCATGTTTGTTCAGTCATGGTGGTTGATTGCGGAATGCCATCACCAAAGCTTCCAGGGAAGTCGACCAATTTGGTGGTTTCTTAAAATAGGGGTACCCCCAAATCATCTAGTTATAAACCATTTATATGTTATAAACCAATCATTTTTAAGGGGTCCCCTATGGCTTGAGAAACCCCCATTGAGGGCTAAGATTCCATCGTGAAGCCTCACCCGGAGGCTTCCACCCACCGGTCCAGCTTCATCCACGGTGCGCGAAAACCGGTGGACCTCCAAGTCCAGCTCGGCGTAGCAGCGATGACTCAATGGTTGCCAATAGACCAAAACGAAAGGTTGAAACATCGGGAAACAAACATTGGTCTATTGACAACCTCTGGTTTGCCAATGGTTGGGGTTGAAACATCCCGCAACTGATTACGTGACCCCTAAAAATGATCAAATAAAAATGTTCGAACAAGATCAACTGTTGAATAGGGGACCCCTAAAAGGGTTTGGAACAACAACTGTTGAACAAAACTGTTTGAAACATCCGGAAAATGTTCCATTGTTGTTTTCGAGATGTTCGAATGTTGAAAAAGTGAATTAGTATTTTGATTACAACCATTAAGAACAGCAAGTTTTCGCTGTTGACTATGATTGGCTGTGGAAGCATTTTGGTTTAGCATGGTCTATCATGTTTTTTTCCCATTGCTATGTACTTTGTTACTGCAACCAGCATGAACTATGAATGACCACGATAGTTCTTCATCAACCATTAAAAACCAATAGCACTTGCAATTGTTGTTTCGTCATTACAAGCAACCAACTAGCCAGTGTTTATTTGGCTAGTAGTTTCAATTATCTATCAACATAACTATACCTGGGGATGACTCTATCGTGGACTAATTGCTTTAGGATTGGGTACAATCATCCAGTTACATGCAAGGTTCTTCTAGTCACGCATCGCCTATGCTTGACAAAGGTCCAAAGTCATCCCCACTTGCCTTCCTGTTTTTGGCTCAAGATGCGGTGAAGAGTCACAGGTGACTTTTTTCCATATGGTTCTATGAATGGTTACCAGCTGGTTTCCGACTCCATGGAAGATATCAAGTTGCTAGTCAAACAAGGCTAGGATCATGCAGGATCGATGCTTCCAAATCATTCCAAAGCAATTCAAATTTGTCAATGATTCAAAGAGTACTGATTCAGTGTTCAACTTGAAATGAAGCAGATATATGCAGATCATTTCGTTTGATGATGGATCCATGCTTATCCAAAACTCATTGGGACCAGGCTCCAAACTTCGTTTCAGCCACGCTGGGAGACGTCCTACGCAGCTGAAGAGCTATGCAGCATCACGAAAGAGCCATGGTTAGTAATAACATGTAATGATGCTATGCGGAAACAGGGTAGCTGCCCAACGCGGTGGCGGAAGTTTCCGGCATGAGGGGCATATCAAGAGGAGGTTTTTTGAGATGAGCTGATGGTGTGGATGATGGTTGAAAGTGATGATGTCGGTGATTTTATTTTGCCGGTGATTTTTATGTTTGTTTTGGTGTGTGTGTTTCTCTCTGATGTTTTTTATTTTGGTGTTTTTTTTCCCGTGTTGGTGTTGTTGCCTTGGTGTTTTTTGTCTCCTTTTTTTTTCCAGGCACTTTTCCTTTGCTAATGTGTTCTTTTTTCTGTTTTTTTGCTTTGCTAGTGTTTTTCACTGAAAACCTCATATAATTTGACAATCAGCCGCAAACAAGCACACAAGTCCTCTTACAGACGCCGCAACCTTGTTTTTCCTTTGCTGGTGTGTTTGCTTTTGGTGTTGTTTCTATCTGGCGTTTTTCGCTTGTTATTTTTTGCTCCGGTGCTTTCTTTCTGTGCTGGTGTTTTCCTTTGCTGGTGTTTCTCTTTGGAGTGTTTTTGTTCTGGGTCTTTGTCTTCGAAGGCGTGTCTTTTTTTTTTTTCGGATCTGCCATTGTTTTTCTTACTGGGCTGTGACACCTGCTTGGCTGTGACACTTGCATGGCTGGGAGCCTTTCTTGGCTGTGAGACCTGCTTGGCTGCTACATGATGAAGGTGACAGAGATGATGGTGATGATGATGATGATGATGATGATGATGATGACGACGACGACGACGATGATGATATTTCTTTGTTTCTCCTCGAACCTCCAGAAGCGTTGCAAAAACCTTTTTTTTGAGGGGTTTCTCCTCGTAGTCGGGTGCACTTTTTGCATATCTCTTTTTCTAAACGCCCCTGGAGATCCACATGATCTGCAAAGCTGCCTTTCGCCACAGCGACATGCAATTTTTGGCGATCCCTTTCTCGAATGGCCTCCGCACCCCACTGCTTGACCAACTTTCCCTTTCGAACGTCCAGGAGCACAACAAATTGAAAAACGCAGCATGTCGCACACTTTCAGTCATTCACGCTCACACACATCTTTAATCTTCTTTCCGATTTGACAGACTGACTGCTTCAACCTTCCATAAATCGGATGTTTGACTTCCAAACTTTGATTACTCATACTGTGAAACACACATGAGCATTGTTGATGCAGCATGTTTACACTTGTGTAACCATCCACATCCATCAACCAACTCGTCTCACCATCTGTGGCACCGGTTGCGTCATGCCCGCGCCGCCATTGCCGCCGCTCCCGGAGACGGTCCGCCCGGACTCCGTCCGTCCGGAGACCCGACCGGACCGACCCCGACGAACGAGTTTGAGGAGCGCTGAATTGCTGCTGGGCAGCGTTCACAGTGGTTGGACGACCCGGTTTTGGAGTGATCCATAGAACGGGTTGATGGTCACATAGCTGGTTAATTGCCATATGACTGGTTCATGTAAATGCTTATAATGGTCGCTAGTGGTCCATATACCTGATTAATGGTCTCTCCATAGAACCAGCGATAGACATGTGTTGTTGTTAACCACAAATGTCCATATGTGGTCCAGTGATAGATAGTGAACGGACGCTTCATAGTTGATTCATGGTCACTATGGGTTAGCAACATTTGTTCCTAAAAAATGAAGGGTTTTATTGATTGATAATTGATGTCAAATAATGGTTATGATCATTGTGATGGTTTGATCATGTTAAGAAATAGGAATTACGATCGTCAACCAACGGTAATGGCAAATGGTGATTCAAGATGTTTTTTGTCCCTGGGTGGAGAACGGTTTGTAGCTAGTGACCTAAGGATGGTAAACACGAGTTAAGAATGGTTCATGCATGTTCATGCTGAGTGTGAAAAATGATCCGCCATGGCAAATAACGGGCAATAAACGCGGGTAAGTATTAACGATGCCAACAATTCCAGTAATGTTCAATTTTGCGCTCTCCAATAGCAACCTATCGCCCTGCTGAAAGCTTTCATTCTGGAAATGCCACTTGTTGACATGTCATTCATGCGGCTAGTTCTCTAGCAGCCAACATCTCTGACATGTCTTTCTGGCTGTGGAAAGATCAAGCGCCAATCAGCATGCAAAGTACCAGGAACTTGAACAACTTGAACGCAAGATTGAATGTCCCAGGAATGGTTGAAGCACGTTGTTTCAAAGTGGTGACAATTGTTTGTTTCATCATATGAAGCAAATCAAGCTTGATTGCTGCTATTGAAAGCTACACAATTTTAACTTCCTAGGTAGTTTTCTGCAACAAAAGAACAACTAGCTATTTTGTTAGGATGAGTAAATATTCAAAAAAGATACGAATCTATTATGTATCCATGTAAGTCTCTATTTATATGTTCAACTGAATCTTTGACCTCATATCAGTAGCCGCCACTGTACATTAAAAAAGAACACATCTTCGTCCACTTACACCACTAGTCACCACATGTTTTTCCATGATGCAAGTCGCAGTATAAAGACATCATGATTGCCTCTACCACACCAGTGTATACCGGAGAGAATCCCCAATGAGAATTGCCGTTCAGAATGCTATGTCGATCAAAATGAGGAGCAGCTCCAGCAAAGTTACAGCGGTACGAGTGATGCATCCAGCTCGCCTTTGATCAATTTTGTAATGGCTACCGTTGAATAACGATGATCAACACCTAGGTTCACCAATGAGAGTATAGCAAGGGTTACAGAAATGGTTGTTAATTAGTGGCTAGAATAATGTTGTAACTATGGGGGATCACAAGGCACAAGAGCCAACATTCACAAACAAATTCTTGGAAATCATCAGCACCCCGGTTGCAATGCTCAAAAAGAAGCTTACCAGAGGGGTTGTTTATAGCAAACAATTCTTAAACGTCCATGGTCGCTAGGATGCTTGGGTTCCGCTGAAGTTTGATGGTGCCATCACCGGACCCAGAAAAACCTGGGGCTTCCAACAATGGCGGACCTGATGGATTGAGAGCTACCGATGGTATCCTCTCTGATGAAATAACCAGCGCCCATCCGAATTCGGGTCATGTGATGACGTAGTTCATGAAGCCCTGAAGCAACGGGCATCACTGAACTTTGGTACCTATGTGATGGATCTATCGAAATCTTTACGCAAATCATGGTGGTTGGATCAACACTGGTGGTCAAGATCAATAGAATGCTGGAAACACACCGTGTCGTGTGGATGGGCACCTCAACCTCGGAGAACGCTCGACTGGATGGTGATCAGAAACCGCTTGAGATCTCCAGGATGGTGGCATTTTTTCGCTTGCCAAGTGATTTTTGTTGGGATACTGTACCATTCAACCCATTCATAACCATTTAGAAACCCTTGCTACCAAGCAAAAACCGGGGCTGATCATTATTGCAACCACTTTTCTTGTCAAAGTGGGATTCTAAGTTGTGGCTTAGCGTATTCTCCCATTGCTGGCAGGTTCCGCTTGTCTTTCTGGGTTTCATCTCACGTTGTCGCCGCTTAGGCTGGTGGATTTGCCCGATGAGGTCATAAGGGCCGTGACGCTTGGAGTGGCCTTACAAGGCCTTGGAAAGGAATGGCGCCACAGCAGCCAATCCATCGGCAGCTTTCCTTGGAGACCCCATTTGTCGCGGCCAACACATCGCATCCAATACTTTCTGAGCCATGATTGGGGCACTTCAGGCGCCCTGAAACATATCTCAACGTTTGAGTTGGAAGCTTGTTTGATCAACAAATCTCAGTGGTTTAAAGATCATGACCTGCCCAACCCTGAGGCTGGCTGAAGTATTTTACCCTGCTGGTTTTCTTCAACAGCCGTGCATCTGCTGTGGTGACCTTGATCGTCAGCAGTGTGATAGGGATTCTTTGCAGTCTGGAGTTTCTTCCCAAGAGCGGGTGGTGGGTATTCCTGGGTATTCCTTGGTGAGATTGTGGCTGGGCTGAGTGACTTTCGCACTTAGTTTTACTTTTGCTGGTTTCTTGGCGAGTTTTTTTTGAGAACCCATTGAAATGCTGGCATTTGTTTAGCCCCAGCTCACAGCGCAGGTGGCCATTGGGACTTTGTTCTTCTGGCAACATGTCCGGGATCTCTTCAAGTTGCCGCAGATGGTCTTCCTGGATGGTCTTTGTATACCGCAGCATGACGATGAACAGAAAACTAAGTGCATTTATGGACTCGCATCCTTTCTTGATCGGTCTGATACTCTTCTGATGCTTTGGTCACCCAGATACTGCACCCGCTTGTGGTGTATGTATGAAATCGGTTGCTTCTTGTTGAAGCAGACCGGAGTGGCAACGAAGAACGTTCTGATCTTGCCCGTTCAAACGTCCGTGCTGTGGTTTTTGTGCTACATCCAGGTGAGCTTTGTTTTCCTGACGGCACTCATCGGCCAAAGGGTGGACAATGTCTTCAATTGGCATAAAGTGGAAGGAGGGCTTTCGCTTGGGGCAGTGGTTGTCATCCAAGTCTTCGTTCTTTATGCTCCTTATTTCTACATCATGAATCGCATGCTCCACGACCTCGAACAGCTCCCCACGCTCTTTCGAGACTTTTCCTTGGAAGGAGATGGGACACATGGGCGGACAGACTTAGCGCGCCAGGGGTGATAGCCCAAGGAGGGTCAGTTTACAGGACTGTTTCAACTATTAACCATTTATGATGTATTTCTGATAACTATCAACCATTGACCCTTAAACATCAATCTTGATCAAAAGTATTGATTTGACTATCAACCATAATCAATTCAACTCTTACTATTCAAAGAATATGTATTCTTGATCTATAAGAAGTAAGCCGCCCGCCATGATCAACTGAAGTGACTAACAGGATCTCCACAGTAGCCATAGCAGGGTAATGGCAGTGGGCCAAATCCCTGTATCCCTGGTTCCCCTATCAATAACCATTGTTTTCCCTATTATTATAAGTTATTATCCCTGGAGAATTGGTTGATTCATATTGACCCATAGCCTTATGAAGTTTGCGATGCCCATGCGGCTGCAGGAGCTCAGTGCTTTTGCTGTTCTTCTGAGCATCTGCATCCTGTGACCAAGGAGGAAATGCCATGCGATCGAAAGCGGATCTACAAAGTCTTGAGACATTGGGCTGGAGTTGATGCAACTGAGGATATCCAGAGCATTTTCAAGGACCATTTGGATGAGCATGTGACTTGGCACAAAGCTTTGGTGCTGAAGTTGGAATGATGAGTAAATCGGACAAGGAAAAAAGGACCACTTTAGAATAATGACTACTGTTTATAAACGTGGATTTTCATTTTATAGTGGTTATCATCCATCATGAATGACTACTCCCCACTACTTGCGGTGGTTATTACAAGTAAAGTGCTCAGTGGTGTCAATACCACACAACGATTTCCGCTTGCGAGATATTGCTTTATTTTTGCGTGCACGCTATGAATAAAACACATACATTCGTACAGTATGTATGCAGATATACTTACAAAGGTATATTTTACAAAAGCACATATAGACACATGTGATGCAAGCTAGCCATATGCCTGAGAAATGTGGGCACCATACAGGCAAAGCAGTCGTGGCTGTCTTTATTTGCAGTGTTGACACAATTTCAATGAGGGGGGTTCCATTACATCTGCATACATGTATGCGCATCAATACGGGGACAGTTCGTTGCGTCTGATTATTGTGTTTTCATTAGGTACTTCAGGGTAATAAGGTTGGTTTGATATGGATTGGAAACGGTATCACTGGTCTCGTGTCTTCGAGATAGACCAGAGTAGCTGCAGAAGGACATAGGGTACATACGCGCTCTATATGGTTGTGCGTCAGGCCCAGTAAAACCCTATACCGGCCAACCCTGCAAAAGTG
The DNA here is from genome assembly GCA_009767595.1 of Symbiodinium kawagutii. NCBI lineage: Eukaryota > Dinophyceae > Suessiales > Symbiodiniaceae > Symbiodinium > Symbiodinium kawagutii. Next base: position 301,525 of record VSDK01021210.1, read on the forward strand.
ACCCAACTAGTCTTTGTTGGAATTTGTTGGCTGGTCAATATTCACCCATGACCAGATGTTAATGGATCTTCATAGACACCATATACATGGCACATATTGAATTGGATGCACGACCTTTATGGGATGCAACGATGTAATACATGTACGGCATGCATCTCGAACGTGAAGTACATTACACACTTTGAGGCATACGGTACGTGCAGACTGCATACATTGCAAAACAAATTGCCAAAAACAGTGTAATTACGCATTACATACAGCGCAGACAATGCACATATTCCGTAAATACAGCACATACACGATGTACGTTCCTACTTTAGATACATCACGTACATTGCACCAAATTTGCATACATTCCCTAGACGCGTCCGTGACTGTGCAAAACTGTACTTTGCATTTGTTCATGACATGCACATTACATAAGTGCAGTGCATACTAGTATTGTACAGTACCAGCTACGTACTATCCTTACACATGCATTTACAATCAACAATGATTTTGGTTGTTCCTGCATTCAACGTCAGTCCTTTCAATCATTACAGATACACAATGTTCTAATTTTGAGCCTTGTTCTGGAAATCCTGGTTGAGAATGGTTGTTTCCCCTGAGATGTTACACTCTGACCCTAATGCACATTAGCAATCAAGTTCTGTCAGATGATTTGTCATACAGCACTTCATGATCCAACATGCAGCGTGACATACTAGGTGGCTTACATCCCTAAACTTAGATTGTTACAAACGGATCTAGAACCTTTACCAAGGGACTTATCAGCCATCATACCATCACTACAGATCCTTTTTGATGCCATCAATCATCATCAACCATCATCAATCACTTTGCCATGCTTAACTATCATGTCCGATCACCGCGATCCCGACAGAGTACTTCTCCAAAAAAGTGCGCAGGTGATACCTTCGCTCGAACGCACCTTCAACAACAAGTCCATCTTCTTGTGGCCTTTGATCACGTCAACACGGCTTGCGGCGTGCCCCTTTATGTGTGACTTCACCTCTCATGAATTCCAAGCTCTTGCTGGGAACATCCACGCAACCGACAACACATGGCGCAATGCAGGATTTCCAATCTACATTTTCTTCATGTCGTTCTGCTTGGTTCATTGCAGCTTGCTCATTGGTCGACTGGGGGTTCGCTGGCGTCGGTGCGTCTTGCTGGTCCAGGTGATGGTGTTCTTGTGGGTTGGGCTTATCTTTGCCATGGCTTATATGATAGCAGTGGGAGTCGGCCCAAGAAAGTTTGAGTTTACAGCTATAGGTCTTTTACCTTTCTTTCTGCTTTGCCTGGTGATGGTCTGGAGCATTTATATCTACGCAGTCGCGGCATCTTGGTCCCAGACTGCATTGAAGGACCCGGAAGATACCATAAAGAGCGAAGGGAGGGAAGGGAGCAAAGAAGCGGCAAATGCCGTCGAAGCAGACGAAATCAAAATCGATTGAGCGATTGAAGATGCATAGACTTCAATCGCTTCAATGTTTTTTGCGATTTGATAAGGATGTGTCGGAATGATCACCAAGCATTATCTAGTTGGTTTATCCCCTGTTGTCATTATAATTTCCTTGTTAACAACCACTGCTAACCCTGGTCAATGTAGTTGAGGGACCCGCCATCTGATCGTTTTCACTGCTGCCATTCCCTGGGGCTGACGCAGCCTGACAAATCGCCGCCGGCAGCGGTCGTCTCCTTTAAAAGGAGCACTGCTCCGAGTTCAGCAATCATTTTCGCAGCTAATCATCCTGGTGGTTTGTTCCAGCTGGTTTGATCCAGAGTAGGGATATCAATAACCACAATCTTGCTATACTGTATATTATGAATTTATTTATATATATATATAGTTAGTTAGATATAAATTCATATATACATATACCCAATGATTCAAATGGTTTCCAAAGATTTTGCTTCTCAATGAACACTGTGACGTGATTGAAATGGAACTACCAACGAACTGTGTGGTCTCCGATTGGAGCGTGGTCACCAGCAAGAGCTGAAAACGTGGAACGACAAGGGCCTTGCAGCGCCTCGGAAGTGCTCGGAAGCCTCTGGCATGCAACTACCAAGTAGACAGGCGTGGATCAATCCCACAAAAGTTTGCCATCATTCCCACGCTTGAAACGATCTTTGATATATATATATATATTTATTTATTTATTTATTTATTTATTTATTTTGATTTATATAATATGTATAGAATGTGTAGTTTATATTTATTTACATATATATATATACATTGTGCATTACCTGTATCAACCTGATACCTTTTACCAAGCGTCACTAACAACCAGCAAGTACTGTTCTGCAGTATGAACTTTGATAAACCAATATTGATTCACCACCCATATTGTTAAGCATTCAATTACGATCCTTGATTATCAGTTTGTTAACCGTGAGTAATTATCGAATATATTTGTATGTTTGTATAATGAAATGTTCTAGATATGCATACTATGACCATTTTGCTTGGTTAAACAATATCGACCGTTAAGAGCCATCATGATTGACCCACTATGAACGCAATTTGAAGCATTATCACCCTACTTGTATCACAATTTCATTGATCTTAAGTAGTGTTCACCTTTTTTTTTGTATCTTGAGCATTACCATGTGATTTGATTGATCATGAATTTCTGCAGTCTTGAGCTACAGCGACTGGGCATCAACAACAGTGCGATGGCGACGTGGAGGACTCCTTGCAGTACGAGACCGTCTCAGACCGTCGTGCAGAATGGCTGGAGAGCCCAATGTCCTGACAGCGGTTGGGGTTGGTAGTTGCTATGGTGGTTGAATGATGGTTAGATTGTGCAGGTGCATGGCAGAATGGTTTAGGATATAAGGGTCAACGCATAAGTCTATGATGGTATGCTGATTTATGCTTGGATCATGGTTGCCATTTATGGTCAATGATACCGGTGAGTACTGGTTTACTGATGTTTATAGTGTTCACGTAAAATGGTTTGTTGCTCCTTAGTGTGATCTTGGGAGGTTAGTACATCTTAATTTGCTGCTTATTGATGATCCTGGGTGGTTACATAATTCTGATACATGTTCATTATACTGATACTTGTCAATCAATGCTGGTTGGTGGTGGCTCGCTGGGCATGCAGAGGTTTGCGAGTTGCTCACCATTAACCTCGGCTGATGGAGGGAATTGGGTCCGGGGCAGGTTTGACAGGGGCAGAGAGATCAATGCAATCCATTGAATCCAGCGGTTACCTGTGGATGCAGCAATTCTGTCCTTGAGACCTTTTGTGATCAAGATCCCCAGTATGGCACATGATGCTGAGGTATGCGATGCACGACTAGGACAGCTCTACGCTGTTATCATTGGCTTGAGCACAATTGTGGGGACAGGGCCATGAATTGGCCGTCCGTGGTCCTATCCAGGCGTTGCCTCTTGCACCATGTTCAGGGCTCTGGACGGGTACCCTCTGGTAAACAAACATGGCAATGGAAAATCCACCATTTTTGTTGGTTTCCCAGGGTTTCACTATAAGATATGGTGATTTTCCATTGCCATGTTAGATTACTGGGGTGTACCCTCAAGAAATTGTTGGTGTCTTGATTCGATTCATCACAGAACATTCACTGAGGATACCCATGGCGTAGCATTGCCCCTTTGAAGCGTTTGTTTGTTCTTCCAGGAAATGGCCCGCGCTTGAGGTTTCACGCTACTGTGAAACTTCTACTATGACAGTATTTTGCCATTCGTTCAAACTAATTTGAAACCACCGTTTGCGTGCCAACTAAAATGAATGATTCCCATTGATTCCCGACTAGGTCTCACAGAAGGGGGAGGGGATTGGGGATGTACGGCGTTGACCTGTCTTTTGAAGTGCTGTGTTTGGCTCAGTGGTAGTGGAACCCTGTGGCGGCTGCAACGAAGTTTCAGCGATGTCCGGTTATAGCGCAGGCCCCGATCACGGGTTGGGCAGCTGTGACCTGATAGCCTTAGAATCCAACATCTCGTAGACTTGATACAGCTTAGTGCGACTGATAATGATTACTGTAGTATTTTGTTGTTTACATTATGTTTAGATATGTTATACGATATATCATCATATATATATATATATATCATATGTGTTTAGATATATTATGTTGTTACTCTATTTATTGAGGGAATGGTCAACTTGATGGCAGAGTCGTCCTCATGGCAAGGTGAACATCAACGTGTAGGTTTATGTTGCTCCAGTCAATGAATGATCAGTCTCACGGAGATCTGCCACCAGCAATGACTTGTTGTCCCTTGGGAGGATGGTTACGCTATCAGGCGAGGTTACGCCATCAGGTCAAAGCGTTGAAGGGAAGCTGAGAGGTTGGAACTCGTAGACTCATCGGTGGTGTGGAGTTACCAAGATGTGACTCCAACCGATCGTGCAAAAGGGACGTCCGTTCAAAGCCAACCATGGGGTGCCCAACATTTACGGCTGCCGTTGCTTGAGATTTCAGCTTGTGAAGGTCATGCCCTTTGCAACAACCCCGCCAGCGCGATTGCATTTTTTGCCTTGCGACGTTTCAAGGGTGCAGATTTGCATTTGTGCTGGACCAATTCCAACTTCTCAAATGATAATTTGACCAAGAATGGTTTGATTTGGTTTCTAAGTGGCTTCAAGAAGTGCCATACTCACACGTTTCATATAGGCACACTATTTTCTCATGACACAGATGTTCCTTTCCTGCTTCGCTCTGCTGTCAAAGAAAATGAGGACATTGGCAACGACAAATCTATATTGACATGCGTTGACAATTACTGGCTACTCAGGCGGCACATATGGAATCCACATTTCTTCCTTGCGCCTATGATGTCATATGTTTTGTTTGTTTCTTCTTGAGCACATGGTCTCAGTCTCAGAATGTTGTATTTGTTCAAAGTTTATTGTCGATCTGGTTTTCTCAATCGTTTCGATATGTATGTTCCCTTTGCCTTGGATGTTTCAGTTGTTTTCACTCTTTGTTTAGTATTGCCATTCAAGACCAGCCCGAAGGTCTTGAATCATTCACTGTCCGCTTCAGGCTTTATGGCAAATGGAAGGGAGGCATTGAAGTTTTTTTGACACTCTCTCATGCTGAATGCATATTCAAAACAACCATATACACATTTTCCAATGCAAAAACCTGCCCCTGATGGTTTGCCCCTACTGGATATATGCGTGTATAGCTATATATATATATACATATCTATTTGTTTATTTGTTTATACACACATACGTATGGACCAGTATGTGTATACATACTTATGTATATTAGTGTATGCACAAACAGAAAGATATTTATGATATACTGTATATGTATATATATATATGTAATATATGTACACATATAGCAAAGATGTAGGTACAAAGAGAGAGAGAGAGAGAAAAAAAAAAAACATGTCAAGTTACAGAAGGCTATGTCAATGCGATATCAGTGATGCCCATTCCTCTACCTGGCCGCCAGCAATTCGGGGCACCACCAGCCACAGGCAACATGACCACAGCTGATCGCATCCTTGCGCAGCCCGAGTTGCTGCGCCCCTTGGGTGCAACCAGATGTGTTGGTTTGAGGTACTGCAATTATCGATGGTTGCTAATGGTTGATGTGTGGTAGTCATTTCCGGACCAATGGTTTTGCACCAGACCATTTTGGATGAGGATCAATGTGTTTGAGTCATTGGAAAATGTTGTTTTGCTTTTCAACCGCAGATAGTGGTTGAAATCTTGTGAAGGGTTCACAGCCAGCAAGGACCAACATCAAGTCCTACCCAGAATCTGGTCACTGAGAGGGGATGAAGCAGGACCTTCGAAAGGGACATACCAACCCTGCAACGATTCATGGGTGTTTCCGGCGGCTATCCCGAATGGATGCTTAATTAGAAACAGATCACCATTTGCAGCGCGACAGTTTTTAGCAAATAGAAATTTGATTTAAATAAATAGGCTATGAAATTCAAATGAAATGGTTCAAATCAAGGATTCTGCATTGCTATTGCATGGGTTCGCACTGACAGGACTCAAACATTGTGTTCCATCAGCAACTCAATGCTTTTTGGCTTCTGTGTTTGCTTGGGTTTTCTCCATCCCGAAAAGTCACCTTGGTTTGAGACCATGAAAGCATTTCGAATATGGAGTGTTTCAGGTAGTGCTTTCAACACTTGCAGCCTTGCAGAAATGTTTCAGTGCTTTAGTCGGGGACGCCAATGGTCATCATAGCAAGGTGAACGGCCTGTGAATCCAACTGGTTTGCCAAACATGCTTGCTCTCATGTTTCAAAGTCATTGAGTACACCTTATTTGGCGGAATGAGTCACAAGCTCGCGTTGGTTATTATTTGTGATTAACAACTTCTATCAACGAACAGTCATCCATCAACCACCATCGTTTTAGATGTTCCTTGACGTTCTGTTCGCGTGTTCGGCATTGACCCCTTAGTCCAAATTTGTCGCGAGGTAAGAACGACGCGTGGAGTCCTCAGAATGAAAACATCAAATGATCATGTGGCCAGCAAGTGGATTTGTTAGTCATCAACCATGTCTAGTCTCATAGGGAGTTACAAGAAGTGTGGCAAGCACTCTGGTTGATCCAAGATCGACCCCCACAAAGGATGGCTCTAGGAGATCAGCTTGTGAGCTCCCTGAGTTGACCAGGATGCGGGCAGGAGTCGATGAGCGAAGAGAGTACATGACCAACAGTTTGTCAAAGACGCCCAACATTTGCCTGACCAACACAACAACATGCTTGGAGAAGTTGCCAAGAAGCTGGCTATAAGCAAAGATGTGTGCTTTAGGAGTTTGTGCTTTAGGGTTTAGGGGGCAGATGGGGGCAGGGTGCATTTCTTGGGGTTTAGGGCGGGTTTTAGGCTTCAGGGTTCTTTGATTGCTTTTTTGCTTTTTCTTTCAGTGGCAAAAACAACGGGCGGCGTAGGAATTTGAGGGGTGAGAATGACCAGCGAATAAGTCCATCTAAGTTTCCAGGGAAATGTTGGGAATTGTCCATATGGTTTTGTATGAATACATCACATTACATTACATTCATATACACACATATGTTCTGAATATGTACAGTTACTTATGTTATATATGCATTCATCACTGATAGATTTGGGCCGTGGCCGGCCTTGGAAGCCATTCAGTTCGTCACACATCTAGCACGTTTTTTCGTGAACCAAAGCTGATCAAGCCCGGTTTCCAGTGACGAAAACATCCAAAATAAGAAGTAGATGCATCTCAGTACAATGATTCTGAGAGCTGGTGTCTCGTCATATTCAAAACAAGGAGGCCATATATACACACGGCTGTGGGCATTGACATACCTATATGCATGTGTTTATTTCTGTACATGTGAATAAACGGTTTCAACCTCACATCAAATAAAAACATATTGAATTATCTGAAGGGCAAGATTTGACATTGCGAGGATTTGCAAGGTGTTTTGAACGGTGTTGATACGGCGTGACTATGATTGCCTCATGAAGCATGGGGGACACATATAAATAAACCACCATCAGCTTTAAACCATAAGTAAATGAAATGGCAATTTATCATCAACTATATGGGAGGATATGGCAGGTCTATCATTTGCACCTACCATTCATCAGTAGAAGCCAGCCTAGAAATGCATCTCGCGGCCCAAGGCGCCTCGACAAGAACCTCATGAAGCAGGTCTTAGGGCGACAGGTGCGCGCACTGCACCGGCCCGCGCCACGCGTAGTTCGCATCGCAGCTTGATGATTTGACTCCTTCCTGCCATCAGGGTGAGCCATTTGTCATAGTGGTGAGAGCCAAGGATTTTCATGACATGCAGAGCTAGTGACCGCCTTGGATCTACCCTGGGTACCTTCAAGTGGTCAGCTGTCCGTACCACAGAGTTACTATGAGTTACTTGTATCTTTTGGGAAAGCAGACTCCTAGAAATGACACTTACTCGTACTTTGGATTAAGACTGAGGGCACAACGAATCCGGCAGTCCGCAAGACTTGACCACTTCCCAAGAGCTGTGGGTGATTATTGCGACTAGGTGGTTTCTATTAGCAGCTTGCTATGATCACATGAAATCGCTGTTTACCTGTTGTTTAAAACCAGTAGTCGTTATATCCCCTTTATTGTAACTCTTGATTCCCACCTACAATCAAACAACTTTGACTGAGCCCGTCTGCAATTTGATGGTTTACCAACTGCCCTTGCGGTGAACTATCACTGAGATTCCTCAGACTCTTTATCATTGAATCAACATAATCAACCTCAAAACCTCAAATTTCCAGGGAAGTTTCCCCTAATAAGAGCACGGTATGTTTGGTCAAGGAGGAAAACGTGAGAAAAGCCATGCCCATTAGGCCCTCACCCCGTGGGCCACCAGGGGCAGCTGCTTCGTTTGGCCAGCGAAGAAGTGAGGCCCGAGAAATCGTCACTGATGGCTGCACCACGGAAACGTCCTTAATTAAGGAAGTTTAATCAAGTACTAAGTATAGGGGGGCCTATGAATCAAGCACTAAGTATAGGGGGGCCTATGTATAAATATGGAGTTCATATTTGAGTTCATTGTCGTTTGTTGTTGAATTCTGTTGATTTAGGTGTTCAGGGTGCTGGTTGACCAATAATGATGGTACACCATGTGTGTTTCAATGAAGCTTAAGAGTATACATACTACGGGCACAGCTGGTAGCTGGTCCGATGAGTTTTGGAACCACTTTCTTTGACGTTGATCCTTGGAGCCATGAAATCCACGGTAGGCTTGATGAGTGCAGGGGTGTATTGTTCTTCTTGATATGCTCTCGGGGGTATTATTGGGAGGTAAACAATCTTTGAACTTTGAACTGGGAATTCATATTGACCAAGAAATTTCCCTTCGCATAGTCTTGCATCCATGTACTTGGGAGCTTGAATGAGCATTGGTCAAAAGCTGTTGTTCTGTTTTTTAGCATAGCATTCCCTAACAAAGTTCTTGTCACAGTAGCCATGGCCATCGTCCATGGCCAACAAGGCTTTCCAGAGTGCAGATTACAACTTTGGGATTGGTGGGTGAGAAAACCCAACCTTAGAGTTTCTTTTGCTATTCCAAGTTTGGCTGCAGATTCCATGCTGGCATAGACTGGGTATGTTTGTTTTTATACATACTTTCAAAAACATAAGCCAAGGTGATGAATATACTGGATATGGCAATTGGTTGACGCTTTGATTCTGAACCCATCGTTAGTGAACCATTGATGTTTGAGGAGCAAGTGGGAGCGAGGGACGAGAGTTATCCCTTAGCGGGGCCAAGAATCTCTCAAAACAATGTGACTCAAGTAGAATACCAATCCTCATAGTCATAAGTCCCTAGAATTACTAACCACTTGAGTCCATTTGTCAACCACTCTTGTCAACCATCAGTCCTAAGTTAGTCCCTACAATTACTAACCATTAGTCCCTACAATTCCTAACCACTTCAGTCCCAAAGAAATACGAGTCAACCACTCCGCAGTCGCGACACGCCAGGGCTGACCCCGAGTTGGTTCTCACTGCGGTGGTGAACGATGGCGATGCCTTGCAGCCACCTGCTGGCGAGGGCGGCGGGCTGCCGGGCCCCGAAGATGAGACAACGAGGAGAACATGTGGCGATTTCTAGCTGGTTATATGGTTATATGTTAAGGGGATGACAACTAGCAACTATAGGGGATATACCAGCATGCCGAGCTGGGTCAAGGCTTTAACCAACCAATAATGGGGGATAATCACCAACAAACTCTAGGGAAAATGATTAATAACGGGGGAACCAGGGGTACGGGGTTTTGACTCAATGCCAAGTGAACAAGCTGAAGTTGACTAGCTGTTCAACGGTCAACAAGTTGGTTGATCAATCGCAGCTATACAGCGGCTAGCAAGCTGGTCAATAAGCTGGTTCACGCTAGTTGGTGAGCCGGTCACACTCAATGCTGAGGATTGGTCCATGATGGTGGAATAGTTACTTGTGGTTGTGTAACGATTCTTCTTGCTGGTAAAATGATGTACAACGGCTTTTATTGGCTTCAAACAAGATGTTTTAGTCTAGCTCATGTCCAGTCGTTTTGCGATCACCCATTTCTCACCAGGCGGTGTTCCGTGCCTCCGCCATGCATCGCCAAGGTTTGCTGATGAAAGTCTTTGGAAGACCTTTGGATGCAAAATCGCACAGATTCGCGAAGGTTCTCACCCTCCATCCCAACAAGGGCGATCCTTAATAGGATCAGCATTGTTTGGGAATATCACCATCTCAGGAAGCACTCATACATACATATATATATATATATTTAAATAATATATATATATATGCTTATTTATATTATATACCTCCCTGTATTTCCCGTTATTGTTAGTTGTTACTTGTTTTTTTTCTGAACTACTAACTAGCATATGCCAATGCATCATCAGCACCACAAGTTCAACGATCTTTGATCATGATACCACAATTGTAAGAGAGTGACCAAGATCATCCATCACAATTTCCCATCAACCAATGGGCATTGTGAACTGACCATCATTAATTATCATGTTCCATCATTTTCCATCCTTCATTAAGCATCATGTTCCCTCATGTTCCTTCATTCAGTACCTAGTAGCCGATCTGTTATCACCATGTGGAAGATACCCTGCTTCGTAGCTTCAGCGTTTCCGTTCGGAAGCGCAGCTGAAAAATCACGTCCAACTGTGCATTGGATGAACTAAGGAAAAACCTCAGGGGACCATGGTCCACAATGGTTGATAATAACCAACAATAGCGATGAATCCAGAAATAACGATTAGTACCGATGCATGATGGTTGATCAACAGCAACAACCCACAGCCGGCAAAAAATGTTGATCATGGGGCAGAACCAGCACATATATACCAATATAAAGGGATTCGTGCGGGATCCCACAGAGGTGTGGGTATCGGAGCTTGGTGACATGTCATTCACAAGGTGTTATCCAAGGATTACCCTCCAATACCAATGCTTTCCCAACCAAGAAACCACCATAACTAGGTATGGGTGTTTCTCAAAATAGGGGACCCCCCAAATCATCAAATATTAATCATTGAAAGTAATAAACCAGCTATTCTTGGGGCCCCCTTTTTCGAGAAACCACCGTATGTTTGCACGAAACCCTGTCCTGATGGTTGGTGACTATCCCCAAGGATCAACCACGATGAACCATGGCTGGCAGCTCCAAGGAACCCCACCTTTGTACGCTCCATCCTGGATGTCAATGGCATGCTGCCGCTAGCCCATCCCAGGCTGAGAAAGGGGTGGATGACAGGGATGATCCCCCGAGCTACAGCAGTTGTTGAAAGTTTGAACAAGCTAAAATGGTGAATTTTAAGCTTAAGCCCTTCACCTGACCACTGCAAGCCCTTGATGTTAGAGCGGTTACCCACAGAACGCTGGTGAATCAGTGCCCGTCGTGGTCATTCGGGTGACCAAGAAACGAGGCGTGCAGAGGCGCAGCTTGTGCCTGGTATCCCTCATCCAGTGCTTTCGGAGACTTTTGGTTATTACTGGATGATGATGGTTAGTTACTATGATTAGTTATTAAAGATGATGGTTAGAAAGAAACTGGACCATAATGGTTAGTTATCAACGATGATGATCCATGATGGTCACAGTAATCATTTTTAAACATAAAGATGAATCATGTGTCATGACCATAATCAAGCCATTCCTTGTAGGGCTAGGATTCTCCACGTTTGAGGATGGGGATCCGTGGTTCACCGTGGATTTTTGTCCTAGATGGCTGACTGTTCACAACTTCAGACTGGCAGCCTGGCCAGCAGGTGCGAAACTGACAGCAGGAAACCCGTCACTCAAAAGAACCAAAGATGTCGTTATGGCTATGGGTCCATATTAACCAACAATAATGGGGGATAATAACCAACAATAATAGGGAAAACGGTGGTTAATGATAGGGGAAGCTATCGTGTTTATGATGTTACGCATGGTGATCCTGAAAATAGCACGTGGTTACTGCACTTGTACACTGATACTCGCAACAGAGATGCACACCGTATGTTGTTTATGTCCTTTTGACTTTTATTTTAAGCTCATAGCATGTCAGAATGTGTGACATCATGTGTGATGAGGTTTGTCCTGGTTGAATTGCCTCCTACGTTTCTGAAGCTGTTACTCCACTGCGCTTGGATTTGTTGCAGCACTGCTTCTAGTATCGCTCCCCAGATGACTTTCAGCTATGCTGTTCCATTGATGAGTTGATGCCGTGGGATTTCAAGGGCGTGTTGTGGGTATACATAGGTTGATGTAGTTGTACTTGACTACGATGCTACTGTAAACATTTGTATGTACCCAGATGCCCATTTTCAATCTGGAAGTATCTCCATTGGCATGATGCAACTAATGATGTGTTTATATAGTTATTTCAAGGCACTTCTATATCTTTAAATATGTGTACATACATATGATTATTTATACACATGTTTTTAAACATGCACATATATATATATACACATGTAAATGTACATCTATGTATGGCTACAGATCATGACCTCCATTGCCCCTCAGGAAAAGGTAGGTGAACCTCCCAACACTTTGGGCGTTTGGTTCTCTTAGGGGATGTAAACAGTGGGGGTAGAGGGGCCCTAGTTCCACAGCCATACATCCCCTTGGTCCAACCATAGCAGGCCCCAGACACTCAGGTTGTACTACGCCCCTGAAAGCGTTCGAGGTTCCAGATTCCTGGCGGCGTTGGTTGTCCTGGTCATGCTTGAGGTTGGCATGATTTCAGTTTGTCATGGTTCACAATGGTCGAAATTGTTAAGAGTAGTGATGGTCGACCTCTGGTGAATAGCAATGGTGCGCAGGGATGGCTATTGTAACAATCGTTTTGCTATGAAGGTTCATGCTAGTGATGATGACGACGACAAGGATGGAGATAAAGATGAAGATGATGAGGAGGATCATGAAGGTGATGATGATGATGATGATGATGATGATGATGATGATGATCATGATGATGATCATGAAGGTGGTGATGATGATGATGATGATTACTAATTGGCTTCCAATGAAAACATGAAGCTGTGTGCAAACGCCGGCTTGTTGTTCTCCGATTATGAAAGCAGCGGCTTGTTGCCACTAGCCAAAGACGAAGGTGATTTTCCAGCTTAACTTCTGCCCCCCCCTTTGTGTGTGATTTTGCAACATCACAGTGGTGGAGATGCTCAGTATGTCACCAGCAGCTTTGACTATGACCTTTTGGTTCCACAGGTTGCTGAAGTGGACGCAAGCATCCAAAGGAAGGATTTTGTTCATGATTTTTTCAGTAGGAAAACCTATTATTGGTTTACCCGTATGCTTTGTTTGTAGAGATGCAATGAGATGCACATTGAAAAACACAATTGTAAAATATATGTATGTGCACACATGTAAATGTGTTTATCAAAACATGCATGTACATCTGCAAATATATTTACATATATATATAGATGTATTTAATCATTTATGTATGCATGTGTATATATATATATACTGAATTTATATGTAAAGATTGTACAGTACTCTGGCTTTCATGAAACCTTGTAAAAGGGGATGGTCAGTGCTAGGCACCGACCAGCTGTTTCGACCAGGTACCTTTCAATGGAAATCAGGACAAATCATGTAGGACATGGTGCTTATTGATAACAGAGATTTTGTCATTTCAGCAGTCACCGTTCCTTTTTGTTGGAGTGATGCTGTTGGATGTGCAGATGGGGAACTGGAATATCCCCCCCTGGTCATCCAGCATGGTGCTGCCTGCCTTATGCCACACACACACACAAAACATGGGTAAAAGTCATTTGAACAAACTTATATCACTTGCGTAAATGAAACTATGAAAAGTACCAGTTATGTTCATGAGACGTTGAATATATGTTTAATTAGTGTAACTGATACTTGCATGTACTTACCCACTAGATGTGAAGCACTTAGTATAAACTTAGCTACTCGGAGTGGGAGCCCACAACTTGTGACGACACGTGTCGCTGAGGAGAGGTGATCAAGGCGGCCGTCTCATCTTCCGGCGAGGCCTTACAGTACGCCTCGGACGAGCTGAAGCGTGGCGGCAGAGCATTTACCACAATTTTAAACCCCCATGGTCCAGTCAAACATCATTAACCACTATGGTTGACTCCATCATGGAGCACCATTGCTCACCACCGTGGTCATAACTATCATTAACCAACATGTTTAATTCCACCAGTATTAGCTGCAATCATTAACCATCATTGCTACCCACCATTGCTAACCACCATTGCTAACTTGTTACGCCATTATGAACCACCATTGTTCAACAATTATTCTGATCCATGTTTATTTCCAGCCACCATTACTAAATACTGATTCCTCAATCATTAACCACTCATTATCAACCGTTATCATCCATCATTGACCATTATTAACCACTCATTGAAAACTTATGAACCACTCATGAGCCACTCATAAGCCACTCATTATCATTGACCACTCATTAACCATTCATTAACCACTCGTTAACCACTCATAAGCCACTCATATCAATCGATCACTCCTCGTTGTCGTCAAAGGAAGGCGGACAAGACCGTGGTGGCCTGCGCGGTGCAGCGCCACGTCACCGCGCTGAACTTCGCAGCCGACGCCTGGGCTTGAGCCGCCATGGGGGGAACGCCGCCTGTGACGTGGCCTGGGCACCAGCTATCAGGTCTAGGCTTCGCAGGTCACAAGTTGTCCAAGATTTTTTCAGGTTTTCTAGGGTTTTCCGAGGTTTTTGCTACTTTTTCCAAGGGTTTCTAGGTTTTCCAAGGGTTTTCCAGGGTTCGAGCTGGTTCCAAATGGGATTTTGGAGCTGGTGATGCTGGTATAGTTTAGCAGCGAGTTATGCATTGATATGTTTTGAAACCTAGTTGATTCCTATGGTATCTAGTTTCTTTTATTCCAAACTCGCGGTATAATTGTATATCAACACTAAAGCATTAGCAACCAGTGTGACATTGGTGGCAACCTGAGTGCTACACCAACCTGTTTAATGAGAGTTTAATCAATTTGTATAATTAATTTGCTTATTAAATCTCATCATTAGCCATTGTTTTCCCTATGATAAGTTGTTGGTGGTTATCCCACGGTTATCCCTATGAAATTGGTTGCTTAACTGCTTGACCCATAGCCATATATAGCTGGTATATCCCCTACTACGGTCGTTTGTTATCCCCTGGTCCCCTAGTATCAACCATTAACCAGCTAGTTAACCATTGATTAACCAACCAACCAATGGTAGCTGGTATTGGTTGAGGTTTGACAAGACTTTCCTCCGCCTGGCTCAGGAGTCGCTGCGCCGCGATCGTTCCTTTCTGGAGCCACTGATGGCAAAGACCCCACGTGTCTTGGGCCACGCCTCCGACAAGCTGCGCAGTGACAAGGACTACATGTTGCTTGGCAGCTGGAAACATCGCTAGCTTTGGATTCATATACCAATACATCCAGGGCATTCTGGGGTCCCATCATCATAGCCTTGCTTGGATTCATATACAACTAGGGCCTATCCTCTGGCCCGGTGGGTTGTGTCCCAATCGGTGAGTTGGCCACCAATAGTGAGCTAATGGGTCAGGAAGCCCACAATATTCCAAGATCTTTGAGTTACCACAAAGAGGTTCAGCGACACCATGCGAGATGATCATCCAGTGGAGGATCTGAGTTGAGGTTTGAGTTTGGGACTAAATTTTGATAGGGCAAAGTCGCAGCCTGTTTTGGCTAAGATCATCTTTCTCTTTGCACATCTATTCCTCGTGGATAGAATCCCCAGTTTCCTGTAATCATGAACTCGATAAAACTAAACATTCGGAAACACTTGACCTCCAACCAACTGCGTTTGTTTCCACCGCGACTGGCGCCCCTGAGGTTCTCTTTGATTCAGAAGGATGAGAATATGCTGCAGTGCCTCACGCTGTGGTATGAGTCGTGGGTGGAGGGAAATCAATCCCTGCAATCAGCCGATATTAATCCATTATCAACCATCACCATGGTAAGAGGCTGATTAACAGTCATAATTATTCTTAATCCATTTATTGGTGATTGATTATGTTCAGCCTCTAATCCATTATTGATGACTGTAAACCATCACCATGCCGATATGGTCGCAGACATAGGACCTGCGCTTAGCGCCACCGGGCCGCCCATCAACTGCCCACTGGAAAGAGCCATTCCTTGTTGCAACAACTACTTCGGTTTCTCAAGGCTAAGGGACTTATATAATCAGTTAATTGTTTGTGTGGAATACTGTTGAACGATATTAACCTGATTTGTATGAAGTTGTATGAAATTGTATGCCTTTGTTTTATTTTGTTTAATTACCCATTATAACTATAATATGTATACGAACATGCATATGTATGTTTACATATTTATATTGACGATAAATCAAGATGCTTAGTCATTTTCCATCATCATGATCAACATCACGTATTGATGATGGTGGACTCGATTCCTTGACAATGGTGATGATTGGAAGGCTCAACAGGGTTCCCCGAACAGTTCCAAAGGCTGGCAGTGGAACCAATGGCGCAGTTCATTCACATTGCTGATCATACGTGGTACCTGGTACGTGCCAAGTCATCAATTTTTGCAGGAATGCCTGCAATATCACTGCACGTCGGTGCCAACCCTCAAAAGTGATCAACGAACGATTAGGAATACATACTTTCAGATTCTTTCAGGCGTGCATAGGGATGATCAACATATGTCTTTTGCTGGTTAGCAAGCAGTGACCATGGTTCCTTCGTGGTACCACCGGGAGAGTTACGAAGCATTTACCGATGGGAGTGATCATCCAAGTAACTGGCAAAGGGCGATCATCCATCCTGCAGAATCAATTGTCCGAATAGAAATGAATCAGGATGTCAATGTGAGAATAGGAATAGTTCCCTAGTCAGCCGTCATTCACTACTAGGTCAGGAATGATGTGTGGGAATGCATAGTCAGTTTGCAACCAACACCTGTGCACGACGCAGTGAGGAAAAAACCGACTGCTCACGCTATGCGTTTGAACTGGAACTGTTTTCCATGTGTCATAGATAGCTGATTTTTTAATCTATTGTCACCAACTAATTAACCACAATCATAGGTTATTAAACAATGGGGGTGGTTAAATGTAGCGGATCAGCAATGATGGGATAGGATGATGGATCATCAGCAACCATGGCTTGGCAGCCCCATGACCATGGCTTGCTGGTGTTGGCTGTAGACATCCTTCATCAATGCTCAGTTTGTTTCAGCAAGTGTCAAAATACATGTTTTGCTGCCATTGCATTGCATTGCATGTTCGGATCTATTCACATAGGCATATGTGTATATTTATTTACTTATTTTATTTTTTATTTATATATATATATTTATTTATTTATTTATGTATATTTCACTATATACATATTTGATTTATATACACCATCAAGATGATGACATATGTTTTATCGTTAGTGTTTTTTAATCATATCTATATGTTTATTGATTCTAAATTTTTATATCGATCTGTATATATATATATATACATGTATTTATTTATGCTCATATTAACACATAGATAGAGATATTGCATTGTCCATGCTGCAATGGGTATATTCCCAACACAGACATCATCGCCTGGTGAATTCCCTTAACGACAACCCTTCCCCTCACGAATACCGGTCAGGGATTCTCATTGCTGTCCGGAGATCATTGCCATTATTTACTATTCTCACTGCTGTTTTTTTTCAACAGGAGTTAAGCTATTGATTCTTAGCTATCATGTTCAGTGCTATCACTAACCATAAACATTTGTCGTTAGCTATCATCATGGCTACTATATTCACTCATAGGAACACTGATTGCCGTGGACAATCCCATTTGGCGCTATAGGTATGCCTCAGACGCCTTGCGGGCGGACAGGGACTTCATCCTCAAGGCCGCCGGTCATGGGGACCATCCGCTGGGATGACCAGGGTGACGGAGATGTGAAGGAACGAACACCGACAGTAGGTGCGAGAAATTCGACCTTGGATGATGAATACCAAGCAAGAATTGGCTATGGGTCAATATTAAGCAGCCAACTATGGGGGATAGTAACCAACAAAACTAAAAGGAAAACAAAGGTTAGTGATAGGGGAACCAGGGGTACGGGGTTTTGACCCACTGCCAAATGAGTAGTTGAAGATTCCAACAAGGCATCCATGATAGTTAGCTTAATGATTCTTGATGATCAGGAACTCTTATGGGGATCAGCAACTACCAACCATTTCCAACAGCTGTATGTTTTGATGAGATTTTGGGATGTTCAGTGGTGGTACAGGGTTTGAACCCACAACTGTGCCGGTTTTGCCAAGAGGTATATAATGAATTAATCCATAATCATTGTAAATCACTTTTGAGCATGTGAAACATCATTTCTTAGAACACACCGTGACAAACAGTGCTGTATAAATCATCAATACTGGGCGTACAAGATACACATACTTTATATACATATAGATATATATATATATGTATATTTGTAGATATATACAGATATATATGCGTATATGAATGTGTGATTTGGAAATCAGAACAACCAATATGTAGTAAACATCAAGTCGTTACGACGGTATGGTCGTGAGCAAATGCTCAACCAAAAGGGATAGCTGTGAACAAAACATGCTTTGAAGATGTGAAGGGACCACTCCTTGTGCGATAATGGATCCTTTGTGTTCTTGGGAAGCCAGTAAGGTGAATGTATCCATTTTGCTCCTCAATCCAGTTCAGAAAAGGCAACCAGGATTTTCGGGGCCACTATATTTGTATATATCTATCTTTTTATTTATTTACTTATTTATCTATCTATCTACCTATTCATCTATCTATTTATCTTTCAAATTGCATGTATTTATATGCCTATATTTATGTACAGTAGGTAAATGTAATGCACTGCAATGGAATGAAACGGACTGCAAGGCAATGCAACGCGATGCCATGTGAATGGAATGCAGTCCAATGCAGATTATATGCCCAATGAATCACCTTTGCATCTTCCAGTCGCTCGTCCTACTAAGCAACTAGTAAGGGGTTCTAGGAGGCAGCGCAAGTATTTCTAGGATGCTGATTCATCGGAATGTCTATACATGCATGCATTGCATTGCAGTTTTGGTAAAGCTAGGTCAAACCAATTCTAAGCCACCTCTATTTTGGTTCACCACCCAACTCACGGTGCCCGTCAGCCAGCTCCAGGTGGTGCAAATCAAAGGTGATGCCATTCGTCACGCGTGGCACACTCTCTGGGAGGACGCGGCGACTCGCAAAGGGCGAGAGTGAACATCAGCGATGGGTTCAAGGGATGTGGACACCAGGGACCCACAACTGGCTGTACGATGGAATCTGTGGAGTATCATGACATTGGAGATCAGAACTTGGTATCCATCACAATGACATGGGAGAATAAATTGCACGGTGTGTTTCTGTGAAATTTGCATGATATATGATATGTATATATACATATATATATATATATTTATTTATTTTTTTTTTACATATACATGACTAAAACTGAGAAAGGCTAGAATTTTGGGCATGTTAGTGGTTTTACACATGTTGTATCCATGCGGTTGCATGCATATCTATATCATCCTTATGCATCTATTTGTTCATGTCTCTTCTTCTGAGTTTTACTAGATAGATATATATGTATATACATATACATAATGTCAAGATTGATAGCAGATAAATAGACTGGACAGATTTACTTCGTAGCGTGTAAATACACTTTCTGATGTATACCGGTTCCTTCGTACGTACATGCTGAGTAGTATTTGACGCAAAGTGCTGCCAAGACGCCAATATTGAGACTTGCCGAAACTCGTGCATTTCTGCGTGATCATTGATGTTTTGCCATTGGGATAAGCATTGAATAATCATTTTGTATGCAATGATAGTTCACATTGATACTTGGCCATGAACCATTTAGCGTTGATGATGCAAACACTGGTCAGCAATAGGATAAATTTCGGACGGTCGAAGGTCTGTGTTTTCGGATGTGTGGGGCCTAGGATTATTTTCAGTGTACAGAGTGTACGGAAAGCATGAACTCGGATTCGACCTCAGAGCCATGAAGGTACATTTGTTTCAATAGAACTCTTGGTTACGCTTACGGAATTGGATGTTATGTAGTTTGTTTTTGATAAAATTGATTTTCCAGTCTACAACACTATCCATATCATCTATAGGAACTTTTATGTTGACCTCCAACCCCAACACGATCAAAACCCTCCTGTTGTGTAGCTCTGTCTTTGGCATCACCTTGCAGTCACAGGACCACGAAGTGATCTTGGCAGCAGCCAAACAGGATCCACGGGCGATTCGACATGCGGGCAAGGCGCAAAGCTGGCGCTAGACATGTGGGGGGATTTAATCATGATGGCAATCCATGGAAGGCAATCCTTGAAAGCCTACGGAACCAATCATCAATGGCTAGTTGTTTGTTTGTAGATTGATAACCCCTTGTGTCAACCATTATTGACCATGTATGTACCATTGCTAAGGACGTCAGCGGCAAGCCTATCATCCATCAAAGCTTAAGACTTGGAAATGCCAGCCAAGAGCTGTTTCTGACGCTTCGGCGCTTGCAAGGCGTCCTGGAACAATCGCGACTTCGTCCTGGGGATGGTGCAAAAGAACTGGCGGGACTTGAGGCGACATGACAGAGATGCTGTGAAAACCACGTGTGTGTCAGACGTGTGATGGTGAATCACCAGCAGCTGGTTTGGGGATTGGTCGGGATCATTTGAGATCTAAAGATCTACCATTCCCAGTGGGTTGACTAGCTTTGGAGACCATTTCTCAGGTTCTCTGTGAATTCAAGCAGTGTACCTTCGTGTTACTTCAATAGTTCGGGCTTTTTGTCCGACAGTTGAACTGGGTTCATCATAATATATGGCAGTGGTCAAGCTTGGCGAACTGGGTTCATTATAATATATGGCGGTGGTCAAGCTTGGCATTGATGGCCGATTATAGTTGCCACCAATCGAGTCGTTTTTTTCAATCGTAAAAGAGTTGCACATCCCATTCCTTGCTCACCAGGATTGTGAACAGCACGGCACTCTTCCAATTGAGATGGCGAGCTTGCTGTCAAAATTCCGTCAACCACCTCGTGAACGAAGCAGTGCCAATCCTTTGACAATCAGAAAATGCTTATACAACCTTCAACTGGACCCTCAACAGCAATTAATTAAGAACCATCTTTCTCAAAATAGGGCGTACCTCCAAATCATCCTTTTACATTTATTTGTAGGTAATAAATGAACTAACCATTTTTGGGGGTCCCCTATGACTTGAGAAACCACCATTTCCTCGAAGCCATGGCATGGTTGTCGGCTCCCCCACGACGCGGGGCGCTCGAGGCACGCCTCAGAGAAATGCCGCGGAGATCGAGAGATCGCCCGCGCAGCCATCAAGCAGCTGGGACGCGCTCGAG
The DNA here is from genome assembly GCA_009767595.1 of Symbiodinium kawagutii. Taxonomy (NCBI): domain Eukaryota; class Dinophyceae; order Suessiales; family Symbiodiniaceae; genus Symbiodinium; species Symbiodinium kawagutii. Next base: position 322,941 of record VSDK01021210.1, read on the forward strand.
CTGCTGATGATTTGCAATGAGCTATTCACCATCAGCTATTAGTAGGTTTACTTAGTGGTCAATTGAAAATCATTAGTATCAGTTGAAAATCAGTAGTATCAGCAAATACTAGTAATCCTTGCAAATATAGCTAATAAATTAGTATCAGCTATTTATATCCTTGCAAATACCAATAGATTAACCACAGGTAGTGACCAACAGCTATGAACCAACAGCTGTGAACCATCAGCTACTATATAACCATCAGCTACTATATAACCATCAGCTACTATATAACCAACAGCTATTGTTCATTAGCTATTCACCATCAGCTCTAAACCTACCAGGAAGTAAACATCAGCTATTTGACATCAGCCAGCAAGCAACAGGAAGTTACCATCGGCTTTCAACCATCAGCTTGATTGAATCATGGTCAATCAAATTGATTTGATAAGAACTGTTGACGACCAGCATCATATGATATACCACCTATAAATGATTGGTTGGTTGCTCAGGTGCTGTTTGTTCATAATGTGGGCTGGATGTAGTAACCATCAACAAATTTTCTTAATCACTCATGATGACAACCATCACCAGGGAATGTAAGCAGCAATAGCCAGGCTGTGTAATCAGCATGAACAAAGAGTAAGTTCAAGAACAACCGGCAATATCAAGGGCTAATTGCAACCAGCAACAAGGGAAAGTTATTTTGATGGTTGATTGTTGCGTAGGGAATGTAACCAGCATTCTTTAATGACAATCAGCAATAGTTCGTTACAACAACTTTGGTTGGCCACTTTTGATGGCTGATTGCTGAATATTTGTCAACATCATTGCTGACGATCGGTTGCTGAATATTGCAGTGGAGAACCGACAGCAACAACTTGGGATAACCAACTATACTTGTTGTGAGATAACAATTCGCTCAGTTGGCTTGGGTTGGTTGGTCGGCGGACGAGTTGGTTGGCTGGTTGGTTGGTGATGTTGTCCACGTTGTGGGGGGTTTCACCACCAATTCTTTGTCAGATTTATTTGCACATGTGAGCGGTGGAAAAGATACGCACGTTATACACATGTTGCTTGGTTCTTAAAGCGCATTACTTGCTTCGCCCAGATTGAAGTGCACACAGCCCATGAAGAAGAAACTGCTATGTAGGGTTGACTGATGCCTATTTGCTGGTGAACTCACAGGCATTTGAAGACGGAGGTTGATTGAGTCTTAGATTCGATCATTTGGTATGAACGTACTGTCATGCAACATATTTATTGATTTTATTGTGATAGATAGTTCATGAGTGTGTAGTATGATGTATAGATTTAACATGTCTTTAAACAGAATCAATTATACATAAGTAGACATTGTGGCTTCCTGACCCATCCCGCTGGGGAAACCACAAGTGTTCGGGGCACCGACAAAGGCTAATAGCAGACTGTATCAGGGACCAGTCGGGTTGCTTGCCGACGCGGCGAGCTCAACTATCTCAACTGCGGCGGTTTGAGCTTCAGACTGCTCACTAGCAATCTATAAGATAGATTCCAATATGTCATCCCTGCAGCCAAACTGGTGTGCCCAACAATCAAGGGTATTTTAACAGCCTGGGGTCCAAGATATTTGATGTGGTCTTTCAGCATCAAATGTGTCAGATGT
>VSDK01021210.1:327067-359726 GCA_009767595.1 Symbiodinium kawagutii
ATGCAAGCACTTGGCTATTTTACTTTGGGTTTTGGTTGAAGGTTGACATGACTATTGTTGCTAAGTATGGTTGATTGGTTTATTGGTGTTTTTTTTTTTTAAATGGAAGTCAGCCTAAGTAGTGACAGTAATGGTGCTGAAGTCACCTTTGTAGAATGATTTGATGTTGATGTTGGTGTTGCTTTGTGACTCCTCAATCGCCTGAAAGCGGCAGGTTGCCGATGAGCTTAAGGAGGGCAGAGCAGCGATTGGGGCAGGGTGATTCCTGTGATATCAAGCGCAGAAAGGTTTGATAAGAAATTACTTATCGGAGCCTTTTAGAAACATCTTGGAAACTGCGTGACCAAACTGATAGTGGAACCACCTTCAAATTGTTACACCCACCTTCCATTGGTCATGGAAGCTCTTGAACTGTTGGCCAGTCCCTTGACTGTTCACTTCCCGGTGTTCACACAACGTAAATGGTGCCCTCTAGAAGTAGTTTGGGATGCACAGCTTCTGTAAGGTGTGGTTCGATTCATGTTGCGCATATTCCATCATATTCCATCCTACTGTGGACGGAATCAACTGGGACAGTCGTGGATTCTATCGACCAACAGTGAACGGAGTGTCGATCCGAGGGAACCTTTGATCTTTGGTTTCCCACTAAAAGGATATACAATGTTTGGGTGATTTTGGGGCACCTCCAGATATGGGTTGTGGTGGGTGACCACTGGAAAGGCATTTTTTCTTGCAAAACCAAGTTGGGTGAAGCTGCGTTGATGAGCGAACCCCCCATGCCTGAATCATGTGAATTGGCTGCACAGGACTTCAGAATATGGGGGTTGTAGAATCGTTGGTAAGCTTCAAGCGCCTAACTGCGCTTGGGTGTTTACATAGCTAGTTGCATGGTGTTTCAATACAGTTATCAACTAATACATATGAACCATGGCTACCCATTTTCCACCATCGTGAAGAAGTATTAATCAATGTCAAGCATTACTAGCCATTGAAACCCTTGGTACAACCTTGGTAAACCCTCGCTTAATATTGCACCCAAATATTAAACCCCAATGCTAAGCACTGAGCTGGCAATGCCACAGCTTAGATTTGGTTTATGTTGAGAATGGTTCAATTGGTTTAATATTGATACTGGTTAAAATCTTTGCTAATATGAAGATCTGATCTCAATTTTAAGCATCGGTGATATTTTGGTTGATACCAACTATGAATCTTATTTTGATTAATTAACCCATGTTTGCTAACCAAGATCCCTATCAACACAACATGAATCTTGGTTTTCTTCAAGCGTGCCACGGTGCACCAGGAGGACCCTGAGATCGTCTATTGGGCATATCAGCAGGATGAGCGGCCTGTCCTGAACTGCTTCTTGTGGCAGGGGATGGCTGGTTGATGGGGATGGCTGGTTGCCTTTTTGGGGGGTGGTAACCATGGGTTATTTGTAGTGAGCCATAGGGGATACTATTCATTGGGTCATCTTAGCTGGATCATGCACCAAGTAGATCAGCGATGGAACGGGGCTGCTGGAAGAGCCAGCGACATGTAGCTGATTAGGTAATGAGCCAAAGTCCATACGTCAACTGGTGTAAGGATCCATGAACTGTCGGAAGATGGTGAGACTGCCGCAACGAAATCATAAGAGGCAGCAGATGGCAGACCCAGAACTCAAGGATTTTTGGGCGGTTTTCGCGTGTTTTCATTCAACAATGTAAAGCAAACACGATCGTTTCTGGTTAGTTTTTGGTTCGGTCGATGTTTCCTGAGAAAAGAATCACCATTTGATTGTGTTTGCTTCGACAGAATGATATTTCTTTTCTTTTTTCGATATTTTTCCTGCATGGATCTGCAAACAACATCCGTCCTTTCAGTTACTGTTCAATGTCATGGGGTTATTCCACAACCATCCCAAATTATATTACATAATTAATGTGAAATAGGAAAGCCATAGAAAACCCATGTTTTGGGGCTATCTCCATGTTGGGATACATACTGAGATACCGCGCGATAATTGGTACATCGGCTGTTGGTTCGACCGGGTACTGTCAACAATATTGACAACTCCTAAGAATGTACTCCACAAACCATTTTAGTTCCCTATTTGTACAAACATGGACGATCCGATAACCCATGAAATGGCATGTTGAAGTCTCATTAAGCACTGTGCAGTTGTAACCATGTTTGGAGATTAAACAGTTGATACCACACCTTTTGGCTGCTGATTGACCCTACGGCTGGTTTGTCAAGAGCTGGATCTCTCATGAACTGTTAGTGATGCATTTCCAGTACCCCCTCGCTGAGGCGCGCGGCTGAACAGTATGTGCCTGGACCGATGATGGCTAGCGGCACCCCACGGAGCTTGTGGCTGTTGGTTTGTGTTGGTTGTTACCCCCTAGCATTGAGTCATTCACTCATCTCTTGTACAAGGCGGGGCCCTTGTGCCGTGCAACTAGCCCAGTGGCTGTTGATGTAAACCATTTCCATCCATTTCTGTCTTTGATTTATCAGCCACGCTGGTGTGCGATTGACAAGTTGGGTGGTACTTTCATGAATACTGGCTGCATACAAAAATGCTATTATTATGTTTGCATTTTGAATTGTATGTCTTTATAGGTACGAGCATGAGTGTTTTGACCTGTTTCTACAAAAATGCACGTGTAGATATATGAATATAGGCATGAGTTGATATATATGTATATATAGCCATACTTTTTTACATATATATACATATTAGTTTGTCGATCTTTGTATGCATGTATGTTTGTGAATGTGCCTGCAGACCCCACTGATCTATCAACCACGCTAGGTCCAAGTTTGAGGTACTTGGTTTGCCAAATACCTCAGCAACTCGGTGCATCACACCAGGCTTCATCAACCGGACAATTCGTCCAACTCTCACCAACCTTGTGATCACCACTGATTATAGATACCATTCAATCAGGATATCATTGAGAGTGGTGTTTGAACAAACATCGGATATTGAAACTACAGTTGTAACGGTACCAGAATCATGGCAGCATCTTTGCTAGAAGACCTACACCTTGGATGGGTGAAACCCTTTGAATTAAATGTTTTTTTTCACGTATCACGATGTTTGAAACATATTGAAGCCCTTGGATTTTTCTGGGAGAATCAGCGTGGTAACTAGTTCAAACCGAAGAAAAACATCCGGATCAACCACGTCTTGGGTCAGCTGCTTCATCCCCTTGGAAAACATGGAGATAAAAGCAAGCACAAACAGACTGGTTGGTGGTTCCAAAGATTTTTTTACAGTAATTTTCCCAAATGTATAAACAAATGGTTGGGTAATTGACCGCGTATCAACCGCCAACCAGCAATCACCAACCAGCCGTTTGTTGCCATGGATTTTCAACCACCATGCCCCAACTGGTACCCTAGTTATAACTCAACGACTGTGGCTGCTCAGGGGTCCACCGATCAGCAGATCAGATCTCTGCTTCCAAGGCCAGCGCCTCTGTCTTCGCTGAGAGGAGCTTTGCCTTGGCGGCTGCAGGGGTTCGGGTGCCGGCCGAATGGGTCCTGGCGTAAGCGATGCGTAGCCTGCTCACCACAGAGGTGAAAGGCTGAGCCACTGAGATGAACAGATCCTGATGGCAGAAATGGACCATTGAAGTGGGTTGTTTTGGTTATTTGAGAATGGCATATCATGGCCAATCGAGGCTACTAATGGTTCACAATCATATGCCTCCACCTGGCATTGAAGCTCAACCATGGGCACGAGTCGAGGCTCCCGGAGGTTCACCTGCACAATGCACCACCGAGGAGTGGGGTCCTGGAGTGCTGCTCCAGGTTTGTACAGAACCCCCACAGATCGCGACGGGGCAACCCTTGGATGTTATGCCATCGAGTTGCCTCATGTTCCCAACCGAGGCTTGGTGAAGTGCATGAGCATCCAACTCAACAGATACTCGACATATGTCAATATAGTTTGCCACGTAGTGTGCTTTAGATCTCAACTGCCAAACAGATGTTTCACATAAATGCGCAGACGTAGACACATGTAGCTGCTCATATGCATGTTATACACTGGTGTTATAGGTGTTGTCATGTTTTTTTTGCATATATACATGTACGCACAGACAGATCAATGTTTACTTTGTAGACATGTCTTCAAGGTGTGTATTGTCAATCTAGGCATCATCAGATTTCACCAGCTCGCTCTTGTTCATTTCTGGCTACAAGGCGGATAAACATCAAACTGTTGTTCGAAACCAGAGATGTACAATGCAAAGCCTGAAAAGAAAAATGAGGTCTCCATAAACTCATGTCCTTTACGTAACAGGCAGAGATTCTGGTATACTGGAGGTCATGCTGGCTTTTGACATTTTGATCCTGCTTTGACCCGTTGAAACATTCTTTGTAGCAGGATAGGTTCAATGGACCTGTAAGATTGCTATGCGACAATTTGAAATGCCACAGATGTAACTATTTTTACGGTCCCTGTCATTGCCTCCTTTCAATCCTGCTTGTTTTCTTCGCGTTTGCCAAACTGGGGAATCACAGAGATCCACAAAAAGTTGTGAAGGGGAGGATGGCCAATGATGACTGCAGGCGCTCCATGTTTGAAGATTTTGACCTTAAGCCGTGGAAAACTCTCAGAAACTTTGATCATGACTTGAGGGGTACACCCGTGGTGATGCATATGTCCCTCTACATCTATGCCCTTCACATGCAGCCAGTATTGGTGCTTCCAGCAATCACAGACGTAAGACAAGTCTTGTCAACAGAGCGACAGCACTGTGCATGGAAATCAAGACTCCGCAATTTGTCCTTTGAAGGTGCAAAAACAAAATGCTGATGATGGGCATCGTGTGCAGAGCGGTCGGACATGAACCAACCTATATGGGGATGGTTGGAGCCCACCCGACACGGGCATTCATTGGTTTTCCCAATTGAAAAGTACAGTATTCGCTCATTAGATACAGGATGATACAGGCTAGACTGACCCACCGCAGGTCTGCTACACCCGTACACCTTTATGATTCACTTTGGGCTTGCAGCAAAACATGTTAAACCCGTTAAACCCTTATCATTTTAATCCTTTTAAGTATACAATTTATGTAGTTCTATTTATTCTATAAGATTACGTAACTATATAGGCCTATATAGTTATTCATATCTTCGAACTATACTCATTGCATCTCGTTGCAGTGTTTTCTTGACCTGCTTTCCTGGGACGTCGCTCCGGTGAGCCTATAGTTCATATGGATTGTTTACAGTATTTGTTTCGACTTCTACTGTACACGCAACCGCTGTTCCGTCCATACAACTGGGTATTCCAGTGCAGTGGCCTGCATGGAGGATAGGAGCATGTAACTTTGAAGCCCATGATCAACGTGCTGTCTTGGGTTTTGTTTGTTCTCGCTGTTGAGTCAATTACTTTTGTACTGTAAGTCAGAGCAATTACTAATTCATACTGCTGCTAGCAACAACGGGTTGATTTTTATGACATAGTTGCAATCATTGATCGTCACAGGCCTTGCTCATGATTAGCGTTGATCTGATCACAAAGCCCACACCTACTACTTCTCCCTGCCCCCTGTGGTGTGGTGTAGTGGTGGTTCATGGGCCCCCTCCCCCCTGTGGTGTGGTGGTGGATGGGTTTGGGTGGGGGGGATGGGTTGGGCAATCGGGGTGGTAGCATATAGTTATAATATAGGCAGTATGTGCGTAGGTGACATGTAGGTAGCATGTTGTTAGTATATAGGTAGCATGCAGGTGGGTAGTCTGTAGGTTGTATGTACTTGCAGGTAGTATGTAGGTAGTATGTAGGTAGTAAATAGCTAGTATCGAGCTCTTATATAGGTAGCAAACGGGCAGATGTAGGTAGAATATAGGCAGTACATAGGCACTATATAAGAAGCATATAGTTTGTATATAGGCAGCATATAGGTAGTATACAGGTAGCATATAGGTAGTACATAGGTAGTGCAGGTAGTATTCAGGCAACATATAAGTAAACCATGTTGGTAGTATGTTGGTTCATGAGTGTTTTCTGTTGATTGTTCTTAATGGATATTATAGAGTGACCGTAAGAATGACCATTTATCGAATTGGCCTTTGCTACTATCTATATACAGTATATATATATGATATATCAAGTATTATTGATCCAAATTAGACACTGTTTTCAAGCCATGTTTTGCTCTTGTCACTTGTTATTGAACATTGCCTTTATCAATCACTATCAACTGCATGTATGTTTCTGAATGACCAATAGGCAATAGGAACCATATGTACAGATCTTTGTCCATATTTGTTTTGATATTTATCAACCCAATTTTGGGACGCATATACATCTCTACATTGATATTCTATTTACATTTACACAATTGTTGAAACATTCATATTTGTTTTTCATTTGTGTATATATTTATTTAAAATATATATATATATATATAAAAAAGTATGATTCATATGAATATATGCATATGAAAGTCTACATAGTCAAAATCACCCGAATTCGCCCACAGTGGCCCTGTTTCCCCGTCGAGGTGGCAACTCTCCGGTCGACTGGATGCCTTCCAGAGCGTCTTGGCCAACCACGGCGCGCGTCTGCTGGAAGGACGGAGCGCGGCGGTTTTTACGCCTGGGGCTGGAGATGGTTCGGCCAGCGATGGTGAAGAAAAGTGAAGGCTTCGTGGTGGTTAGCCGCAGCCTCATCCAGAGTATTGGTGGAGCATTCTATGGAGAAATGTTGTTTCACGGTTGGTTGTGCATGTCAAATCCGTCTACTGTCTTATCTGTACCAATGCTTGGTGTGAAACCATGATCTGGCATTATGATATTGTGGTTCATTCGGCAAAGTTTTGACAGAAATCGACAATCATTCCGGCTGGTTGTTGTTACTTGCTGCTTCTAATCCCCCTACCGTACTTCAATCCACAATAGAACAATAAAACATATTGTCATCGCGGTTCAGAGCACTTACTAACATGTAAGTGATCATTGCCGGCAGATGTTCGTTTGCAGTTGCTTTTGTTGGGAATCATCATCATCAACATCATCATCATCATCATCATCATCATCATCATCATCATCATCAGTATCATGATCACACTGTATGAGTGTTCCCTGAATCAAGTTGGACAAAGGATTACCTTGAAGCTGGGCCCAGCTTCAGAGGCGCGGGTTGTTCGACCAACGACTCACAGTGACAATCCAACGGCTTGGTCGGTGCAGGAGAAGCGCACCTACAGGCATGGGACAGGATTCAGGTTCCATGCCCTGGTAGTTGCCAGGCATCGCCTGGTAGCTGGTTAGATCAATTCGGGCATTAAACAATTGACAACTCATAGAGCAGGCATCAACAATAAATACCTATTCTATACATACCAATACACGTATGTACATAGTATATTCATACATATATTTATGTATTTATTTATAGTGACATATTTACAACTCTGGCTTTGATGGTTGCATACATGTGAGAGTTGCATTTGGTATTCGACGAGTTCCCACTTTTACGATGGTTTCTCTTAATTTTGAACGCCCCTGTCACCTCTTTTTTTGTCTAATTTTTGTTCTTTTGCTGGCAAGTTTCGGAAGAATGAGTGCTGCAGCGTACGCCACATGGACCTTTGATTTTATAAGTGTGCCAGCAGAGTTTGGTATTAGAAAACATGCCTTGATTTTGGTGAGTTGTTTATACTACTTTGCTCACAGGGATGCAGATACAACATGCAGGAGTTGACTTGTCAGTACTGCGGTTGAAGGATCCAGGGCCAAGACAGAACAAGTCACCACTCACCACCTCATTTGTCCCCATTGTTGGATGTTTTCTCCTGTTATTGACCGCTATTCAGCATTTGAACCATTGGTGTTGGATCACTTGGTGACACATTCTGAAACTTTCACCACGTTTCCTGCAAGTCCCCCGTGTGGAAATGAGAGCCATGGCTGGTTGGCCGCTCTGTTGTGAATGAACCACCTTATAGTAGTGAGTGGATATGACAAAATGACACTGGTTGAGCATAATCACAACTGCATCGTGAAGTGCTTGTGGATATTTATTGATTATTGTTCGGAAGTTGTGACAGACATGTGACATGAGTATGTGGTCTATGTACCTTGGGGAATCATGAAAGAGATCGACATCATGATCATCAGTGTTACCATCATTTATTGGCGCCTTATTCAGTTTTTAGCCACTACATTAACAGTCTCTATTTTAGGTACCAAGAATCACGGGTGATTCCAGGACTTGGTTGTTTTGGCTGCTGCTCAATTTGGCAGCTGATGCGCTGTTGTTTGAAATCTTGCTTTCGGAGGAGACATCGAACAATGATGGCAAGTCATACACACCAGCGCACCACCCGTTTTGGGGTTTGCTTGTTCATGGCTGATGGCGGCTGACTCAGATTCTTGAGGGTGATCAATCTAATAGCATGTTTAGTGCCATGGGTTTGTGATCGTGTTCAGTGTGACGCGTCGCAACCAAAGTAATCACCTTAGGCCGGCAGTAGTGAAAATTTCTCATTTGGTCAGACAAAGTGATGCCGCCCAGCTTGATTGGTTCGTTAAAGCCACCAATAACTATGTTTTTGTGCCATCATTGGTACCCCTTCCGAGTGCTAGGAGCCTACAACACTTGGATACACCTGGTACCAAAGTTACATCTACAAGTCTACAGCTGTGGTAGTCAGAAGTGGTGACCCCTACAACTAGTCCTTTCCCTGGTCACGAGCGGCACTGGCAGCACGACCAGGCCGTGGCGGAACACCTGGGACTGCAGGTGCGGTACGCGCTGCGGTCCTGGCGAGCGTTTCATTTGTGCGTTTCATTCGCAGGGCTGCTGGTGGTGTGGGGTTCAATCCTGCTGCCAGTGGGTTCTACAGAACATGTTCTAGTTGTAATAGTGCTTGGGAATGACTACTGATGCTTCAATGATGGAATGATGGTTGCTACTTAGGTTTAAGGATCGTCTATATCCAACTCATAGTGGTCAGTGGCAGCTCAGAGTACCCTCCAAGCTGCTCGTGCTCAGAGCTGCGACACGATGTATCCGATCCTCCAGGATGATGAACCGGACGAGCATAAGCAGCACTGGGTTGAGACCAGCAAGCAGATCTAGGGGTAGGGGATCTTGCGGTGTATATTCACCGACATTGAACCTAAAACTGCTGCCCATACAGAGCAGGATTGCTGGTGAATGTCACAATGGTGTACAATGGTCCTATGTTTCATCGAATGACCTCGTGATTCTTATTTTATTCATGGGAGTACCTGAAAGTCAGGGGGCAGCTCAATGTTAAGTCTTGCCAGATGGTTGTGTCAATCACAGAGGCAAGGCCATTTGGACAATCCAAAGGACGCGGTACTTTGGTGAAAACCATCCATGTGGTGCTCATACAACCGGTCAATTGTTGGATTATATATAGGTTGGAAAACCATGATCAATCCAATATGGATCACAATCCTTTGTTGGTTTGGATCAACAATTGTGATCCATCCAATATCAATCCAATTATCCATGATCAATTGTTGGATCAATCCTGAGTTGTTGGTTTAGGACAATCCTTTGGGTTGCACAGCAACGCATGTCGATCATACTTGTCATCTCAGCCTGGCACATAGGACACCACTGGTGTGCTGCGGTGCAGGGCGTCCAATGGCCAACCGAAAGTTCCTCAGACAGTGACGGAAGCCAGCAGCCCAGTCGTAATTGAGTTCGCAGGTTTGCTAGGTGAGTGGTTTGGATGGTTGCATTTGGGTGGTTTGGTTTGCTTTTCTTTGGTTTCAGAGGGAGGATGGCTTCTAGTTGATTTGTTTTTGTTTGGGATGAGTCACAACAGGTGGCTGCAGCTACGAAGGCCATGAGGAAGTTGCAGAAAGACGGTCAGGGAACGTTGCGTTTCAGCCCCCAATGAGGAGCGCTGGTTTCAGTTTCACTCGAGCCAGCACTCTCTAGCACCAGGACAAGGGATGGGTCATAACCACCAACCAGTTCAGTTGTTCCTTTGATGGTGCCACTTCTCCCCTTTCACAGCATGCCTTGTTGAAAGTTCTGGATTTTTCGCACGACCGACTGCACTGCACCGCAGCTTCAGAAACACCAAGCACTGATGGATCATGCCCTCCTTCAGACAAAGGCGAACATGTATATAGATCCAATCATCAAAAACACAATGAATATGTTCCAGAGTAGGTAATGTAACATAACACACATCACAAGTCTTCCACCCTTCGTGGATGATGATCTGTGTAACACTATGCAGAGTCTGTACCTCATCATGAAAATGCATATGCTGGACGTACTCTACCGTCTATAGACGTAACATGATGCAAAACAACAATTCCACCGTGGTGACATGGCTCAACCACCCAAGTTGCAACTTGCATAGCTTAAACTTTGTCTATATCCCAGCCTTACATGGCTTAACCAGCCTTACATGGCTTAAACAAACTGTTTGCTTCAGCCCCTGATGTCGGAGCCGCCCGTCGCGGCTTCCAAGCCTTATCGCTTTCCTCGAAGCCGTGAGCAAAAGCTGGATGAGAACTGGCTCTACTGCGGAGGAGGATTCTTTGGATTCTCCCAGGCATCTCACAGCTGAGGTGAAGACATCCCATTCGTGATGCCAAACCGTCCAACTGTTTATATATGTTTTGTTTTAGACATATATCTTATTTCTGGGTTTCCTTCTAATATAATCGCAGTGGTGAGGACATTTTGGGACTCGGGTGCACAAACCACACACACATGTGCGAAATTTCAGTCGACCAGCGTTCACTGCACATTTATTTGTTTGTCAACCATTGCAAGAGGTTAGGTTCAATTTCACTGTTGCAGGTTCTTACAAGTATACTCTGTTGCAGCCGCACTATGGGATAGTCTTTGTGCTGCGGATGTTGTCTTCAGTTCTTCACAGTTCAAACCATCATCTTATCAGTATTGACTATCCATCACTATCCCCTATTGATTACAGTGAACACTTACAGTAAGCTTGAAAAACCCTTATTGATTGCTGATTGATTTCTGTGAACATGTGACTTAACGGTTCCTGGCAGTCACTGGGTTGGTGGTTCAGGTTGTGTCTCGATGGAGCCCTAAGGCGTGCTACTACATGGCGCGCTCCAGAGGTGCAAAGTACGATCCCAACAACATTGACAGGCAGGTCTTCCTTTATGTACCTTGGCTACATCTATTTAGCCATTTTAGCCATATGTTGATCTTATATATTTAACCTATTAATCAATGATAGGGTTTATTAATTTTTATTTGTGCCACACCGTTTCCAGAGTGTTGAGAGAAGCTATGTTGGCTTTCTCGATGCATATGTTCATGACCCACATCCGCCAGTTTCATTTGGTATATGGTATGCACAAGTCCTTTGACATCCGTTTGGGTCACTAGTGATCATTGAATTAGTCAGTGCTTGGTATCATCATCAAATGCTTGCTTCTCGATAGTGAAGCAATGATGAATTATCAAGCCACATATATGATGGATACCTGGCAGGTAAGCAGTGTTTGATGGGAAATCACCAGGGAGATAAGAATCAAGGCGGCGTGAGCTTCGCTACTAGTATGCGAACTTCCGAAGTGCCGATGATCAGGTTTGCATCCCCCAGGTCCCCCACGGAGATCAAGAGGTAAGACTTCGCCAAATATTCCTTGCGAGGCGAATGCCTTCTGTTGTAGCCATCACCAGCTTGTGAATATGTACAACATGGGCTTTACAAATCTTTACAAGCCATGGCCATCGGCAGCTGATGGCATGTGTTGGCTTTTACAGCCAGATTATCAAAAAAAAGCTGCAGTTCTGAGACAACCTGTCCATATCCATGCCGATAGCTCCAAGCGTTCCAAAACATTTGTGGAGAAAGCATCCTTATTTATTATTATTGTATAAACTTTTTTCTTTAAATCTAGACAAAATATAAACAAATGAGCTAGATATTATATTATAACTATGTTTTTTGTTTTTTTTCTTTTTATTATTTGTATCACTAATTTAGCTATGATTGCGTGGTTCTGGGCCGCCAACTTCATCGACTGGGTTTGGTTTTGGTTCCAGGCCTGCGCCGCTCAGGCCAAATGGCGATTCCCTGCGTGGTGGTCCTTGTTGGGATCCATTGCCTGTGCCACGTGGTGAAAACTCGGTGTGGAGTTGGGGGAGCCTGGGTAGTTGGTGGTCTTTCATGTTTCAATACATTAATGTTGGTTTCTGATTAGTGTAACCCCCCCTAAAGTAATGAAAATAGATGAAACCAACAGGTAGATACTAATCAGAAACCAACATTACCCCAGCGTTCAAACTGGTCTGGACTTCGAGCATTTTCATATATTTTCATAGGGGAGCCACCCACCAGCCCGAATCTCTTGGGGATTTCACCACCCCAATCAGCACAGCTGATGGTTGAAGTCATGCTTGCGATTGTTGACGGGGTTGATGAAGGATAATATCGATAATGGTTTCAAGTAATCTGCATCATGTAGTTATACATTTGCTGCCAAATACTTGCCATAGTGATGGTTGATACTGTAGTTGGTTTTGTTCAATGTCATTTTGATGTACTAAGATTGGTTGATTGATGGGAGGTGGTGGTTGGTTGATTTGATATGATTTTGTTCGAAATCAAGAGAAGTACTAACTCCAACACATTGATGCAGAATGGTCGCGCAATTTTGCTTATTCTGCGCACGGATGCCTGCGCAAAGACCTCCGTTGTTCATGATCGTTGCTACATTTTGATGTGGCTCAGCTCCCCATAGAAACATGGTGAAGGATGTGAACGCAGTCTTTGCCATTTGTCCCAGGGAAGAGTCTCATCTAGGGATATTTCTGCGCCATCCCCAGGGATGTTTCTGCGCCATCCCCGGCCATGAAACAGTGGACAGTGACTCGCGACGGGCAAAGGACCTGCACCGCTCTACTTCTATTGTACTATTGGTACCATCCTATCTCAGATACGACCTGTTCTCCAAAGGGCATTTGGGTCATTGCATGGGGGTAGTTGTGATATGTTGTGATTTGCACGGCTGTGCAGTTTTGTTGTTTCTGCACTAGGAGGAGCTGATGTACATGTCGTAAGGATTAGTAGTTACGTAGCTGGCACATTTACGGTTGCTTGTTCTATCTACTCCACGATGGGTATCCTAGCGCGAGGCCCATTGCCAGAGATAGATGGCTCATGAGGGCCGGACAATGCTTGATGGCTGTCATCAAGTTGTTCTGAGAGGAAGCGCGGGCTTTGCAATGTAAAAGGGTCAGCTGGAATCTTCTTTACCCTAGCATTGACTTATGTTGGGTGTGTCCAGAGATCATGTACCTCCAGAGTTGTGACTCGGTCGTCATTCGGCATGGCGAACTGCTTGCCTGAGGTTTGCTTTTACTATGTGGGATCGCCCTTCACACTGAACAGAAGGACAGGTCGCTTGACTTTGCTAATAAGGGCTTCAAGGTGTCAAGCGACGATATCGGACAATCAAAGCTGATGTGATGGTTTCTCAAAATAGGGGACCCCCAAATCATCTATTAATAGTCATTTAGAGTAATGAACCAACCATTTTTTGGGCCCCCTATTTTGAGAAACACCCATGTAGCTGATACATGCTGGTTGTTTATCTCGCCCATTGTCAGTTGTGACCCCCTGTCGGATCCTCAGAACAGCAACTCCCAAGCCGCCCGGGTTCGGGAGAAGGTTCCTGGATTCTGAGGTGAGATGCTGGCGCCATATTGCGAACGCTTTCCACAACTGGTGCCACTGGTGGAGAAACTGCGGCCACCAGAGGATGAAATGCCAAAGAAGGAGGAGGTAGTCGGGGCGTCGGGAGGATGGCGGGTCAAGGATTCTTCATGATGCACTTGTAACTCGAATCTTGTCGGGGATCGTGACAGAGACGCATGCAATCAGAGATCATTTGAAGTAAGCCAAGCAACGATGATCATAACAATATCACATGTATCATATGTTATGAAGATACATGAACAAAACTATGTATTATTGTCAAGTCCATGATTCCTTGATATGATCACTACTTTACATACACTGCTTACAATGCAAGGACATCATATTAACAAATTGTTGAAGGGATGTCGCTTCGGTGAGCTTCGGTGTTACCGGTGCTGAACCAGTTGGGAGAACATGCTCAAGGTGCGGAAGGTGCTCAAGGTGCATCTCCCTTGGTCCAAGTGACTTATCACTTGCAACGTCTTGTATATAACCGTTAGATAAGTGATCTTGAATAATGCATACCCCAGATTAATACTCTGGGGGATTTAATAATCCTACCTTTGCAGTAATGATTACCGTAGTCATGTCTATCCAATTTAGTTCAACTTCTTGGGGGATGAATTCAGCTGCTTTACCTTATTTTGTAGCTACGATATCTACGCTTATCATTTGCAAGTTGGACGAACTAGCAAGTAGGTGCCTTTGGGCATCTCTTCATGAAGATGTTCGAAGTATATGTTGTGAGCCATCCGCCTGTTAACCAGCCAACTGGCTTCTTCTCTGTCATTAGCCAACATCTACCACTAGTCAAAGCTGTTTGACAAGCTGTCTTGTAGTTGGTGAACAGTTGCTTTCCATGGACTATCGACCTCTACGGTAATTGACAGTTACCGTTGTCATTGTCATTACCATTGTCGTGTGCTCAGCTTGAACGAGAGATCCGAAGACACTCACGAGTTTGTCCTTGCCCATTTGTTCAAGAAAAGAGGGCTTATTTTTTGTTCTGCAAGGCTTCCTGGTCAACTTGCTTGAAGGGACTTGCCCATGGAATCATAATTCAATTTCTCAACATTTGTTTGCAGTCCAATCAAACTTATTCATCATGATCAACCGTCACTAGTTCTTTCAGCTGTATTTTCTATCAACCATTATACTATATCTTTCAATCAACTGTATTGTCTATCAACCATTGTAACCTATGTGTTTCATCAACCATGATCAATGCTATTGACACCAACTGCTATGATTTCTAGCCCCAAAATTGCAATCAAGCAGCAACTCACTGATCTATTCCCCAGATCTTTTGCATGGTCCAGGCGTCCGTGGAATTTCGATGACGGTGGCGCCGTTGAGAAAAGATCGGTCACGTTGAAGAACTTTCAGATTGCCAAGTTAATGATTCACTGGTTGGGTTGCATCATGCTTGGTTCCAAAGTGAGTCTTGCAAGTTGATGATTTAGTGGTTGTTTTTTGTTTTTCTTTTAAGCCCCCACAGCAATAGCAAAGATATGAAACCAAGTCATCATGTTTGCACATTGGTAGGACGCTTTTTGGTAGGTCAGTCGGACCCACCAAAGAATTTTCGAATTTCGCTTGCTTGGCGAGGAAAAAGGTAGCCTTGCTGATCGGCTCCGGTGGATGGTGAGAAACGAGCAGTTGGTTTGGTGAACGGTTGTAGGTGGTTCTTCTTCTGGTATGTAGTCGAATGCACTAAAATTTCCTGCTCCTCCAACCATCCTAGAAAACACGGAGGTTTTAATCTCCGTCCTCCTTTGAGTCTACTTTTGCAGGAATGCATTTTCCTACACCAACCATCTTGGAATGATAACTACGCCTACGCCACTTTTTCCTGCGAGCAAGGCTAATTATCCGGCAAGAACATGTTTGTTCAACAAATTGTCAATTCTGTAGAGCATCTTGCATTGTATTGTTTGAAATAGAGCCAAAGACCCGGCCGAAGTTGTCCGCATTGTGCACGTAGTGTTGATGATGACCGGAGTGTAATTACTATGATGATCATCAGCATCGCATGTATATCATCCTGAATCGTCATTGCCATCTTGACCATCAGCATGTTTATCACATATTTATCATGGCCAACCACACATAATTTCAGAATGTAACGATATTGCTTCATGTGTTTGACCTACGGTAGCTAAATATGTTTACCAAGCAGCTATGGTGGGTGAAATATGGGGTGACTTACCACTATCAATTTGAGAATGGCCATCTAACATGGCGGATTCACCACGTTTCACCCACCATAGTCATGGCTTCCCGCCAGCTGTCAGCAGGGTATGGTGACCAAGGACTGTCAGCAGTGGAGACGACCTCTCCCGTCGGGGTACTCAGCAGCTCAGGGTTCCCGAGCCCAGGTTCAGAAGAAATAGAAAGAAATAGGAGGCGTGCTGTATACTGAGTAATTATACGTTATATTACATTAAATTACATTAAATTACATTATATTACATGATATTACATTATATTACATTATATTACATTATATTACATTATATTACATTATATTACATTATTTTACATATTAACATTATATATTGCATTTTATGACATTATAGTATTGCATCTTGACATGGTTGTTGCTTACAAAAACTGGCTTAGATTATTATCATTCTCATGATTCATGATCACAATTCTCTATTCTACTGACTCCTCCTCCTCCGCCTCCTCCTCCTCCTCATCATCATCATCATCATTTTCTTCTTCTTCATCTTCATCATCATCTTCATCATGCTAATCATTATCCATTATAATCTATATTGTTGCTTGTCATCTCCTATAGCTAACCATTCACCAGCTCCCCATCTCACAGGTCAAGCTCCGAAGCTGTCCCAGCATTCCCAGCGATGCAGGACGAGGCCCTGGTTTGTTCTCCGAAGAAATGGTGGCTGGTGGTTTTGAACACGGGTTTTGTAAGGGTTATGATGCTTAATTCTGGGCTGTTCACCGCCAATCCTAATCCCCCACCGGATTGCGGATTAGGGAGTTTACCGATTGCCTCCGCTTGGGGGATTGCGGATTAAAGCTTTCCAGGTAGCTGCTGTTTGGGCATGATTGGGGTTTGTTTTTCACGTTTCTGACCCCACTTCCGTGAAAACATGAGGCCAGAAAGCGTTTTTGGTTTAAGGTTTCTCGCTTGGTCGTTTGGGTGGTGGGTAAGACAAGGAGTTGAAAATCACAGTATCAAAGGGGTTCCTTTAACTAAGGTCCATGAATTAAACCCCAAAAGCCGAAGTCCCAGTCTAGGATACGTGTTTGGGGTTTATTAGCTTTGCAAAAGCGTTCCCCACTTATTGCTTCCCCTGCGGGTTTTTCAGGTGGAGTCCGTGGCGGCCTTGTTTCAATAGTTCTCAAAAGAAAAATCCCGATTCTCCAGTATACCCGGAAATAACCCCCGAAAGCTGTAGTCCGAGCCTCTGTTGCACGTTTGGGGTTTACTAGCTTTGCAAGAGCGTTCCCCACTTATTGCTTCCCCTGCGGAATTTTCAGGTGGAGTCCGTGGCGGCCTTGTCTCAATAGTTCTCAAAAGAAAAATCCCGATTCTCCAGTATACCCGGAAATAACCCCCGAAAGCTGTAGTCCGAGCCTCTGTTGCACGTTTGGGGGTTATTTGCTTGGCTTGTAGGTTCCCCACTTATTGCTACTCCTGCGGGCTTTTCAGGTGGAATCCGTGGAGGCCTTGTCTCAATAGTTCTCAAAAGAAAAATCCCTTCTTCAGTATGCCCGGACATAACCCCCCAAAGCTGTGGTCCGAGCGTTTGTTGCACGTTTGGGGTTTATTTGCTTGGCTTGTAGGTTCCCCACTTATTGCTTCCCCGGCGGATCTTTCAGGTGGAGTCCGTGGAGGCCTTGTCTCAATAGTTTTCAAAAGAAAAATCCCTTTTCCAGTATACCCGGAAATAACCCCTGAAAGCTGTAATTAGTCCGAGCCTCTGTTGCATGTTTGGGGCTATTTGCTTGGCTGGTAGGTTCCCCACTTATTGCTTCTCCTGCAGGCTTTTCAGGTGGACTCCGTGGAGGCCTTGTCTCAATAGCTCTCGCACGAAGAATCCCTTCTTCAGCATACCCGGACATAACCCCCGAAAGTTGTAGTCCGAGCCTCTGTTGCACGTTTGGAGGTTATTTGCTTGGCTTGTAGGTTCCCCACTTATTGCTACTCCTGCGGGCTTTTCAGGTGGAGTCCGTGGAGGCCTTGTCTCAATAGTTCTCAAAAGAAAAATCCCTTCTCCAGTATACCCGGAAATAACCCCCGAAAGCTGTAGTCCGAGCCTCTGTTGCACGTTTGGGGTTTACTAGCTTTGCAAGAGGGTTCCCCACTTATTGCTTCCCCTGCGGATTTTTCAGGTGGAGTCCGTGGAGGCCTTGTCTCAATAGTTCTCGCACGAAGAATCCGTGGAGGCCTTGTCTCAGTAGTTCTCAAAAGAAAAATCCCTTCTTCAGTATGCCCGGACATAACCCCCCAAAGCTGTGGTCCGAGCGTTTGTTGCACGTTTGGAGGTTATTTGCTTGGCTTGTAGGTTCCCCACTTGTTGCTTCCCGGGCGGATGTTTCAGGTGGAGTCCGTGGCGGCCTTGTCTCAACAGTTCTCAAGAGAAAAATCCCTTTTCCAGTATGCCCGGAAATAACTTTCGAAAGCTGTAGTCCGAGCCTTTGTTGCACGTTCGGGGATTAATCCGCGTAACCGAACCGGAAGACATGTTTCGCCTCGGAATGTATTGTCGTCTTTGGGCGAGACAGGGATAACCCCCAAATTAGTCATAATCCACCGGGGGATTGCGGATTAGAAGGATTACCCTCCAAAACGCGGATTGCACGGATTAGGATTAGGATTAGCCACGTCGTGATTTTGAAGTGGCCAGTTAATAGTATGGTGAATAGTAGTACGGTGAATTGTATGGTTAATAGATGTTAACAGTATGGTTAATAGTATGGGATCATAGTGTTGGTGGTTTCTTAATATAGGGGACTCCCCAAATCATCGAGTTGATTGATCATTTATAGCAACAGACCATCCAGTTTGGGGGTACCCCTGTTTGGAGAAACGCCCAAATGACTTTCAGTTGCGCCCAGTCGCCAAGAAGAAGGCAAACCCATGCAGATCCGCAGAAGCCGTGGGAAACTGCCCGCTGCTCGCATCCCCAAATCTTCAGAGGGACAATCTATATTCACTTTCCTAGCCGATCTA
Source organism: Symbiodinium kawagutii (assembly GCA_009767595.1). Classification (NCBI taxonomy): domain Eukaryota; class Dinophyceae; order Suessiales; family Symbiodiniaceae; genus Symbiodinium; species Symbiodinium kawagutii. Next base: position 345,968 of record VSDK01021210.1, read on the forward strand.
GCCGGCTTCCGTCTCGACGGTTAGACGTGCCATGGTTCTTTCCGGGCTATAGCCCAGGTAATAGGGAGTTCACCGCTAGCCCCAACCCCAGCTGCACATCCAAGTGTTCCAAGCGAAATGGTTGTGTTTGCCAAGCTCAGCAAATAAGGACATTGAATGCTGTTGGTAATGTCAGTAGAATACTAGCAGTTGACCATGAAAAAACTACATTTACTGACAACTGTCATCTATGACTAGCAATTGTAATAAGTCAATGTATCGATGATCAAACAATTGCTGCTATCCTTGCCCCGTATGAATTGCAACTATTTAGCCACTGCCAAAGCAAACGTTAAGAGTTCATAGATTATAGCTAATACAAATCTACAAATCGCTATTAGTAAGTACATGTTAGCTGGTTTGCTGTTAGTATTGACAACATTTACCATTCGTAGTGACATGTAGTGACAACATTTGACAACCGTCGATTGTATTTAGCATCCGATCTAAGGGTTTGGATGCCACGCCGCAGGCGGCGAGGCGGGAGTGGAAATCCAGCACCAGCTTCAGGAGACGAACCCAGCTGGGTGGTATGGGTAGAGTTGTGATTTTAGAAAATGGTGGTTTCTCAAAATAGGGAACCCCAAAAAATGGTTGGTTTATTACTATGGATGATTTGGGGTAGCCCTATTTTGAGAAACCACCAAATGATATTCAGTGTATGCATACCCAATTAGACATGGATGTACAGAATTGTCTAACACATATAAGATCATATACGCGTGTCTACATGCATATCACTATATGTGTACCTAAATGATTATTACATGTTTTTTAGAGTGCCAAGCAGGTGTCAATACATATACATTTATGTGGACAAATGAACTGCACACGTATATTGCAGTTAACAATGCATAAATATGTTTGTATGTTTATGTGAATAAATTTATATAGATATATATACATATATCTATCTATATATGTTCTATACATTTACGTATATCAACATATATGCAGATATATACTGGATCTGGTAACAGTTACACCCTTCACCATGTTTTGATCCATAGCTTTAAGGGTATTCAGTCTTTCATTGTCCCTCCACCCCTAAAACGGCACGCGATCAATGATCTCGGTCCAGAATTTGATGGGCTAGTGGCCCAGAAACATTAGGTTTAGGTTCTTCAAGATTGGTACACTATAAACAGTTGTTTCAACGCATCTACGTATCATATATCCGCTCCCACCGTACAAAATGCACCCAGTACATGAGGTGTAGGAAAAAACATTTGTACATTTTTATCTATATATGTGTAGATTTATGTATGCATAGGTGTAGGCAGTACATGCAGGCCGCAGGACGGGTGCAGGATTTATTGTTGCTTTGTGTACCCAAAGGTTAAAAAATGAATTTGTAAAGAGCTACTGAAGTGACAAAAAACGGATCATTGCACTTCCGCCGCAGCCACAACTGTGGATTTTCTGGCAAACGGGTCTGCGCGCCGCGGCTTGCGCTTTTCGAAGACTGTCCCATCATGCCTGGGGCCCAGACATAGCTTGCATTTCCTGCGAAGCGAAGTAGTGTTCGGTTGGCGTACAGGACAAATGTTTATTCAATGACTTGCAGTGGTTGTGTGATTTTGCCAGGATGGTGTCCCACTCACAAACGATAAACGGTCATAAGTCGTCCTTACTTGGTACCCTGTAGGGCCCTGTAGCTCTTCAACAAGTGGGTTGAGCAGCTTCAGCACTTGGAGGTTCATGCAACAAGGGGCTCCAGGCAACAAGAAACTGTGAACGACTGGGGCCAACAAATGAATGGTGCATCATGATCGAAAGTGCCATGTTTGTAGTCAACAGTCTGAGAATGTCTGAGATGTTGAAATGCCCGGCGAGCTTCAAGGGAGTCAAACCATCAGCTACTTGTAGATTGATTCTGTTGGAGTTAACAGCCAAGAATGACCAAGAACGAGATAGGTTCATAAGCTCGGTAGGGGGAATGGCCACGAAGAACCGAACAAGCCTAGAACAACTGTTCCAGGGATCTATTCTATCTAATTTATTCTATTCCAGCTACTGTCATGGTAGTCGCTTCGGCTGGGCTGTGCGCGGGGCAAGGGTTCAGGAGTTTTACCCATGCTTAGATGTTGTTGGGTGGCTTGGTCAGATCATTTGTTCAGATAGTTTGTGATTGGTCTGAAAGCAGCTCTTTGCAAAACGAGACTATCGTACTATGTGTTGTGAAAATTATTGAAGGTGCATCCAGCTTAAGAACTGGACGGTTCGAAAACTTTGGCCAGCCGTTGAAATCTTTGTATACAATCGATTCACATGGCAACTGAAGTCCCTACACCCATGTCAATCCCTGTTGAGCGCCACCAGAGCTATAGACTCCTTCTCCAACGCAGATATGGGTGATTGTTATCAGTCGTGCTGTAGGTTCAAGAACACGTATCAGTCGGGCTTTCTGTCCATCCTCTACTCCATCGGGAGCAAGCCTTTGCAGATCTGGGACAAGAAGGCAACCTGGCAGAGGGTCCCTGTACAGTGCCCAGGGAAGCGGGAAGCAGGCTGAGGTGAGTCATGAGGAAGGCTGCTTTTCGAAGCAACAGCTGGGTTTGGATGGTGAGTTGATGATTGGTTGATGATACACCAGTTCTGATCAATCTCAGTCAATTCTGGACATCCATATGTTGAACAGAAATTGTTATATTTTCTCTGCACTGGCAACTCAATTCTGAGTGCCAAAATCACAAGATATCACCAGTGCCGTCGCTGAGACTGGAGATGGTAATTGCTGAGCAGCCAATCCGAGGCTTTTGCTCGTAGCATTTGGCAGTTGACTTAGTGCCTTCTTTTGATCTTTGATGCTGTTGCTGTTGCTGCACATCGCTGCTGTTCCAGTCTTCTAATCGTACATGTTTTTGTTGATGTTGCCTGTTTTTCTTGTTCTGTCGTTCTTGTTATTGCTGTTGATGCATTTGTTCTTGATCTTGTCGCTCTTGTCATTGTTCTTGTCGTTGTTGTTTGGGTCGCTGCTTGTTGGCTTGGATGATTGTGTAAAGACCAGCTATGCATGCAATTTCAATTCCAGTGGGTTTCATTAAATACATGTTGCATCTTCTTGAGAGCCATGTGAGGCAGAGCAATGATTGCTGTACATATTTGTGCACTGCAAACAGTCTAAGATGTCGTAAGAAATTTCCAGCACTTGGTTGAGCACTGATACAACATCCAGAGGCTGTTGCATCCTGTTGTGCCTGTCGCGCCGATACACATGGATTATGAGGATGACCCTACACTGCCCCGTGGTGCCCCGCCCACATCATGCTTGCAACATTTGGGTCATGGTTATCCTTTTCCCAATGTGCTCGTTGGAGAGTAGAACCAGGGATCAGGGCTCTTCATCAGCGGTGCACCCTGGGGTGGTAGCTCTCGGGCTTTACCACTACGGCGCACCAGGTGCGAAATGGCCACATCAAACGTCTCACCGATTCGGATATCCAGTCCAGCGTTTTGGTGTCTCGGACCGATGCCAATGTTGAGCGCAATGGAAGATCGGCCATAAGATCTGAAAATGGGTCTTCCCGCATGTTGCCGCATCTTCAAAATGTTTGCCGGTGGTGATCCAGAGTCAGAAAATTCACAGCACTGTTGATAGTACAGCAAGGTGTTTAGGGATAGTGAATGGTGCTTGATAGAGGACGGTGATTGTTCGTGATGATTAGTGACAATCTACGGTGAATAACACTTGATAAGATGTCTAGACAAGAGGTAACTAGGAATGTCTCACAACAGTTTCTGGCTGTTCATTGATCTTCAATGCCATATTGTTGCCTACACGTTTACTGACTGGCAATACCATTTGTATACTTACTTGTGACGAATTCATGACAGTAGATTTGCTTGAACTTCCCAACACCCAAAAGGACCTTCACTCGTGGTAGCAATCACGCGACCGTGGCCTATGCCTACCATATGGTGTATATAACCACAACCCTGTTCCCTACAGGAGTGGCATAAGTAAATGAACCAACCGTTGTTGAAACTAATAACGAACTATCATAGATGTTTGATGATGATGATGATAATGATGATGATGATGATGATGATGATGATGATGATGATGATGATGATGACGGGCTGGAATCCTTTGTTCAGTCGGCATATTGAATCAACGATTGACACGATATGTCAATATGGATTGCAATCCCCTATCTAGAAGATACTTCCCCAATTGTTGCAATCAATGACAAATGGTATTTGATTATCAACTGTGATGATTAAACATGCAGCATGAGTAAACATTGTAGGACATCCCTAGCCGCACGTGAAGCACCAGCCGGGGGTGAGCACTCCACTCGGCTCCACAGATCGGGAGGGTGTTTTGATTCGATCCCATCGGTGGCATAGCCGGGTAGGGAATCGAAGAAGGCAATATCGTTCCCCAGAAGATAAAGACAACCTCGGATAACTGGGGACATGGCGATCTTTGGGGACATAACGAAGGATAGTATCTGCATTGCCACCCATTCATACATTTGGGGAACTATCTAGCCAGGGATGATGGTTGAAACCAGGGTCTGAGGTTCGGAGCACAGGTGACCCATAAACTACTGGTTGGATGTTCGTTTCCATGAGTGATCCGATAACTGACGGTGTCCTCCTATAAGTGATTGTTGCAGGTGCCACGATTTAAGGATGCATCCAACCAACAATAAAAGCGATATAAGAATTCATATCATATGGATAAACGGAACAAGAAACACACCTTATGATGGATGTGCAAATGGTTGAGGTAGTGCTTGATGAAGATGCTTTAAGCATGAATTTGTTGGTACTTGATAAGGGAAACACCAGCCCGCATGATTTTGTTGGTACTCGACAAGGGGAAACATCAACCCTGACCAACAAATAACATAATTAAGCTATGTTCATATGAGTTCAGTGGTTTTAATCATAGATCGCTTGTTCAACCATGTAAGTGCGACGATTGGCTGACATGATTCTTCTTGGCAGTTGAACTGCTAATCTTCGCTGGCAGTTGGATGAAACACACCAGGAAACAAGTTCTAAGCTGGACCAGGTAAGATTTCTACACTCCTCACATCCCATTACCGCCATCAAACAGCGTCAGGAAATCATGGGGACCAACGTGAGCACAACCTACATCACATGCCCAGCGGATTCGTCTAAAACTCTCGGGATCAAGCTTCCCTTCCTCGCCACTCGACTGAGACGTGTCCATGGTGATTTTTGTTTGGTGGGTGGGTTGTTTGTGCTGTTGGTTGTCTGGGAAGCCACCAAGTTGTAAGGTGTGTTTATGCTACTTTCAATATTATGTTTCGATGCCGTATGTAAAAAATGCCTTTGTTGCCGCAATGCTTGAGTCAAGCACCATGTTATATAACCACACCATCCACTCAATGAAGAACGCGCAAAGAGTCCCAGGCATTCTCAACACAGGCCGTACCTTGGGACTATAGGAACATCAAGCAGTGCAGCCAATGGTTGGTGCTGGTGATGCTTTTAATGTGACAAGAGGTGCTCCAAGATTCCGCAAGGATTGATAAGAGATCCTGCAGTAGTCCGGCAATCTGCAGGATCCTGCTTTCCCTTATATTATATTGTGTATTTGTGTTTTGTCCTTGTTTCGTTATGTTGTAAACAGACTGAATGCTCTCCCAGATATCACATATGTCGTAAAGACGCAGCTATCATTGAGACCCTGCCTGCGGTGATGTTGGTGCCTTGTTGACATACTGAGTAGCCGACAAACAGTTGCTGCTATCCGATGTTACTTAACCGCTTCGCAGCAATATACCCTTTATATTCTATTAGTCTATTTGTGTTTGGTGAAGATTATACAAGTAGTGAACGATAACATGATAGCCCAAACGATGATATACGAGAATGTACAACGATACGGTATGAAAAATATTTTTTTTTACATATATATATATATGATTAAAGAATGAAATAGATACATATATATATATAACCCGGGATATCTTAGCAGCTCTTTGTTTCCAGCCAACGGGCGATAATTTTCCAAGTTGTTATGACCACCTGTGACTAGACACTACCCGATGGTTAAACTATCATCGCAAACATGAAGCCAAAAATGAAAAACTACTCTTACTTGGATGATTTGGGATGATCTTGGATAGTTACCTTTTTGGGTGGTCATTGGTATCTAGAGCCACCGATGTGTATTTGACAGGTGATGATCATCAAGAATCTGAAGAAGTATTTCACTTTCGAGGCGCGAACCGGGATTCCTCACGAGTGAAGCCAGTGACAGCGTATTCTCTTTGTGACGATGCAGCACGTTTGTTGAAGGCTTGAAGGGAAAACTTCCCATGTTTTGCCTCTAAAACCAACTGTTAGACATTTCTGTTTTAGGGTATCTCTAAATGCTGCTACTCCCAATCATCGCACCTTTGTGATCATTTTGATAGGGAAACCACCAAGAACCTAGGGGTATAGCTCTTGTGGACAAATTCCTGTTTGGGGATATGATTACTGTACTTTGCTGGTATCCAGTGTGTGTGGACTTTCCAAGACACAGGGGCTTCTCGTAGGCTGTCAGCTCTTCCAAGAATTGTTCCCACTCTGACAGCCGTTTCTTGTACCCACGGGATGTCCCAACCATTTGCGCTTTGGGCGTGATAAAGTTTTAACGTCTTTCCCGAACAAAGTCAGCCGTTTTAGCTGCTTCAAACATAATAAAGTGAGTCGTGTTGTTTGTTTGTCCTGATATTTCTTACATTCCTTCGCATTTGCGCAAGTTCATTAGTTTTGAGTGCGTAATCTATTGTAATCTGAAAGATGCACCCTCTGGGCGCCCATAATGTCTTGAGGAAGCTGAGAACGCCACCTTGTTGTGCTTGCTGCTATTCACTGTTGGTATGGTGCTGCTGGTGGTGTTCCTAGGGTGCTGCTGGTGGTCCCCCGGCCGCACTGGCAATGCAGGTCACTGTGCTGGACGACAAGGAGGTTCGACGACGATTCCGCGCATCGAACTACCAGAGCACCACCAGGCCCAATGTCAAGTTGAAGATGTTGTCACTGAATCTCCATATATATATATACACACATACATATCTATCTATCTATCTATCTATCTTTCTTTCTTTCTATCTATCTATCTATCTATCTATCTATCTATCTATCTATCTATCTATCTATCTATCCACCAAGTTGGAAGTCCTAGTGCTGTTTTCCCTTGAAAGGTGGGATGCCGACCTTGGTCACTGTGGATGGCATGGTGACCTGAGGTTGATGCCCTGTTTGGCAGCATTTTCCGGCAAATCCCACCTGTCAATATTTTGTTGAAAATGGTGGAAAATGGTGGAAATCCCACCTTCCATCTACCCTTACACCTTTGTTTTTGTTGAAGGGAAGTTGCTTGCTCTTTGGAGAGACGATATTCTGCACCTGGAAGAGAGAAATCCACTAGGCCACTAGGTGAATATCATTGACCCCACCCAGTGGCACTGTTATTGGGACTAATGGGGCAATGCATTTGTTGTTAGCCAAAGAAAATGGACACATAGACCACAGACTGATCGCTGAGTCAACAGACCAACTTATTCCGTCCCTGTGGTTGCACTTGTCAAGCTCGTAAGATCTGGACATATTCACTAAATGCATCTATATAAAGAGGACGAAAAAGCAAATCTGGTCGATGCTTTCAAACATTATTCCTTTTCCCCAATATTTGGAATGGTTGTTCGGTGTTGTTTGATTGACAAGCATATTTTTGGGATGGCTGAACTAACCACCAACCTGCAGGCCCCTCACAAACCACCAACATGTTCCTTCACAACATGTGCAGCCATGCAGGGTGAAGCCATTCATTTGCACGATGCCTATGCGCTTAGATGAAGGCTGGGCGGCCATGGGGTACGCACAGACATGTGACCAGATCCCAAGGCAACCAAGGTCCCAAGGTCATCATATTTCCATGGTTGATTCTTAGGTTATGATGTTTTTACCATGGCACTAGTTTTTTTTTCGGTCCGCTATCAGATTGGCCTGCAGGGCCATTGGCTATACCAAAGATGGTGATATGATCCCACCCAGAAGTAGCAACCAACAGCTTGCATCAGGTGCTGTTGGCTGCTCATTTCATTTGGTCGCCTACCATTGGTACTTTGTTTTGGGAGGGTGCATTCTTTCTTTAGACAACACTTTCACATCGCAGACTTAGGCTGTTCATTTGCGATTTTGCAATACGTTGTTATTCATATGTTTTTCAGATAATAGATTTATCAGGTACTCGTAATGTATTTATATGATTAACCATGTGTACGTGTATATATATATATATATACTTGTTTATTTACTTGTTTACATATTTCACATATCACACACGCATGCATATACAGAAGAAAATTTGCATGTAGCAGGCACTCCCAAAGACGGGTTGTTCCAAAATCTTTTTGGTGCAATGGTGTGCTTGTTGAACATACCAAGCCGTACATAAAATCCTGCTTACATACCTACATACGCAGACATATACACACATACGCAAAATACATATGTATATGATATAATGATGCATATATATATACATGTGTTTGTTTACATCTGTAGGCCTCATGTCTTTTTCAATCACATCGTGGTGTTTCGTTCAGACACCCTGTGTTCTCAGGTTGGAACCAGCCTCTTGGCCGCAGCGTAGCCCTGCCTGGGAAGGGCCCTCCCCATCGGACACCCCGTGACAGCGGAAATCGTGCTGGGAAAGCGGATGGAAGCTCTGTGGTGGTCGAAAATTATTCAAAACGCGCTCGCTAAATAGAGTTGTTGATTGAAAGTGTTTTTAATGCTTTGACTTGGACCATAATTAGTATACATTCACATGTTTTGCTGCGTTTGCATGATATCTCGATTTGGAATTTCAGGCTGCTGCATGTTCGAAAGATGGGCCGCTAAGGATCCAGTTTAATCTCTCCGACTTCACTCGACGTGCCTATGGCTTCTGGGCATGATGTTGAAACTGTGTCGCGTTGGCCATATTTTTCCTCAAAGTAGTGTCCAACCCTTGGGAATTGATGGTTGAATTCCAATTTTGTTTATGACCTGTTAGATAGGGGGTCATCATCAGCCGATCATCACCCACTTTGCACCGGGTTAGATAATGACGTTTCCTCCGCTCTATTGTTTGCGCTAGGCGAAATAATGATTTGTTTTGCACATACTCGTATCTTGGGAATGTGTGCCACTCGACCCATTAGGGGGAATGAATGCCCAGTAAGCCATGGGATGTCATCCAGCAGAATCATGACCAGACTCCTATGGGTGGTCATTGCTTGGAGATCTTAGATCTGATATTTACATATGTACATGCATACATCTATATGCATATGTGCATCGATATGGTTGTGACATCATGTTCACCGCCATCAGGCCACCACAGTGGTTTTGTCAAGAGTGAAGGTGAGCTTGGAATCCTATTGGGGGATGGCCGTTTGCCATCACTTAGCAGCACTTACCATGAGGCACCAGTCAACCATTAATCATAAACGGTCCCGGTTGTTGAAACGGCAAGAAGTTGAACCCAGGGTACCCATTGATACCATTTTCTATAGGTAGACCATGGTAAACCATGGTAGACCGGTGCATCAATGGCTGGGACTTCCCAAGCGTTGGACCGCAAGGGCTCAAGCAATGGCCGAAATGGCTTGGTGAACAGCTCAACAGCCTGAACAGCTGGACCTTGATTCTCCTGGGTTAGGTTGGTGTCACCAGGCTGAACCAATCCTAGAAATGACTCTCTGGGTTTAGGTGCCCCCACTGGGAGTATGATCATGGACGGTCATGGTACGTGCTGCTTCATGATGATTGGTGAAGGTACTACTGATTCACACTTGTGCTGGCAGTCATTACCTTTGATGGTAAATCTTCGCGACTGGAAACCGCTGAAAAATCTCACTACGAATTCCCCTGGGCATCATACGATTGGGAAGAGTAACAACCCGAGATCACGACGGCAAGGACCGGTCACACATGGCTACCCATCACAGTGGTACCGTGCCATAACTGGTCATGGGATGGCAGAAATTGGTACCCCTCACAGCCCTCAATCCTCAGGACTTTCTGTTGTTGTGGTTCTCCTGCTGACGATGAATTTAATCTATTTTTATGAAACTTTAAGTACCCTAGTGCGATGTAGTTGATCATGTTCAGCGCAATTGAGCATGGAACCTTGATGAATGGTGGTCTCTAACGGCGTCTAATGGTTCATAACAATACAGAAATGAGGGGGAATCAGCTTTCATTTGTCTGGTGGCTTCGATTGCTGCAATTGTTGTCGTTGATGACCAGACTTTTGATCAGCGAGGATTGAGGCAATCTTCTAGATGATTTTGCTTGGAAATGGGCGTGCTACTCCAAAGTGATGGCTAAAGATAATATCTTAAGGGATCAAGGTTACTGCCATTTGTGCTGATCTCTTCAGAGTCAGCTGGCTGTTTGAAACAGAGATTCAGCAAGTACTACGGCTGCTGCTATGACATCTGAGCAATTCCGCAGCTATGGCAAGCTATCCGGCTGCTGGACTCAGACCCTCACCGGATGATTGAACTCTAACCAAACCCCTAGCAACTTCTTGAACCAATGGACTCCAACCTGAGTATTCACATTGACCAGAGAATGCTTAGATACATATATATATATATGTATATATAGATGTCAATTTATATATGTAAATGTATATAGTCTTGATATAGATTCAAAGACCATCCAATACTTTCTTACATATGTTGACATTGCATGCGCATCCACATGTATAACAGTATGAACCGTACAAGTGGCCAAATGTTGTAAAACACCATCGCCTATATGTGCGTGTGTGCAAAAATGGACAAATACAAATGACCCATGGGTCTGTGGTTGTTTCTTTCCATGGCCCCTACAAGGAACCAACTACATCGAGACACTGCGCGTCCAGCTTCATGCCAACTGCCGTTGCTCAGTTGAAGATGGGTTGGCTCAGCCCGCGGCTCCACCTTCGCCAGCATGATGTCATCCCGTAGTTGGTGAGTGGTGCTTGGTCTAGATCATTGAGGTAGTGTTTAGTGGCACAGCTGGCAACTGCTCCCAGCTGCAGCTTGTTGCTGACTTGATTGATCCATTTTGGACTAGGCATATTTAGGCTCTTGACTAATGGTTAACTAGCTGGTTAGTGGTGAATCATAAGGGATAAGCAACAAGAATAGGGGATATACCGTATGATATCTTCAGGTCTCTCACCCTTTAGGAAAGGTACCTCTCAGGTTCCGCATCACCGGGGCTGTCCAAGGTATTCGCCGCATCTACTTCAGTGACCGCCTCTACAGTGAGGAAGAGCTCCCGCCGGAGTTCAAGCTCTTCCTGCCGGTGGGAAGGGGATCCCGTTCCACGGCTTCCACAGGGAAGACCAACGATCCGATTGGGAACTTGGGTAACTTGGGTTGGGTTGATCCGATTGATTCCTGATTGTACAGGTCTACATGCATTGTCGGTATTGTTCATATTCATTTGACAGCAGCACGATGACTGGCTGGTTATACCCACATCGGTTGGCCAGTTGGCTTGGGTTGGTGGATGATGTCCTGAAAAGGACATATCAAAGGTTGTCGGTCAATGGGCGTACCAACGATGGGATTGGTTGGCTGCTTGGTACGTTCGTTCACATCACTATTTGACCATCCATGCCCATTATTTTGCCGGTAGGACTATTCATCACTATTAACCACGGCCGAAAACTATGAACCATCAACCAATTAACCAACTGCAAAATTCGAGGATCTTTCTCCAGTACAACCAACAGTCACAGTCTAGCAGCAGCAGTGGACCTTTTGACATGAGCCTTGAGCCAAACAGTATGTTGGCAGTGCGGTGTAGTGCGCAGTGGGTGCAGTGTGACTTTGTGTCTTAACACTCCCCCTTGAATGCTGCAGTGGGTTCCAGTGCAGTACATTCACATTAATTAGGCAGTACCTACTCGACGAACAGTTAGTCGATCCACCAAACAGTCCATCACTTCAGTAGCATCAAAAGTACAGTGCTCAGTATAGCACTTCAGTGTCGACTCTTCTTGACAGTCACCGTCACACAGTGATTCAGAGGCAGTGAGCCCAACAGTACATCGACTGTGTGATCAGCAGCATCTTCATTTCCAGTGACTTCCATGAGCTCATCTTCATTTTCATCTGCAGTGCCCAGTTGATAGGCTGCAGTAGCTTCAGTGCGGCTCATCTGAAGCATCTTGGCCATGGCATCAGTGATCACAATGTGACCCAGTAGTCCTCGACAGTGAAGCCCATACCAGGTCCTCATGTTCAGCTCATTTCGCAGTGGCATGAAGTTTGCCAAGGTCAGTCCTTGAAGTTCAAGGATGATGCCAGTGCGCAGTTCGACTTCGCTGAAGTGGTACATTTCTCCTGCAGCAGTAGTCTTGCAGTGATCAATGTACAGCCTATTGAAGTCTCCCAGTGGAGTCTCTCGCAGTGGGTTGAACATCAGCACACAGATGCTCTCTTCAGTGGCCAGTGGATTCCCTTGGAGCGTCATGTGGAACAGTCGCAGCAGTGAGGAACGAACAGTGAACCAGAAGTTCTGCTGTTCATGTGTGAAGATCTGTGGATTCACAGTCCTTCGAATCAGTGCATGCAGTTGTGACATCGGAAGTGCCACAGTGAGGCACCAGTCAGTCTGGTCAGTTCTCACAGGCTGACCTCGAACTTCGCTCCAGTCCAAACCACCATTGGCAGTGTCATCCAGTCCAGTCAGATCACGAACAGTGATTTGCCGATAGCAGTTGACCTCAGTTCTGGAATATGATGGATGTGGTCCATCCAGTTCCTTGAACAGCGAGTTCAGTGCCATATAGGGCGCATGGTCACCTGTTCGTCGTCCATGCAGTGCATGAAGAGACAACAGGTTCAGGCCAGTACCGGTCAGTAGTGGCCGGTTGTAGCGCATGCCATACAGTCCTTCAGTCACTGTTGCCGGAGTGCTAATCGATGGAGGGCAGTCCATTGAGCAGTGCTCCTTCTGCAGGGTCTCCATCAGACTATGACGTCTGATCAGTTGATCAGTCAAAGTCATCACATTGGCAGCCTCAGTGTCATCCAGTGGTGAGTGTGGTGGAACGTCAGTTGGGTCCACCTTCAACGCCGCCATGACAGTGTCATAGAGGACAACATCAACTGCAGTGTTGATGCGGTTTCGCAGTGACGTCTCATCACCAGTGGCTGCAGTGGCAGCAGTGTTAGTTGCCATCCTTGAGTGCAGTGACGTTTCTGAAACAGTGTCCAGTTCCAGCGAAAGCAGTGCCGACAGTCTAAGAGCCAAAAAAAAACGTGCAGTGGGAGCTGAGCATCCTTGCTTCTTGGCAGTGTCAGTTTGACAGTGCAGTAGCTGAAAAAAACGTGTCTTCTTCAAATTCAGTGGATCCAAAAAAACGTGCAACGTGCAGCTGGCCATTCAAACAGTTAGACAGTAAACTATACAACCACAACCAACAGTGTGTATGTCGGATGTGTGTGCAGTGGTGCGCGCAGTGTCTCCCCCTGGGCACAGTAACTCTTTGACTTAAGGGGGTGTCTAGATTTGATTTCAGTGCCAGTGTTTTAAACAGTTGGCTTGGTGAAACGTCCTGGTGGCGTTACAGTGAAAAACATTCGAAAACAGTCACAACACCCAGCTTCTTGAGATGTGACAGTAACAGTTCAGAACCAAGGTATTTGGTGAGAACGTCAGCGCAGTTGAACTTGGTGTTTACTTTCTT
>VSDK01021210.1:372366-390505 GCA_009767595.1 Symbiodinium kawagutii
AGTAGTAGTAGTAGTAGTAGTAGTAGTAGTAGTAGTAGTAGTAGTAGTAGTAGTAGTAGTAGTAGTAGTGTGTTGGTGATAGTAATTAGGACTAAAATCATAGTATTGGCAAGGATACGTTTTATAGGAAGTACAGAATTCTAACCTCAAAACATCACTTTGCCCAAGGAACAACTTGTTCCAAGTGAAATTATGATTTTATTTAGATGCTTGTGCTACAAACCATGAAGTGCTGGCCAGAGTAGGGTGGGCTAGGGCGGGTCGGGGCCAGATTGATAGCCTGTAAGTGGTGGGATGATCTTTCAAAGTTTAGCTGTTGGTGTGTGGATCAACGGCTATCCTTCTGGGCATCTAGGGATCAAAATCTGACAAATCATTCAGAATCACCAGCTGCATCCACTATCATCAACTCGGGGGCTATATCATGCTGGCTTACCAGTGATCATCCTGTGACTACTGAAGTCGGAGATGCTATTTACGCGCAGCGTTGTAAGGCTGTGCGATATCCCGATGATTGGCCACCAGTGGGGTGAACATAGCCCATTTGACCCTCCGTTGGGACTTGGGAGATCCATGTTCATCAGTTTTCCACTCATGATGAAGATTTTCTACACCTTATGGTGAATCAGCAGCTTATGAGAACATTGGACGTGGTCAACGCACTTCTTCCAAGTGACTATTTCCATGGCTCCAAGTTGTCCAGCAGTATGCCAAATTTCTTGAGAGAAACAACAAGACCATGGCCGCCATGTCTATAGGAATACTTTGGACACGTGGGAGATTGGTTTGTTCATATCACCTTATACTCCAGGTAGCGTCTCAGTGGTTTCCAGCAAATCTCAAGCCCGGTCGATCTAGTTGAGCCATTTTTGCAAAGTTCAAGAGAAAAGGCACAAGGGAGATAATGACCAGAACCAAACTATGCCAACTGGTGCTGTTCATCTTTGTCAATCCACAGCGCTGCTAAAGCGCTGCAGTTGTGGTTGTCATTGCAGCAGTCTTAGCAGTAGCAGTAGCAGTATTAGTAGTACTAGTAGAAGTAGCAGTAGCAGTAGCTTCGGCAGTAGTCGTAGCTGTTAGTGTTGTTTATTGTTGTTGGTGGTGGTTGTTGGTTGCTCGTTGTTGTTGTTGTTGTTGTTGTTGTTGTTGTTGTTGTTGTTGTTGTTGTTGTTGAGGAGGATCCAATCACCGTGAATTGCCGGGAACCCTTGAGCATTGGAGGCCGCTGGTTGTTACAGATTTCAGGGGGAAGTGTTTCCGCCATCGATCAGCTCTTTGTTGGGGCTTGAAGTGGATGGTTATCGGGAATGTCCCTCACCATCCCTCACCTATTCGCAACACATGCTCCACATTGCTCAAATGTTGAATCTTGGTGAACTCAACATGTGTCTTTTGGAACATCATCATTCCAACAAGATGTGCCTGGTTGTTGGCGTGCTACTGCAAATCTTTTTCCAGACAAAGCCATCAATGTTATGCCAATACGATCCTAGTCACCAGCAGCTTCAGGATGCTGCTCCGCAACCTGTTTCTGCTGTGCAATTGGGCCCTAAACCAATGGCACCCACCTGCACCTTTGAGCTTCCTGATTTGAAAAGAACACTCATGGTGGTGTCTCTTGGGGTGCCACACATTCCTAGATTCCAAGAGACCCCCACTTCCTTGTCAACCGGTCAGGGAGATGTGCCACATGTGCCGCCATCGTGGGAATCCTTGCGTGCCTTGGCGCTGTCACCAGCCACTGGCAACCACTGCTTCGTTGTTACCAAGAATGGTCAAGTTCATGGAGAATCTCGTATCCATCACTGATTCATAGTGATAACTCTTGATCACTGGTGGCCATTACAATCATCGAGGGTTTAACGGATCAACCACAGGACATTGATGCAAGAGTACACCGACCTTACTTGAACTCAATGTTGAAGATTTCGCCACTGTGCATAGCGGACTCAGATTTTGTGGACAAGCAAAGAATAGCACTATTCAGTGATGCAAGCACGAGTGATCTAGCTATGTGTTTCTACTATTTTTTGTTTGATCCTTCCAGTCTACATATCTAAGGCAAACAGAATTGAATTTGATGGAATCTATCAGGCTATCTATGTATGACTGTTCCCTCTTCAGGCGGGTACTCATTAATAGAGATATATGTGTATATATATATACACTATATACGTATAGCGTAGTCAGTTAATATATACATATTTACACGCACATATATATATATATAAATATATATATATACATATAGCGTAGTCAGTTAATATATACATATTTGCACGCACATATGGGCCAAATATATATATATATATATACATAGTACATGATACATACATATGTGTCAGGCCTTGCTAAACATAAGAAAACAGATTTTGCCATCGTGCCGAGGTATTGAAAACTGTATATCAATCGGAGAAGTTTGCTCATGATTTTTATGCATATTGGATACGATTCCATTTGCTGCTGTTTTATTCTGAAGAATTAACTGCAAAGCATCGCGACAAAATCAACGCATTACTTTTACATTGAAGATCCTTGGGTCTTGGCTGTAACAATCTCTAAGATTATTTACAGGAATTAACGCATTCTTAAGTGCTCTTGGTTTGCATACAGTTTCAATCACCAACGGGTCAGACTACACTGGTAGTGGTTTGCCAATTGACTTGACTGCTTTGTTGGTATCAACGTTTGGAAAGGTTGGATCAGGACCACTTGGACAACCGGCATTTGGAGATGAATCTCATTGTGACTTTGGCAGATCTTTGCCTGCCCTTCCCCTCATTCAAAGTGTCCAGCTGGCCGTGCTTGCACTGCTAAATATAACATGTTTTTGATTCCGCATATCTTTGTGCAAAGGCCTGTCCCTGAAGATCAGACAATTAAGCTGGTAACTTCTGTGGACAGCCACAGGAGCTATGACCGTTGTCCAACCCTTACAGATGGTGGCCCGCCTGGGTCCTCACTGCAGCTGGATCTTCACCACCAGCTATCGTGCCTCCGAGGTGAAATGCAGCAGGAAGTTCAGTCACTAAAGTTCCGAGCGCTGAAAACAGGGAGCTGAGCGGGACAAACTTCTTTTCAGAAGAGGTGAGCTACTATCGGGGAAGACTTTCCTTAGACAAGATATGACAAGATATGCGCATACAGTATATATATATATATATAGTGATTTTTTGTACATATGAGTGCGTATGGCATGTATGTATATATGAATGGTGTGTGTGTGTACTTTTCAGGACTGGTCGCCTTGAGGACTGCCCAAGCAATCCTTAGCAGGTCCATGGTTGATGGATGCATGAGGCTGCTAATGGTGGTTAACAATGGTTAGTCCTGGCGGTTGTTAGTGATTAATAGCGGCTATGAGTGATTGATAGTGCTTCATAATGGTTGATCATAGTTGATAATCAATATCAAGAGGCTGTTTGTATACTATATGGCACCACCATACCTCGCAATGCCATTCAGTTTGAGGGTGCACACAGTTTGTGAACAGACCCATTCCAAGCATTTGATATTCGTTAAAAATATCACGAAGCCTGCAGCGCCCCATGCGTTGTGTTCCATTCCTCCAGTTGCTGCAGTTGCTGTTGGTTGACTGCTTCTTTAAATGGGATGATGGGCGACTTGGTTGCGGCTGGTTGCTGAGTTGTTTGGTATTGCCCAAGCCGTTGATTTCTTGGGCTTGGCGAAATCCCAAGCCACTGCATCATGAAGGGTTGTCCCTTCGCACTGGCGCCTGTGGATCAACCAAACATACAGTAAATGGAGTTCTGTAGGTTACTCCGCTAAGCAAAGTCACAGTTGCTACTTAGCTGGAATACACCTGCTCGCAAGGATGCAATGACATGGTCAGCCAGAGTAGGTCTTTGTCCCATGCGTAGTAAACAGTAGCAGCCAAGAGCCACCCTTGGCAACTGCTATGGGTAAGGTCCTTTGCATCACCTCGCATTCAGACAAGTCCAACATTAATCAGGACTTGATCGAGATTCTCCTGCAGCGGCACATCTCATGTTTAGAGTCCTGTTTTTCTTCCCCAAGGTCTTGGTTGAAGATAATCAAATTCATGTTTTATTTGGTTTTGCATGCCAACAGAATGTTGATGGACTGTAATGGACCTACAGTATATTTATATATATATATATACATATACACTTTATGTTGATATTATTAGGAAATAGACATATAATGTTAATGGAATGTTGGAATCGCCCGACCCAGGTTGATGTTGGAATCGCATGTGGAGGCAGCTTGCTGGTCGTAAAGGGTTGTCAGGGCATTGTTTCATTTTGACGTAAGGATGAGACTGTCCATAATCGTTCGTACCACATCCATGATTAGCATCGATTAGCAGGAATGTCAAGTTGTTCACCCAAAGCGCAAATCGGGTTATCCACAATCATAATCTGGAGGATAAGCGACAATGGCTCGGGGGTCAGACCATTTATGGACAACAAGATCACCATCTATTTGTCTTAGGACTTTTATCAATCTATTTGGACATGACCTTGAGTCGCCAAGATCACCACGTTAGCCCCCAGTGGCTTTGGGGCTCTCATCCGTAAAGTGCCTTGGCTTTGGGAACGAGTTGTTTGAATTGTTTGGAGATGTTTTCATCTCAGATTTGGTGAGTTCCTCCAAAACCCCACGTGGTGTGAAGGGTCGGGTCATTTTGTGTTGGATACCGTATCAGGATGCCAATGGCATTAAAGTGATGTTGATAGCTTCATATGTCATATTTGGCATATACTTGAGTCTATCATAGTCACAGTATATCAATATTGGGTTTAGTTGTGATTTCCTGAGCATTGTGATGAAAATCTTGGGCCATATGCGGCCTGTTCCCAATGCACAGAAGTCTTCCTGGCCATCTTTGCCAGGACACTCGTGGCCGACCTGCGTTCCACGGTGTGGGGGCTTGGATGGCAAGTTACTTAGGTGGTTAACCAAACAAAGTGGGCAGGATGAGCAATGAACCAACAATCGTTGAGAGCATTTGTGGGTGAATGAGGGTTGATGTAATTAATGATATAGTTGACTGCAACTGGGGACTGGACCAACAACGATGAGAGCATGATCAGCCAAGAATGCTGGGGCGTGACCAACAAGAATAGATCTCCATAGTTGGTTCAGTGGCCGTAGCTACGCACATAGAATCATGAAAGGTGTATAGACGCGAACATGTCAATGTTGTGAAATTATGATATACTGTGTTACTGTATTGATTCTTTCAATGAATCCTTAGACCAGAGATTGGTGACCAGAAGAAAGGACGAAATTGGCCCGGGAATCATTCATGGGCATGGGCCGTTCTCTGGAATCGCATGATGCTTGTTCACAACCACTTTGGTTCATGTGTTTTGCTCGAACACCATTTTGTTCTATGGGGTTGTCAGGAAATGGTGGTACTCCCGACCACACCATCCAGCATTGTCAGAGTGTTGACAGGTTCGATGCCAGCTGCGGCAAGTTGTTATTTGATCGCTATCTTGTTGGTCTTGGTATACATCATACATACATCGATAGTGTGACATTTTATATACAGGTATCCGGTATATTCCAGGGGCTAGTATCGCTCATTTTGTGAGAAGCTCAATAAGTTGACCGACCAGTGTGACAATTCATGTGCAAGCATACTACCAGATATTTGCAGACTCAGACACATAATTATATCCATAAATGAATACATATATATATATATATTATATATATATACGCACACCATAGTTGAGGCTATAAGCATTTTTATTTCCTAATATTGGAGATGGTTGGTTGACGTATACTTTCACAGGGATTCAACCACCAACCACTAATGATCAGTCGTAATCAGAAGAACTATTATATCAATGATTTGTCCCGACTATTCAATCAACATGTTTGTTTAACCACTTATGACAGCCAAAATTGACAGCTACTATGAACAGCTACCATTGACCATGAATCTTCCCAGATTCTCCTCCAAAACGGGTCTCTGAGATTCACCTGCTGAGTTGGAGTCGAGGCGTGAAAGTGTTGTGCTGGTGTCGCGATGACTCACTGATGTTGTCAAGGTGATTTGATGGTTGGTTAGTGATGTCTAGTGATGGTTAATGATGGTTATGATTTGTTGCCATTTGTGTTTTTTTCTTGGTTGTTATATGTGGGTTGTTGGTTGATTTGTTGACAAGACATTCTTGGTTGATTTGTGTCAAATGTGCAGTTACTGTTGTTGTCATGGATTTATTGTTTTTGATCCTTGCATTGAGCACCCAATGGGACCATGACACCTTCTTCAAGTTGCTGGCACTGCCATCCTGCGCTCTTAGTTCTTGAGGGTTGGCACATGGTTGACACATGCAAGGACCAATCGTCACCGACAGCCCTGGATACATCTTTTTCAACTTCACCTGACAAGAATTGGGTCTCTCAAGCATATTGGCTATCGTGCATGATAGGATTACATGAATTGTATAGGTGTAAGAAGTGTATCCACAATGTTCTGTAGACGACTATTTGTCATATTAGAGAATTGTATAGGTGTAAAAAGTGTATCCACAATGTTCCGTAGACGACTATTTGTCATGTTAGAAACTGTGATTCTTCAATTCGTACTTCCTGGATCTTCCAGGGAATGATATGTTCACTGTTTGAGCATGTTTTTGGTTATATATATATAAATATATCCTTTGGGACGTACGTCCACTGCAGTGAGTACAAACATGTCTCTCACTAATCATGAAAGTAATTGATGTCATAGGAGGTAACCCAACAGTTTCATAACATGCACCACAACAATGGGACACCTCTACAGTTCCAGTCAAGTTAGAATTGTCATCACTATGGATATATAGTGGTAAATTACTTGGTTAACCATAATTGATTCTTGATCGATATTATCAGATATAGCTTTGATCATCAATGAGTATATATATATATATATATTTATTTTTATATATGAGTATATACACTGGTTACCAAGCACTGGATCATCAAGAATAGTCAATTGATGACGAATCTCAGTGCTACTGCCTTGGAGCTCCCACAAGTGCCTACCAGTTCTGTTTGGGGACATTATGTGGTGGGAGCCTTCCTTGAGATCTGCATGTTACGCAGCTGATTCGGTTTGGGATGGGATCGCGGGAGGAAGAGATCTGAGCGGTGGCACACGACGGGTCGGCACGTGATTTCCCCACAACGGTGGCCGTTGATAGCCGTAGCCCTATCCGATAGGACTATATACACCCATTTGCAAAGAATTTGCGCCAGTGTGATGGGTAGATATATTCTGCAATATGAAATCATTTCATGCCCATACAACTATTGTTTTCTACCAATCAAATTGCCAACCAACCAGCCAAATAACATGTTATTCATGTTATGCATGTTATATATCAACCATAAATTATTTCATTAAATCATTTCATCACATATTCATTGATATATTTTACATCAACCAATATATCCATTGATGCCCATGGATATATTCATCAACCATTGCAGCGCAGCGTCCACGGGCTCAGGTGGACGCCTGAAAGTTGTCGCCGGGAAATCGAGCAGCTGAAAAAGCAGCTGCATGTGGTGGAGACCTGGAGCGACCGGTTGGGATGGCGTGGGAAGGGAACGCCCGGTGTTGGTTTCAACCCGTGGAAATCAATGACGCTTCTGGGTGTTGAGGATGGCAACCGGGATTTGAGTTCTCTATTTTTGTTGATGATGGTAAACAATGCCAATGTGGGTTCTTAATGTTGGTTGGGAACCATTTATGATGATTGATGGCGGTCAATGGTCAGTGACTACTGTAGTATTGGTCACTACTTTTGAGGTGGCTACCGAGAATTCGAGTCACGTGGCTGTTTTGGCTGTTTGGTAAGGGTATTTTACCGCCAATTTTGGCTTAGAGCCAAGATTGGATATTGGGAGTCACAAATTTTGGGATATTTGGGGAGTTGAGATATTTGTATATTGCGATAACTTTGCATAACCGTCAAGTTCAGACGGTTTATGTTGGGGGTCCTTGAAGAAGTTGTGCTGTTCTTTTTGAACTTCTAGTTTGCTGAGGATATCACCCGTGGTGTGATGACATTGTCGCGACAGAATGTTTTCATACACGCTTGTGACTTACCAATTCTATGTGAACCTTGTGCTTTTGCACACGATTGGAGCCCCCTTGATGCGGACCTTGTGCTGGCTCCCTTCGTTCGCTTAGGAAAGATTGATCTTGGCGCACCCAGGCTGCATGATCTCAGCGACAGGTCAGCACATGATTTTTGAGACATGATGGTGTGTACACATGGTGTCCATTGCATCTAATGCTGCAAGTGTATGCACACTTATATATCTCTCTCTATATGTTTACATATATATATAAGCTTTTATATTATATGAACATATATTTAATTGATATATAGATATGATTATGGAAAGACATCATTAGTAATATTAATAATTAGTAATTGCAAATTGCAAAAAAAGATAATGGTTGCCAACTCTTAACAAACCTACATTGATGTACATTGAGGTCGAAAGTCTAAGTTCATAGTCACAACTTTGCAGTGCCTAGGGCTTATCTCAGACTCCAGGCTTTGGGTTTTCCTTGTTGCGCCAACCAGCCGCACAAAGGTATCGAGATGCTTTGTCCGACATGACTGGCAGGCTGGGAAGCAGCCAGTGTTTTTTGCTGATTTCGACTTAGCGTTCATGTGGGTATCAAGTAACGAGCCATGCAACTGCGAACGGTACCTGTTTTGTTTGTGCCATTCGTAAATACCAATGCATGAGCTACAAGTTTCTTGTGGTTTCAACCGACCTGAAGGCCGAAAGATATGATGGTCAAAGGAACTAAGGAACACTACCCTCAACATTGATCCTGTCAATTGGATTATCTGACATTGACGCCAATGGATCATCAGGGTTGAGAATCATCCAGGATCTGCGAACCCAACATATTTGCTCCGATAATCCGATACATCCGCTACACCCGACTCGTGGAAAACGCCAAAGTGCTGGATGTGCTGGACAAATCTGCCAAATTTCAAGTTTCTCAATCATACCATTTGTGGGTCAACCACATTGCCATCATTCACCATTGGGTGGCAGGGGTTGCCGCAGAGATCACATTCCTAGGGCCGCCGGGTGACATCGCCGAGTTCAGGTCTTCACCATAGCAAGGTTGACTTGACCATTGCACACATGGTGGGCTTGGAATTTGAAGGTCTTCCCTCCAAACATGCTCAGATTTGGCGAAGAGCCCGTTCATTCTTGAAATGTCCACAAGGAGCACATGTTTTTGCGGGATTTGGCCCAAAGATAGTTTGCTATGGGTCTCAACTGGACAACTCTCTGGCAAATCTGCGCAATTCGCTAGTTGGAGAGCTACTTACAGGAATTCAGCAGATAGACATGCACTTGTACACATAGATTCAGATAGCAGATATATAGACACATAAGACATTGATAGATCGACACCAATTGGCCGCCCACCGTTGCTGGAGGCTCAAAGAAGCTTTGGCCGAGCAAAAAAGACCACCCAGCCGCTCCGACTCCTTGGACTCTTTCTCTTTTTTTTTTCTCGGAGCTCGCTGATCCCAGTGATTGGTTTGCAAGCCTGATTGTAAACAGGCAAAAACTATCTAACTTCAAAGTAGCTAACTCCAAGGAACCATGAAGTTGGTTGCCTGGTTGCCTGACCTTAAATAACATTGGAGCTGTTTGTCACGGAGTTGCGATCAACTTTCTCTACTTGCATTCTGCAAGGCTGATCCAGCCCGAAATTGGGGAGGGTGACCAGTGCCATTCTGTTTGGATGCTTCATTCCTTTTGTTTTCACCGCAGACGATGCTCATCCACTACCAGTGGTTGCTTCTTTTAAAGGGGACGAGTACTTCAAGCATCAACCAATAGCATCAACCAACAGCATCAACCAACAGCATCAAGCTGGTTTACCCGTCATCAACCAACCAGCAACCAAGCATCAACCTGGTTCTCAACCCACCACCAAGCACCAAGCAACAAACCGAAGCACCAACCGCGCGCCAGGCCCTCACTTCGGTCAGTTGAGCCTGGCGGCGCATGCCAGGCCCTAGGGAATCATAGGGAAGCCAGGTGTTTTATGGTGAACCGCTTGAAAAGCCTCAGAAGAAAATGTAGAGGCCAGGTCCAGGTGTTTCATAGGTGTTTCATAGGTATTTCATAGGTGTTTCATGTGTTTCTGGTGGCCTTTGGATATGTCACCACTGGATATGCCCTCCACCCTTGAGTAAGCGACGGACGAACTGAGTTGGCTTTGCGGAAGCAACCCTTGGGCGAACCAGAAATGGCGGTTGCCTACATCAGTCCCATCTACCGTGGTAACCTGATGAAAATCAGCAGCTTCTTCAATGATCATGCCTAAAGATGGTGTTGCATCAAACTACCCTCATGCAAAATCACGACAATTTCAAAGGAATCCCCGGGTTGCCCTCCATGAGTGGTGGATTTGTGAATTGCCAGCTTTATCTACCAGAGAGTATGTCATTGGTTAAACACGCTTAAAGATGGAGATCAGATTTTCCAGCCATGTTCAACATACTGTTAAAGATGTGTGCCGGCACGAGGTGGGTCATTCGCTGCGGCAGAACCCTGCAGCATGCTGAACCCAATCTCATCCGAGATGCTCAATGTAGAATGGGAATTGTGTATGCGGGATTTGCTTCACCTAGCTGGGATTTCATAGAGTCCGTCTGAGTTAATCTGTATCTCAACAATGGTGGATGGGAAAATCTGCAGAATCTACAGGAAAACCTTGTTTTTGCCACCAATTACGTTTGTTTCCAAAGTACATTTTCTCATTAACCATTTCTGGAATATACAACCAGTTGGTGGCTCGAATCATGTTTTGTTTTCCCAGTTGCATTGGGGTTGGTTAGACAAGCGTTCTTGCAGAAGGGTGGTTCAACCATCAACCCGTACTGATCATTCCTCGGCCGTATAGCCGTTATCAACCACTAATTAACCTATTAAACAAACCACTACGTAAATCAATACAATTTACTAACCACTATTGACAGTCATTATAAACAGCCGCTATTTAACCACCATGAACAGTCACTATTAACAGCCACCATTGACCACCAATTGGTTATGCTTGAAACACGACCCAGACCAGTTTCATCATCTCAGGCGGCAGGCCTCAGCGGAGCGCGCTTGGCCTCCAACCACCCAAGGTCGCGGAGGGTATGGCACTATGGGTTGGAAGGTATCCCAAGGGTGGTTGATGATGGTTGATGATGGTTGAAGATGGTCGAATCCTGGGTTTATAATGGTCAACAATGATTGATCATGGTGAAGAATGGTGAATGATGGTTGCTTGTTGATGATACATGCAGGAGGATCAGTGGTGCTTACTTGATGTTTAACTAATGGTTATTTAGTGATTGATCATGATCAATGGTTGCAAGTAGTGGCTAAGGATGGATGATTGATGACGGACAAGAATCCCAAATGATGGTCAATGATTGCGGCATTGAGGATGGTCAACAATACTGATTATAATTAATAAGGGTTGGTGATGGGAATAGCCTATTTTAATGAGTGATCCGGCTAAAGAAAGCAACAATTTTGCCAAAGCGCTGGCGATGTACTTTGCAATATTGCTCTGTATTCCTATGGGTCTCCCACTACATAGCGAGTACATAGCTGTGGTGATTTCTCATAAAACGGGATATCACCTTAATGACCCGGTTTGTGAGTCATTTAGCGACGGGTGGAAGCGAGATGAAGGGAGCAAGAAAAGGTGGCTTGAACATTTCTGAAGAAAGTTGGTCAAAATTTCAACCGTCTTGGCGTTTCAATCCTAAGCGCAGTACTACAACCACTGGTGCGGCAACACCTCGGGTGCTTCTTCAAGTTGTGCAAGAACTGGCTACACTGCTGAAATACTCATGACTCATGCTGCTATTCATACAAAGGCTGGTAATGAAGTGACACTAATACCAATGCCAACGGCACGGATACTAATGTTGATACTGCATGCGTAGCCCTACTGCTGTTTACATGATCGTGAATCCAGTATCCATTCTCCAAGTGATTCGTGGCGTTGTGTTATTGCCAGGACAAGCATGGACAATCACTATGCCCCTGTTGGATCTACAGGATCTACTGTACATCCAAATGCATATGGTGATAGGAAGCCTGCCTACCCTCCCAAGAAGATACACCATCCAGAAATCAATATCTACTAGGGCTTTGTCATTGTGATAGGTAACGCTAAAACCTTAATGAACCTCGTACAATCATCATCATCATCATCATCATCATCATCATCATCATCATCATCATCATCATCATATCTATATATGTGTGTATATATATATATGTGTGTGGGGTTCTTTACTGCTCCATCAGCAACAATCGTCGACCATCAATTCGCCACTGTTTAGCCGCTTTCATCATTGCCATCAAAAATCAGCAACAAACCACAAAATTTGCCATTGTCAATAGTAGGTTTTCTGCCTTGCTTACGAATCTACTCTACTCTTCTTTTGTTGATTTGCCCAATTTAAGGCTGTTCCCCTGACAACCCAATGCAGTGAAGCATGACCCAGGGAGTCATGCACATGGTTGGTGCATGGTCATTGACTTTGATTTATTTAAGCGTGCCATCCAATCAGTATTGCATTTGCATCGCCACACCCAAGATGAGCTTTGTCCATGGTTGAACCTCGTACTGTATCTTTTGCAACCGAATCTGGCTGCAGCTGGCATGAAACTTTTGCGGAACCCATCTAACTACTTTAACTAAAGTAAGTCAAGTAAGGCTAACCATAGTTGCCTGGATACATATCAACTTACTCCAAGTGAACCCTGCAGGCATGAAACTCCTGCTGGAGAACGTGTTGCAGTTTGTGGAAGAACTTCACACGCGCGTGCGGCACGTCGAGCCACTTGGCACCTGTGGTAGGGAAGAGGTCCATCATGCGGTCCAGCAATTTGGTTGCTGGGATACAACTGGGATACTTATGATCAAAGTAACTGAGATAAGATCCTCTTTGGGTTATTTTGGGTTATGGTCATGGTATGGCCAAAAGTTCAACTCCTGGGACAAGTATCGATTGCAAGCTATGATCAAGCCTTCCTAATGGTGAGCCATTGCTGTAGCCTTTGTCATTGACCATTCAGTACTGGGATAGATACATAGGACTGTCAGTGTATCATCGACTGGGATGCAGACGTAGAACTACCTGGGTTCGGTGGAAAGGATTCCTCCAATAGCAATAGCAATTAATTACTGGGTTGAAATGGATTTAATATGAAGTGGGCAACTAGCCATGTTTTTGTTGGGCAAGATAGTCTCAGTCAATCCAACTCTGGGTCCCCAGTTGGGACCATGCAGGTGTGTCAATTTACCCATGTTGAACCAGCAGAATAGTGAGCTTGTTGCGTTTGTCTCCACTCTTAGTGGTCTGGGGCAAGGCCACCGTGGACTCCACGGTTTGTCCCAACATCCTCAACTCCCAGCCCTGTAACTCTGCTCTCAGGGACGCCTCCTTTGCCAAAGATCTTGCAGTGCCTCAGTTGAAGCGACGTCGCATGTGGCAAGCCCCTGTTGATGTCCTGGGTCATCATGGTAGGAGTCGATGATTTGGTGCTGACTCAAGCGGTCTCTTTGTTTCCCTATGCCTGGGATTATTTTGGATTCTCATGGATTGTTTTGGATGACATAAATGTTTGTTAGACATGGGATTATGCATTATCCAAGTAACATGTTTGGGAATGGTTGATATCAAATGCAGATGTTTGAACACACTCTTGGCCAAGCAAAAATTGCAAACGAAACATGGTTGGCTGTTGAAACCAGTGTACCCAACTTTTGCTGTGCTTTGTCTCTGCAAATAAACAGGGTATCCAACTGTTGTACCCAATTATTCACGACTACTGAAAAAATCGAATGGCAATTCGTCGATCAAATCCCGTTCTTGGTTAATCAACCGCACGACCAACCAGCCATCATGATGTACGATTGACAGGCGCTGATGATCCCGCCACCCTTCAGTAAGCTGTTGACTGGTTGCTGGTTTTAAACATTCCTTGTCTATGTTTGTTTTCCCTGGTCATTATCAACAGCTATGGTTGGTTGACAAATATTGTGCATGGGCGGTGGTTCAACCACCAACCAGTAATGATCATTATCACTCATTATTACCACCATTATCATTAACCATGATTAACCATATAGAACCATTCTTAAGCTTATATCAACCATTATTACCATACATTATCATTAAGCATCTACAGTAATGATTATTATATTACCATTATTAACCATCAATAACCATTCTTAAGCATAGTATCATTATCATTAATCATTATCAACCATAGTTAACCACCCAGTGAAGCCGGGGTGCGGCTCAACCACCACCCAGCGAAGCCGCTGCGGCGGCCTCAGGAGGTGAAGCATCAGATGGAAGTCCTGCAGGGTGAAACGCTGATGAGTTTCCATCAGCTGCAGCAAGCGGTGGGGCACTGGGAAGCGAAACGGGGAACTCGGATGTGAAATGGATATAAATTGTGTATGTACAAATATATATATATATATACATGTATTTATTTGTTTATTTTAGATCTATATTAGTTAACATTGATTATTGGAACATATATCGTTTTATCATAATATCGTATGTGAGCTGTATACTGTGCAAAATTATACACATGATATCCTATGGCCACCCCCATGTTGGCCAAGAGCTGCATACTATACAGTACCATCACTCACGACGTTGGTGGTTTGGCAGTCGCTGCTGATTGACCTTTGGTCCATGGTTTGAGGGCTGTACCCTGTGGCAATCTGATGCTTACTGGAAAATCCCGGCCATTAGCGTACAAGGTCTTACTGGATACTGTATGGCTATTTTCCAGCCAACTGTGTTAAAACAGGGTAGATTCAGCAAGATGTATGCATGTGATGCTCATTCCGAAGTGGGATGGCACTATAGCAGATATTGCCCATGGATCACATGTGTCTAGCTGGAATCAATGAAACTTCATGGTACAAACCCCTGCTGTCGATTGCACCACAAACGCACTAGAAGACTGGCTAGTGATAAAGGATTGTAAATTTCGATATTACAAAGGAGTCAATCTATCAAAAGTTGCTCATTTGTGGTTGTCAAGGCTATTCAATGGATAAGGATGGGAATGGCAGTTTGGCTTTGATTGATGGTCAATTAGGGTTTATTCTGTTTGAGTTTGTATCCCAATGGTTTAATTTGTGCATTTTGGATGCTTGGATAGTGGTTCAGGATAGTGAACGGTGGTCAACGGTGATTGTTGATGACCAAGAATATGACCACTGATCATTTTTGATCGTTTAGTTACTGAAACGATCAACATGGCTCGTGACCGCTCCTTGTCGATCAAGGTGCTGAGTCGTTGTTTCATGTCTTCCAGCGGCACAGGTGGCTGACCTGAATTGTGTTGTGGAGGCACAGCTGCGGTCAGACCAGAAAGACCTCCTGGGAAAAGGAATTTTGTGTCCAGTGGCCATCCAGTGAGATGAGATGATGTTGAGATGATGATGAAGACAATGATTACCATGATGCTGATATACTTTGACCGTGTACATGTGTACATTTACGCGCAGTTGATGTGAAATACGCTGAGGATAAACTTTAAATCAGTGTTTCAGCTGTATATGTGTTTTTTTTCACAAGTGGCTCCTCCAAGAAATGAGAAGAGCAACCATCATCAAGTTTGTGCCAGGAGAAGATCTTGATCCACCACCAGACTATAAAAGTATTTTATCATATTTTATTTGTGTATCTATTCACCGGAGTGAAACTGCAGTTGCCACAAATTGACACGCCAAAAAGAATTGCAATGTGTACTTCTGCAGCTGGCAAGATATAGTAAGCGTCCCAGTGTTTCCTATCATCGTTTTGGACATTCCCATGGGAGGCAAAGTCCCTACAACATCTGAGCAGCAGAGTGGAGCAGCTTGAGGCATTGATGAGGATATGGTGCCACTGGCTCTGATGGAAACTTATCAGAAACGAGAATTCGACATCTATAGACAACGTCAAGCACCGATATTTCCTGCGACTATGTGACTAGGATGCTTTGTTTGGATGATGATTTGGTGCTTTCATGTGGTTTATCCTTCTAGTTCAAGTCTGTGGTCTTTTGGACAAGCATGGACTGAACGAAAAGCTTGTGACTTGTTGCATCTCATTGTTTGCAATGCGCCTCGCTGAAACAGAGCTTACAGGGAAAAAAGGAAAGAACTGCCCCAAGAAACTGAAAGTATGATGCAGTGTTGGCGGTCAGATCTGCATGCGTTGAAGGCAATGCCGCAGCAATCCGGTCAAAGCAGCATTGAGGCTGGCTGGAAACTTGGGCGTCAGTCTGGGATTGAGTGCCTACTATCTTGACCATGTTTAATTGCTGTTGTCATCATTTACTGATGGAATTTAGAGCTTTGTTTGGTACACAACTCGGGTTCTGACCCGATAGTGAGAGAAATTCAGGAGTGCGTCCTTTGGTTTGCTTGTATGTTGCAAAAAATGTGTGTTTGCTTTTTTCCAGCACAGATGATTGTACCGTCTTCTTCACGTGCAATTTTTGCACCTGACAGGCAAAGTCCTTACAAGATCTCAGCAGCAGACTGGAACGGCTTGAGGCAGGCAGTACTGTCACTAGTACGGAATAAGTACGCAGCAGCCACGATGCAGAAAGTACCCAACACGGTGAAACTCACGGAGATTAGATGTGGGTGGATGTGATTTTTCCAAAGCTTCTCTAGTGTGCTGTGTCAATACGCTTTCTGCTGTTGCAGAGCGAGTCCCCCGTAAAGAGGAGTAAATGCTAAGTGCTAGAAAATCGTGTTGAGGACATGGGTGTGTTGTGGTGTGTTTATGTGAATATGTTATCGCTCTCTCTCTCTCTCTCTATCTCTCCTTCTTTTTTCGCCTTTTCCCTGCGAGGGAAGTTTCAGTCTGGGGATGTCTTGAGTAGCGTTTGTGGCAGACAGCATCTGACTCGTTGTATTTGTTTGTCTTCATAAACTTTCATAGCACTGCCCAAAGAACCCAAACAAACTAAACATGCCAAGAACATCCAAGAACTGCATGCGTTGCAGGCCATGCCGCAGCAATCCGGCCAAAGCAGCATTGAGGCTGGCTGGAAACTTGGGCGTCAGTCTGGGATTGAATGCCTACTATCTTGACCATGTTTAATTGCTGTTGTCATCATTTACTGATGGAATTTAGAGCTTTGTTTGGTACACAACTCGGGTTCTGACCCGATAGTGAGAGAAATTCAGGAGTGCGTCCTTTGGTTTGCTCGTATGTTGCAAAAAAAAGTGTGTTTGCTTTTTTCCAGCACAGATGATTGTACCGTCTTCTTCACGTGCAATTTTTGCACCTGACAGGCAAAGTCCTTGCAAGATCTCAGCAGCAGACTGGAACGGCTTGAGGCAGGCAGGACTGTCACTGCAGTACGGAAAAAGTACGCAGCAGAGCCACGATGCAGAAAGTAGCCAACACGGTGAAACTCAGGGAGATTAGATGTGGGTGGATGTGATTCTTCCAAAGCTTTGCAAGTGTGCTGTGTCAATACGATTTCTGCTGTTGCAGAGCGAGTCCCCCGTAAAGAGGAGTAAATGCTAAGTGCTAGAAAACCGTGTTGAGGACATGGGTGTGTTGTGGTGTGTTTGTGTGATATGTTTTCTCTCTCTCTCTATCTCTCCTTCTTTTTTCCCCTTTTCCCTGCGAGGGAAGAGTCTTCGTAAACTTTCATAGCGCTGCCCAAAGAAACTAAAATGCCAAGATCGGCATGCGTTGCAGGCCATGCCGCAGCAATCTGGCCAAAGCAGCATTGAGGCTGGCTGGAAACTTGGGCGTCAGTCTGGGATTGAATGCCTACTATCTTGACCATGTTTAATTGCTGTTGTCATCATTTACTGATGGAATTTAGAGCTTTGTTTGGTACACAACTCGGGTTCTGACCCGATAGTGAGAGAAATTCAGGAGTGCGTCCTTTGGTTTGCTTGTATGTTGCAAAAAATGTGTGTTTGCTTTTTTCCAGCACAGATGATTGTACCGTCTTCTTCACGTGCAATTTTTGCACCTGACAGGCAAAGTCCTTACAAGATCTCAGCAGCAGACTGGAACGGCTTGAGGCAGGCAGTACT
>VSDK01021210.1:400037-438871 GCA_009767595.1 Symbiodinium kawagutii
TCCCTACAAACACATGGATACAAATGGTTGGATCATTGACTACTGTAATATTTTGCAGAAGGGATGAAACCACCAACATTTAAGTTGGTTCCTGAGCCTTTAGAATTGAGATAAATCAAGAGCCATACAGCCCTGTGAAGCAGCACTAATCAATAAGAAACGTTCTTCTTTCATTTCTTTTGCCATCAGTTTCCATGATTCTAATTGTTTGGAGTCATTTGTCGGAAGGATAGCCGCTTCGCGCAACATCACAGGATATGGAAATCATTGGTTACACGTGCTTGCAAGGGCGAAATGATTTGCTCAGACTATGCCAAAATGACAAGCTGATCCGTGGGAGGACAGATGCTGGAAGAAGTACTTCAAGACAAGGTGCCGGTTGCGGTGCTGCAGCCCGGACGTGCATGGACTGCCAGACAGAACATCATGGGGCAGCAGTAATGACCAAGTTTGATTCTTAGCCACAGACGTGTTGTTGATGATCTACATGCCCCGATTAACCATAACCAATTGTTATCCTTTTGTGATTGTCCATCCATGAATTATTGCAACAAATCCTTTGTTTGTGCTTGAAAAGGCTTGATCATTTTGACCGATTCTCGAATCAGTCGTCCCTCTGCTGGTGCGGGGAGGTTGAAACACAGCAAGATGTTGCAAGATTCAAGATGATATTTGAGTGGTTGTTCCCCAAGTTTTGACCGTAAATCAGGGATATTGTCTGATATATCCTTTGAATTAGTTTCACTGACCTTGTTACAGTCACTAAAGAAACTATCAGTATGAAAGTCTTGGGAGCGGAGACAAATTCGTTGGCTGCTGGTCATGCACACCTACAAGCGAGTTGATCAGGACTGATCCTACAGAACCTTGGTGTCTCAGGAATGGGTCAACATTTATAACATACATTCTTTGAAAATCAACACATGTTATGTAATGTGATTTGATTTGAGTGTTAATGCTTCTGGGCAATGCCCACAAAGCTTCCACCAGCAATGCCAATTACTTATGAAAGCTACGACTAATGGTTTCCTGCCTGCTTGGGGTCACTATGCCTATAGGCTTTAGATGCAAGGATGTGTAGCTTTATGTATGATGATTTATGCATGTAGATGTGTAGCTCTTCTTGTGCAAACGTACACAAGTACATGCATACACACGTGCCAATTCCTACATAGATGCATAGATGCTGCAGTACGTACTCACATTACTGATGCCAGGTGAGTCGCATCGAGCACCTGGAGGTTCGCCACAGTTTCAGCAGCCAGGAAGCAGCGGTGCTGTTGAGCCCTTTAGTGGTAAAAGCCCTGCCGGTCAAATAATCGCGAGTTGATTGCTGCTATCGATGTTTAGGGAATGCTTAATGATGAGTTGTATCTAGTTGATGCTTCATTCAACGCTTAATCATTGCTTAAGAATGGTTTTGAGTGGTCAATCATGCTTGATTACATCAATCCAGGCCATGTTAAGCTGTTCCTGACCAGTTGCCAGCTGATGAGTTTAGTGATGAGCCCATTGTCCAACTACGGGGAATGGTTCATGACTGTGGTCTCTTACAGAGTGGTACCCCCTATTTAATTTTAAGATTTGGTTGATAGTTTGACTCATTTTGTATGTTCCCCCGTACTAGTGAATGGTTGGTTGATTAGATGATATTTTCAGAGGCTCACCAAACAGAGCAGCTATGTTAGATCATAGCCTTCTTGGGGAGCCAAGATTTGAGAGCGTTGATCTTCGTCTGGCCTATCTGTTGCTTATCATGACACCATTATTTTTTCTCGTCCCTGAAGCAACATCACCGGAGGGATAGCCCGTGGAAAATCAACAACGTTGCATGAGAAATGTGTGAGGATCGATCTACATGACCTTGCATGGTAATTACGTTTGATACCTGGACATATGCTAGACATATAGTAACTGGCAGTTCCATCATGGAAGTTTGGTTGTTCGCTTGACTTTCTTAGTGACTCGACTTGCGTGTGGTTTGTGTGTGTGTGTGCGACAAGAAGAATGCAAGACGGCCCTCCCCAATTTGGATTGATTGAGGACCATTTTTGCGCACTCTTTTCGTATCTTGTTCGCGTTTTCGAAAGCGAGTGTATCTTGTCCAAGCGGCCCCAAAGGCATTTTTATGGGCGGCTAAGCTGATCAAAAAAACAAGAAAGACCAATGTTGTCTAAGTGTGTGCTTTTCGGATTGATCCTTGGGAATCATGGGGCCATCAGCCAACCAGTTGCTCAGCTATGCCATTATATATACCCATCAGTGTTCTCATTTCGAAGCTTTACCAACTACGGTTCGCCATCATAGTGAGCATCATCCACAACCATTAATTAACCATCATTTACCGCCGCTAACCATCATCGACCACACTTAGCCATCATCGACCAATCTTGGCCATCGTTGACCACTCTTAGCCATCGTTGACCACCATGAGCTATCAATTGACAATCCTTGATCATTGTGAACCATGGTTTCTTTGCCACCAACCCGGATTGTTCAGCAGCCGCCCCAGGCTGCAGTGAAGGGAGATGTGCGGAGTATCGCATCGGTGAAAGGCGGCGCGAAGATGCGGATGGTTTAATTGGTGCCGCTTGACGCTCACGGGATGCCCAGTCCTGAACCTCCTCATAGGCATGCAGACTAGGAGATGTATGATTTGCAAGACAATTATATAATCATTGACAAAATTTTAGGCTGGAAAAAAACCATTGAAGATCTGAGATTCGCATATCGATTTATCATGTCGATCAGGGTGTACTCTGACTACCCACAGAAACCATGACGAAGCCTGGGAGCCCACCAGATGAGCCCATGGTACGACCCTGCACAGTCTCGCCAGCCTTCAGTGTGAACAGCTATCGGCTCAGATTGGTGATGGATTCCAATCTCAAGATCCAAGTTTGTTTGACAGTAAGGGAAACGAAGAGGAAATGGAATCACCAATGACCTGCATTACAGTGCTAGCAAGTTCGAGGCCCTATCTAGAGAGTAATTTCAGAAGCAACTTCAGACGCTTGCTTGTTTGAATGTGAAGGTGTCCAGTGTCGCCTGGAACATACTAAAGTTACTAAAGCGATGATTTTGAGCCAGGGATGGTTGGTGGGTGCACATTCGTTGTGGACCATTTCCTCGCATATAACTTCTATTCTGGTTGATCGACTTAATTCCCATGGAGTCAGTATATGATTGAATGTGTTTAAATCCTTCTTGCACCGGGGGAAGAGTTGGATAGCCCTTGCTCAGATGAAGCATCAAAACTTCGGTCTCTTCTGGAGGAGGGCAAGCAGGACCAGCTCACTCCGGGACGCGCGGGTGCTCAAAGATGATTTCATGAATCATCAGCCCTGAATTTGCCTTAATGTTGGTTTCTGATTAGTGTAACCCCCCTAAAGTAATGAAAATAGATGAAACCAACAGGTAGATACTAATCAGAAACCAACATTACATCAGCCATGAATCTGCCTTACAACCCTTGTTTGGCCTATAATTTTCCCTATACAGTAGTCATAGTAACAAGTTGCTGATGGCTGCGGCAAATCATGAGAAATGTTTGGATATCCATGTGTCCTAGAATGTCAATGTTAGGCCGGCGGCTCATGAATCACCTTGAAGAGTTGAAGAGAGATGTATATATATATATATATTTGTATATTGTATATAGAATGCTTGTTTTCAAACGGGTTGGCTCTTGTTTTCTCCTGAATATCTTTACTTGATGATGTTGAACGAGGTGTGAAGGTTGTTTTTGCTTGTTGCCTGTAATTATCCGTATCCATGCAGGACCCCCAGGCTATTACCCAAGAATGTCGGATGACACTCACCTCGAGTGTAATTGCCATACTTTCAGAACTCAACCAGACCACCCACCAGGAGCACACTGAACTGGAAAAGCAGCTTGCTGCTCTGGAAGGCTGGAGGTGCCCAGCCGTAGAAAATGATGGCTCAGTGGGATTTCTTAGGAATTTACCTTCGCTTATCATTGTATAGTCTTAGTTACCGGTTGGTTTATACTCACCCAATCGATGTTTTTTAAACGGTCTTCATACTTGATTATCCCCGCTGAATGAAGTTGGCAAAGAGGCGGGTCAGCACTTGAAAATAGTGGTTGGTTGACCTATGATGGTGAACATTGATGAACTAGAACTGGTTGGTTGATAATAGGATATCCAGTCATAGGTTTACATGAGATGTTTTTGATAGCCGGTGAGTGGAAAGTAATTGCTTCCCACTGGATATCATAGGCGCAAATTGTCATTCCAGTGGGAAGCACTTGTAAACATCCAAGGTGGCCAAGGTGTCATCTATTGCAAGCACCCCTGGTAGTGGTTTCTTAACTCTTTGATATTTTTGGCTCAGCTGGGGTGTGGTACTCCACAACTCCCTGACCTCCCGGACCCAACGGACGAATCAGTCTCAGCCTTTGGGGATTACCTCCACCATCCTCCACCCAGAACGTCGTGAAGAGACTGATGATTCTCGGAGACATGAAACCAGTGCATCACGCTGCTGAACAGACAGACAGTAACAGGTTTTTTTCCCCGCCAGCTACCTGGCTATTTTAATTTTCCTGGTGTGTTCACCCTGCTCATCCATCTTTGCCATTAGATCATCAGACTAACCAAGTGAGGGTCTTGCAAACAGCGTGATCTGGGATTTGATATAAGGTTGATGACCAGCACTAGTCAATCATAAGAGGATGTAGGACTCTGCTTCATGAGAGAGACGGAAGCTGAAAGATTCGGGTGACTTAGCTGATGGATCTCTTGTTGCTTAAGACGATTCGAATTGCCCATGAATATCTAAGCCTCCTGAAATATCATGCTCATTGCTCCAGTATTTGCTGGCAGCCATTATTTACCAACAGTAGCTAATTTCAACCATTATTCAGAACCTGTGTTTTTTTACAACATATATACATATGTCTCTATATACATATAGATATACACTATATATGTATAAGTATATACTTCATACGTATAAGGTATATAGAGAGAGAGAGCTATTACAAATCAGATTGATTATGGGAGATGTGTTTTTCTTTGCATTGTGGAAGGCTGGCGATGTACCCAAAAAGGCTGACCAATGTTAGTGCTACTTTGACGTCCTCGGATAGTGCTTTGCGGTGGTATATGATGACTTGTTTAAGATCTGTCAATGCTGAATTTGTGCTTATGTATTAATATATTTGTAAAATATTGTATACCCACATAAATATAGATTATATATATACACATATATTTTCTCTTTATATATATACATATATATACACTGATTGTATATGTAAATATGCTGCGTCTTGCATGCACTTTTCTCAGATTCAAGTTGTGAAATCTGCGATTGTTTTTTTTGCTGGCGATTGCATGACCTCTCAGGCAGACCTTTGCCCATCCCTGTAAATGTAGCGCAATCTCAAATGATTAAGAGACAAGTCTAGTGTATGTGTACTTCCTAATCCTCAAAGATAGTTGTAAGAATGGCGGCGGGATTGGCAACATTTAGGGCAAGGTAGAAAGGGGAGGGCCGGCAATTGGAACCTTCCCAGTTACTTTAGCTTTAACTTCAAAGACCCTCCTTGTACCTCCATGTGCTATTCATTCTGAAGCCTTAGGGCCACGCATGATCATGCTAATAGCATGGTTTCATCCAATATATAGTCAACCATCTTTGACCAATGATTGTTATTCATGCAGTATCAACCATTGTCAACCCCTATTACCCCCGTGATCCCTGGCGGTTTGCCAGGCGAGGCGATGCTCAAGTTCTCTTGAGCCGTCCCGGAACTTGGATGAATCGGAGAGCTGTTTGCCATTTGCCGTTTGAAAAGATGTGTTCCAAAGTATGTTCTTGTCTTTTGCGGGCAAAAAACATGTGCTCTTAATCAATGTGAGTAGTTTCAGCTTCTGACACAAGACGGGGACCTGCTGTTAATGTCAGGGTTCAATCACGGATCATGAGCGTAAACGCTTGTTTCATTTCGTTGATACGTACATATGTATATGTAGCATGTATTTATGTTTATGTGTTTCTGTTCTAATGTAAATGTATAATATACATATATGTATACTCACCCATGTGCACTTTGCATGTCTAAGTACATATGACATATGCATGATGATACATATAGAATTATAGATACACATAGAATTATTCAAATATTTGTTTTTCCATAACTCTGTATCAATAAAATGATATGAATAGTCAGTCATTTATATATATATATACACATTTCAATACATGTGTCAGTGTAACGATCTACATGCATATTTATATATATATATATATTTATGATTCGTCAGTATCAGTATCTACGATTTTGAAAGGTGTCTCTACGATCAATATTTAGCCGCGCTCAGGCTGCGAGCTTCAGATCCAGAAGTGGAACATCACTGCAGAGGAGCGGACACAGCCGCGCTGCGAGGTAGAGGTCATGGCAGGCACAATGGATGGCTGACAACGATGGTGAATGCTTAGTGTATGATATCGATATGGTTCATCAGCACAGTACATTCTGGTTGATATGCTTAATTCTCACAAACTTCATGTTATTCATGTTTAGTGCATCTATGCGCATCTTCAATACGTCTCTTCAAGCTGAATCTGGGTGAATCCTTGACAGTCCTGATGTTTGGTTGGGAGTTGAACACCTGTTTGTGCCAGCACCGATGGTCCACCAGGGGTTCCAACGGATGAGAGCTGTGTTCATGACATAGCAAACCACAAGAGCCACAAACTGACGCAAGTTGTTCCTTGACTCTGTTGTCAATGGTCACCACTATCAGTCCAGGGCGTATTACGACTGGAGTCCTCCAGATCAATTGGACAAAGCACTTGTTGGTAGACCGCATTCTTCGGCTTTGCCATGTGTGTTTTCTGTGACTGTGCTTCCACTCTTTCTGGTTTTCTTCTCTTGACTAGTGGGCTGTTTGGTTGGTTCTTTTGTTGCTTGTTGGCCAATGCTGTTGAGAATCCGTGGATTGCATCACTCGACAATCTCAGTTTTGCGTGTGCTAAATATTAATGGCCCATGAATCAGTCAATAGCCATCAATAATTCCATGATTGCGAGGTGGCCGGTAGCCATCAACCATGAACCATTAGTCAACCATGTCCAATGAACCATTGGTTGGTCGGTTGGTTCATCATTGGCCCGTAATCAACAATGTCCATGAATCATCAACCATGAATCATTGACTGTGGGTTCATCATTAGAACCATTAATCAATAACCCTTCGTTAGTCGTAAGTTCCATTGTTAACCATCATCAACCACTAGGGTTATTGAATAATGATCATGATTCCATCAAACCATTTAACCATTGGACCCTAGTGGTTAATGAATCATTAGAATCATAGGGTCCAATAATTACATGGTTTAATGGTTCCTCATGGCCTAGCATCATGGTCCAGCCTGGTCCACGGGCGGTCCAGGACGTGGGACGCTGCAGGGACCTCATCGCTCAGGTGGGGCTCGGATGCGTGGCGAGTGACGTGGGGAGTCAGCCAGTAATGAACCATGCGTTTATTAGCCATGAATGAACCATTGCTTCATTATATGGCTATGGGTCAATATTAACCAGCAATAATGGAGGATGATAACCAACAAAACTTTCGGGAAAACAATGGTCAATGATGGGGGAACCAGGGGTACCTGGTTTTGACCCACAGCCATATAGTGAGCCATTAATCCACCATTAGTTAACGAACCATTTGTTAACTAGCATCAACAAGACATCAATCCACCATTCGTGGATGACTATGAATGGTAGTTAGATCTAGTTAGCCATTAATGTGCCATGAATGAAGCATTGGTTCATTAGTGAGACATAGATCCACATTAATTGATGAGCCACTGGTTGATTAGCTAAATATCGGCGATGGCGAATGCACTGCTAAGTCATGCTTCAATCATTTCGACTGATAGATAAGTTGATTCATGACTAAGTTATCATGGGTTTGCTGTCACTTATCATCAACCATTGTCTATCATCATTGGACCTGGATTGAGAGTCATTATATGACGGCCATGAAACCGATGATCAACAATGAACAACCTTTATGATCCACCATTTGCAATAAGTTGCCATTATTACCCAGCGTCTTAAATTGCAGATTTTGTTGATTCCTGTTTGTGCATCCCTATGAAACAGTTCTGACCATCGTGGATTTGCATGATCAGTACTATAACCATCACTGACAGTCATTAGCCACCTTCCTTCGCTATCAGTGACCATCATGAAATACCCGTTATCAACCTTTGTGAACCATTATTAACCATGAGCAAGGCTTGCTAACTATCAATGACAAAAGTGAATACTCAACGATCATCAACCATCATTTGTCACTATTTACCATCACCTTTAATCATTGATTGACCATGATAGACCATCATTGATCATCATGGACGATTGTTGACCATCATCATGAACCATCATTAACCATCATCAACCATCATTAACCACCATTATTAACCACCATTATTGACCATTATCCACCACTATTAACCAAAATCCACTGTCACTAGCTGCCTTGACCATGGGTTCTCCAGCTCGTTTTTCTTCAGCCACGTGCAGCTCTTTAGGTGTCCAGCCGCATGGATCGACTGCAAGAAGTGGTGACGCAAACTGAGGCCGGGGTCAAGCGACTGGGAGCCCCCCGTTGGTTGATTCATGATGAACAATGGGTATGGGTCAATATTAACCAACCTATAATGGGGGATAAACAACCGGCAATAATAGGGAAAACAATGGTGAATGATGGGGAACCAGGGGTACGGGGTTTTGACCCATAGCCCACTGGTTGTTAACAAGGGGATATCGACCAATAAGAGGGGATATACCCCAGCTGTAATGGTTGGTTTATTGCTGGTTCATGTTGGACGATTTCCGGGTACGCCTATTTTGAGAAACACCCATGTGAAAAACAGACAACGGGAATGGATAGCGATGCTTCAACAGTCATGGTTAATACTTAAAAGTAATGTTCGATGATGCTTTAGAAATCATGGTTGATGACGATTCAGCATGGATAATGATGACTAATTTGCGGTCATTGATGGAAAAATTTTTGCTGACCGGAAATTAACGAGGTTTGCAGTACCATCATAATGCTGAATCTTGGCCAATCAGTGTCACTCTCTGACAATATGGAATGATGGTTCTGGTCCATGATGGTCCATGGTCGTTGACGAGAGCTGGTGGGACTCAACGATATCGATAATAAACTCATGGCTGATAAGCTGGCTAATCATAATGGAGACGGTGGTTAATGATGGGCAATAAGCAAATAATAAGTAAGCATGCTTTAATGGATATTGATGGGTGTCAAGGATTTTTTCAGCACGGTGAATTGATGTTGCTGGTACAATAATAATTCTGAAACATGGCCATTGGTGTTGACATCAATGGCACTCAATGATTGATTCCTGTTCAATTCTAGTTGATGATATTTAGAATCAATATCAAACTTACAACCTCCTTGCGGCTCATGATCTTTCAGCCAGCTGGTCGGCAGCGGCTCATACTGGTTTTTGATTGTAAACGATAATTGTTCCAGCCGTCACTGATGGTAAATGCTTGTCAATACACGGGTAACCATCGGCATGATGATCTGGATATTGATGTACCTATAGCCATTGGCAAACCTTCGATCCAAAGCTATGATTTGCGTGGACATCAACGTTTTTGGGGATCCACTACTGAAAGAAATAGCTTGTGCGATTTTTCCAAGAAGTTAATGCCCCAAAACATGGTGGTTCGGAAAATGGACATGTGCGGCGTTCTTTTCGAATGCAGCCGCATTGTACGAAACACATGCAAAAGGGGGTGTGAACTGCCATAGGGAGATGACGCAAGAGAATCATCTGGAATGCGAGATGTTGAGCTAGGGAAGAAACCTTCATGTTATACCTGTATGAAACAGACAAAGTGGTGCCTCAGAATCACCGTACATATTGACTGGCCTTAAAGAAAATACCACGATCAAAGTTGACATCACCCTATTTTCGTCATATTTACAATACATGCACATGACATTCTTAGATATCTACAGTATGTAGATGTATACGCATACTTGCATGCAAACTCACGGTGACCAGTCCATGTAGGGATTTTGGAAAAACACAAGTTGGTTGCTAACCATTGGCCATGAGCAAACAAGGTTTTCACTGTATCACCAAGAACCTGAACTAGGAACAGTAAGGATGATAGAATACCTTCCCAACAAATCAGTAGTACATCCACTCTGATTGGGGTTGGGTTTGTCAGATTGATGGCCTGAAACGTGGCTTGAACTGGGCTTACAGATAGAAGTTGAGTCAGCTACTCTACTAGGGCGGGAGACTTCCGGTGGACTCTCAAGTCACTTGTGTAACTTGATGAAGTAAGCAACAGCTTTCCAGTGCCATGCAGATGCGTAGATTGGTGTGCAAGAACTTCGCTAAGGGGAGATTCATAGCAACACATCATCCATGGATCAAAAGTAATGCCACGTTGTGAATCTGTATCTCATAATGATCTATCGAGTTACCGAGGCACCAAGCATGTTAATACACCAGTGCTACTGTACTCTTCGACACTGCAGGTCTTGGTCAAAGCGAAAGCTGACAGTGAGGAGACTGGGGAAGGGAAGGATCATTTGTACATGATGTGAAAGCCATTTTTCATGTTGATCGATGATCTGGCTGGCGGTTTCAAAGATTTTGCATTTTCCCTTGTAATCATCAACCAATGGTTGGTTTAGTATTTTTTTCAGAGGGGTTTGACCACCAACCAGTGATGATTGTTGTTGCTAGGCGTGGCGTCGTAATTTGAAGACTGAGGCTGACTCAGGCCTATGCTATAGCAGCTTTGCCAGTCCGCGACTGGCTACATCTGCTAGCTGTGGACCAGCCAATCTCATTGGATTGCGAAGAGGTCATTTCACAATGATTACTTGGGTGATTCAACTAGCAAATTCATATTCAGAAACTGGAATTGTTTTGTCTGAATATCCCGACTTGTTCCTCATGTGGTAATGGTTCTGTTCTTTTGTTGTTGATTCGATCCATCAAGAGGGAACCATAGTTTGTCGATTAGCGGATAATACTGATATACTAGTTACAATAGAGGTTTTTGTTGTCATTGCTACTATGTAACACTTGCTGTTGACAGCAATTTGCTGTTGTCGACAAGTATTTGTCAATGTCAATGTTTGCGCATTAACAAACAAATTGCTACGATCATATCCATTGTTCGCCTTTAGTCAACAATCAAGAGTGTTGTCGACAATCAACCACTGCAACCAGTCACTTTGACAAATTGTGTTTAATGATCACTAAACATCGTTCGTTGACTATCATTATCCATTCCGTACCATCAATCAACAATCATGAAGCGTTTTTGAATATGTATTTGCTTTTTATGAATTACCATTAGCCAGCTTATTAACTAGCCATTAGCCGCACAATTACCATCAATTCACCATCGACCATTCAGCATTTAACCATCAATCAACCATCACCATGATCATCCAGAGCTAACCATCATAAGCTACCTGTTTGAGCACCAGTATAAGTGTCACTCTATCACTGAAGCATTTGATTTCTAAGAAACCACCACGGATCACCGCCTTAAAGGACCTTGCACGGCTGAAGTTGGAGCTCGGCCGTCTCGCAGAGAGGCGATCAGGGCTACGAGCAGCGCAACGTGTGCGCTGGCAACCCATTGATAGACGAATCACGACTCTTTGGAGATTGAAATGCGACTGAGTTCACTATTGTTTTCCTTTGGTCAACTAACCGTTTCGCTTGTATTTGTTTATAGCTTATAGTTTTCTGTGGGTTATGAAGTGATAATTTCTGGATTTTCCACTTCCAGGTTACTTTACCAGAGTATAATGAAGCGTAGTCATGGTTGATACTAGCTCATACTGGTCAACAATCCTGAATAGCTGATTGCTGGTCAACGAACTAGGGTTGAATCATTCACGTTTGTTTGATGTTGACGAGGGTCAATTTCTAGCGGAGTCAATGGTCAAATTTGTTGAGAATGTTTAGTTTTAGTTCTAACGGTGTCAAAGGGGCTGAATGAATAGTTGGTAATAGTTGACAATGATCAAGATCCGTGGATAAAAGTTCACAATAATTGTTGACTTGGTTTATTCTATTTACAGCACTGGCTGATTTTGTTCGAGAGTGGTTCATGATCAAAAAGTGCGATCGTGACGACGATGACCATCATTCATTTCAAATGAATATGTGATTGCAACGATGTGTTTCATGAAGTCATGATCAGATAGTACGATTTGATCTGGTGAACGCTTTCAAAGCTACCGTGAAGTTGATCGCACAGCCTAATCACCCCACCAAATAAGGGCTCAACTTGTAGGCAATCTATGAAACAAAGCATGAAGTGGTTCTTGCGTTTTTTTAGATGGTGGGCGATACCCTCAAACCTTGCAAATGTCTTGCCTTTTTTGCATTCCATCACTGACCCTGTGTAACCAGCAGTATATAGTGAGCCCCTCTTACTGGCCATCCCTTACGTAAAGAATAGTGTTGTATATATAGTGTTATACAGGTTTCACTTGTACATCTTCACAACCCATGGTTTGCTTTGTAGTGACACACTGTTGGTACACACCAACCAG
Organism: Symbiodinium kawagutii; assembly: GCA_009767595.1. Lineage (NCBI taxonomy): Eukaryota > Dinophyceae > Suessiales > Symbiodiniaceae > Symbiodinium > Symbiodinium kawagutii. Next base: position 412,660 of record VSDK01021210.1, read on the forward strand.
GCAACACAATGAGAAACGCAAGGAGCGCTGAGAAAGGAGAAGTCAGCGAGGTGTCTCGAGGCAGGAACTCTGTTGCATGTTTGCCGTAATGATCAGAATTGTGTTAATGATGGTGACATATGTTGGCAAGTCTCTTATCAATTTACAATTTAGAGAATGTCATCAAGACGGCATCATCATTTAGGCCATTGTCCTTGGTCAATTATTGTAAATGATGGTGACAGATATTTGGCAATGATTGCGCATTAATACCTGACATTGGTCAATATTTGTTTACAATGGTGGCAAATATTTGCGAATACTTGGCTTTATCGGGGCAATTGTGTTTTTGTTTGTCTATCGTTGATGATGACTTATGGTAATGCATAGTGATGTATGGATTACGAGCTGGCGGTCAGTCAGTGCAGATGTGGACACTCTCAACTATGTATGCTTAAGGGGGTGTCCATCATATGGTAAATGGCCAAAAACTGCAAGCAATGATAATGATTGATGGCGGCTCAAAACGCTGTCCTTGGTGATGACAGATTCCCCATAACCCTTCAGCATGAAGAGACGAAGAGTCATCGCTCCGTGGTTTACTTGGGCACCTACTCTGAACGAACATGAAATTCCTCCGGTGGTACACAGTGATCTCACTACTGTTCCCCATGAAGCTGCTCGCGGTAGCCCCCCCATGATGGATGGCAAGTGTTTTCAGGCCAGAGTTGTATGTGCTTGTTCATAAATGATGTACCTCCATACCTTTCTGCTTGTTTGATGATCAGCTGGGATGCTCAGGGGTAGCAGATAGCATACATAGTCAATTTCATATGCACAGCAGGATGGTGGATATGGTGTACCAAGTGTACCAGGATGATCCAAAAGATGGTCAAAGTACTACTGATGAAGCCGCCACACCCATGGTGCCTCAAATGATTCGTGCAACACGCCGGTTTCCACCACTTGGAGATGGATGATATTTGCAACGCGAAGCCACTACTGTCTGTGACATATGCCATGCATGGTTAGTTTCTTATGGTGGCTATTTAAGGCTATTTGGCATCCGGTATCGTCCCAAATGACTATGTTGCGTCGCAGCAAAACTGTTCAGTTCGGGATGTGAGTAGCAGGGTGTATCCACTCTCTAGTTGGTGATATCGTGGTACTCCCCACAGTTGCGTTGCGTGTACCAATCTTTGGTAGGTTGCACCTCGGTATTACAGAATATATTTGTCAATTGATGATTCACCACTATGAGTCGTTATTGCTATGAACAGTGATGAACCATCATAAACAATCATAACATAATCATCATCATTACTGTACCTGTCAGAAGCAACAATATGCAACAATAAACCGTTTTTCACCATCACTCGTCCTTTCATGGTCGGTTCCCATTTGGTTTGGTGATGCTTGGTCGTGCAAGGCATGCAGAGCAGCCTAGCATCTGCTCAGGATGCGCAGGGTGATCTCCGGGTCGTGATACCCATCACGTGGCGGCCTTGCTCAACTGACAGGGCTTCATTGGTACTATGAATGACACTCATACGTTGTGAGTCCCATGGGCAGCCTTAGACTATAGAACCTCAAAATTAACATTGCTACCAAAAACCTGAAAAAAACCTGAAGAAAACTTGAATGGAGAACCTGAAAAAAACCTGAATGGCAAATGATCCATTTCAAAAAACCTGAAAAAAACCTGGAAAAAACCTGAAAAAAACCCTGAAAACGCTCACGAACTACGGAGAATCAAAGAAATCTATGAAAAACCATTGGTTTTTTAATGTTTTGGTTGGTTTTCCTTTGGTTTTTCAAGGTTTACCTTGATTTTTCAAAGAATTTCTTTGATTTGTCTTTGGTTTTGAAAGGATTTCTTTGATTTTTCTCTGTTTTTCAAAGGATTTCTTTGATTTTCTTCAATTTTCACGTTTTTTTCAGCTTTTTTTCAGGTTTTTTTCAGCTTTTTTCAAGTTTTTTCAGTTTTTTTTCAGGTTTTTTTTGAGTTTTTTTCAAGTTTTCCTTGGGTTTTCAAAGGTTTTCTCTCTTTCCTTCGGTTTTATTTGTTTCTCTTTTTTTCAGTTTTTTTCAGGTTTTTTTCAGCTTTTTTTCAAGTTTTCCTTGGGTTTTCAAAAATTTTCTCTCTTTCCTTCGGTTTTATTTGTTTCTCAAAAATGAGCCATCATCTTTGATGTTTGTTGTTTTGCCATTCTCTTTGAGGAAGTGTCTGCTCGGAAAAACCTGAGAAAAAGCTGAAAAAAACCTGGAAAAAACCTGAAAAAAACCTGAAAACGCTCACGAACTACGGAGAATCAAAGAAATCTATGAAAAACCATTGGTTTTTTAATGTTTTGGTTGGTTTTCCTTTGGTTTTTCAAGGTTTACCTTGATTTTTCAAAGAATTTCTTTGATTTGTCTTTGGTTTTGAAAGGATTTCTTTGATTTTTCTCTGTTTTTCAAAGGATTTCTTTGATTTTCTTCAATTTTCAGGTTTTTTTCAGCTTTTTTTTTCAGGTTTTTCAGCTTTTTTTCAGGTTTTTTCAGCTTTTTATTCAGGTTTGCTGGACACATGTTTTTTAGTGCGCAGGTCTTTTTCAGGTTTTTTTCAGGTTTGTTTCAGGTTTCAGGTTTTGGGAAATTCATGTTTCAGGTTTTTTTCAGGTTTTTTTTCAGGTTTTTTATTTTTTTGGAAGCTTATAGTGTAAAGCTGGCACGAACTTCACAACTCATACGGCTATGGGTCAATATTAATCAACCAATAATGGGGGATGAAAACCAACAATGCTAGGGAAAACAATTGTTAATGATAGGGGAACCAGGGGTACGGGGTTTTGACCCATAGCCATACTTTGGAATGATTATGACATTATGATACTGACTCACACTTTGGAACGATTATGATACATAATGTAATGTGATGCCATGTCATGTAATGTAGTGCAATGTAGGGTAGTGCATCAGCATGATTTGTACTAACCTGGTGGGATTAGTATGTAATCAGTATTCATTGTTATTACTGACACTGGTTGTCATTGATAGTGATAGGGGCGAAACTATCATTGATGATGGCTTAAGAAATCCGGAGTGACAATGGATTTGTTGATTCACTTGTTTGCACATCATTAACAATCGGTTTGGAATCATTAACGAAAATGAATATGGTTATATAATGGCTTGAAAACGGACTTGCCCAATTTGGATGTAGCCTGCAAAGGCATAGATACATGACGTTATGCAACCAGTGGGTCTGTCTGAAGGGGTTTCCCAAATGCCGGAAGATATTGCCCCAGTAGAGCAAACCGTGACGCACTGCATGGATCTCAAAACTGTGTATCGATTGGAGCATTTGGGGGTCTACCTTTGAACCACTCATCAGGCACAGATATTCACCATCCACCTGCAACAGATGGGGACAAACATCAAGCCATCACAAGTCGCATTTGCCATGGAGCTGTTCCAAGTTCCCAAGGCTTCCCGCGGGTTCTCCCTTCCAGGAGTCCATGAATTCCATCAAGGAGGAGCTTTTGCAGGTGGACTTCAGCGACGTGCGCAGCATGATGTCACATGTGTGAATCCATGTATATCTTTGTGCATATGTTTTGTAGATTTACATATATATGTATATATGTATATTCATATACACTTATTCTTGCGTAACATATAGATGCAAATATATGTACATATGCGGAAATGATCGTACACGCTGTGTGTATATGATAGACCCTATAGGGGAGTTATGCACGAATAGGGATGTCCGATGCGTTTGTAGTTTCGGCTCAAGTGGGTCGGGCTCAGCAGGTTGCTCCCTTGGGGGAGGACCTGCTGGGTTATAAATGAATGTGCTGATGAAAGAAGGTGAGCGGCTGGGGCCATGGGGGACTTGGCTTTGAAGAGTGCCCAGGACTCAATGGAGTCAGGGCGATTCATAGAATATGAGTGCCATGATGATCATGGTGCTCCTCAAGGACGTGGGGTCATTAGACTCCGAGAATGGGAGAGTCGTGAGGATGGCCTATTCTTGGGGGATCATGGTCCGGCATCTGATGCCTACTATGATTGGTACGTGAAGAACAGCCTGGGTGAGGCAGTGTACCATGTGTGCAGTGGGCCCCACAACCGCTGCAAGGTAAGACTTCGGAGAGGAGACAGAAGGCAGCTGATCCATGTAGATGCCTGGAGGCTTCTCACCCCGGAGCTCATGCTTAAGTCCCAGTACCTTGTGGGGTTGGGGGCATCCGAGGGAAAGACGGCCCTACAAGAAGCTGCCCGGTCAGCGAAGGCAGCCCCTGCCCCAGGAGGTCCTGCTGGATCAGGTTTGGATGCTGCAGTGGCTGCAGCGCACGCAGCTGCCCTCGAGGAGGGAGCTGGATCACCTGACCTGGAAGGGAACCAGCGGAGGCCTAGAGATGTGGAAGAGATATCCGAGGAGGAACCCTCAAGAAAGAGGAAGCCTCTTGAGGCTCACCTCCGCGAGAGGTATAAGGAGGGCATGAACTTGGACAAGGGCCGACACAAGAAGAAAAGAAAAGCTGAAGACAGCAAGAAAAAGGAAAAGAAGAAAAAGCGAAAGGACAGCCGCAGTCCCTCCAAGGGAAGTGGCTCAAGCTCCGCTGAGAGCTCGCCTTTTCGAGTGTCCTCGGCCTGGGGAGGGGACCTTTGGCGAGTTTCTCAAAAGAAGCCCGGGCACCTAGCGGAGAGATCTCTCAACGAGATGATCCGCTATCTGGCGGAGCGGTCAGACCTGGGAGGAAGCGGGAACACCTGGTCCGGTCAGAAGGTGTTGGCCTACCTGAATCAGGTGGTGATGGCCAACCACCCACCCCAGAAAATGGGGGTGATGAGGAGCCAACGAGAGCTCCAAACGTTGGCCATGAGCGTCGACGAGATCCTTGCGGGGAGGCCCCAGAGGGCCTTGGACCTCCTCCTTCAGAGGTTCAAGGCGATAGAAGCCAGTTTCCACGAAGGAGGTTGGAACACGGCGAGGCACCTGGAGCTGATACCACAGAGTGCTGCGATGATGAGCCGGGAGGACGAACGGCAGAGAGCAGCAAAGGCCGAGCTGGAGCACATGAAGTTGAAGGAGAAGCTCATGAGGGCTCAGAAGGCCAACAAATAGGAGGGGGGCAGCGGCCAAAGTCCTCGGAGGGGGGAGGCCGTGAGCCAGCAACAGAGGTCAAAGAGCCCTCCTCAGACGAGACTTTGAGGTCTCAAGACTACACCGGAGGAGCGCCCCCTGCGAGTGAGCTTCCAGGAGAAGCCAAGCTTCCTGGAAAGAAGGAAGATGGAGGAGAAACCTCGGGAGAAGAGCACGAGTCCCATCAGAGTAGAGAGCGACGGAGAAGGCACCGCCGTCAAGGGCAAGAAAGGGAAAGAAAAAGGAGGAGGAAAAGGAAAGAAGGGAGGAAAAGGAAAGAACCAGATCCCATGGTGGAAAAAGAAGGCTCCGAGAGTCCCGTGGAAACCGGGAAGAGAGCAAAAGCTCGGCCAAGGTTTGAGTCAGGAGTCAGAGGAGAGGCCGGAGAGATCGGATTCAGCGACATCGAGACAAGTGAGCTTGGAGAGATAGGAGGAGTGGGCAGGCTCCTTCGGGAGTGGCTCCAAGAAGAACCTCCTGTTGGGTTATCAGCAGCCCAGCTTGTGAAGCATCTCACACTGCAGGTCTTGAAGATTGGTGGGCCCCTCAGTGCCTACCTTAGATGGAGCTTGCAGCCCCCAAAGCGAAAGCAGGGCAAGGTGCAGAACCTTTTTCCTTTGCCGCTGTGGCCTGACAGCTGGGAAGCTTTGGACCGAATATGGGAAGAAGAAAAAGTCAAGGATCAGCCCGGAGATTGGAGACAGCGAGGTGACACAAAGGCTCAAGCCGCTAGAGCCCTGAGGGGCGAAGGGCTGCGAGCATGGCATGGGCTGATCACGGTGTGCTTGAATTTTATGCATGGTGAGCGTGAGTCAGCAGGAGTTCCCATGCCGGGCTCAGTGCACCTTGGCCCAAGAAGAGGCCTTGAAAAACATCTGGGAGTTGGCCAAGAATTTTGTTGACGAAAAAGAAAAAGGAGGCGTCCCTAGGACCCCCGAGGGGGATTGGGATAGCAGACTTGACTCACTGAGGGTGAGTTATACAGGTGAAGTGATGGAAAAGGCCCAGCCATTGACGTTGGATCAGGTGTTGCCAGCTCTCCCGTCGGAGGACCATGGAGGATGTGTGAACCTGGTTGATGTGCTGCCAGACCACCTGAAGGAAATGGTGATGCAGCCGGAAAAGTTGCTGGTTGACGAAGTTATTGGGCCAGCCCCGAAGCCCAGAGTTCATGGCGAGGATGGCGAATGGAGTTTGATTGTCCGGGCTCTATGGGAGCGGGGCATTGTAAAACCAGTTCACAGACATCCTACGGTGGGAAAAGATAAGCTGCTCAATGGGGCCTTTGGAGTGCCTAAGCCAGGCAAAGAGTTGCCTGATGGCAGGTCAATTTTGAGGTTGATCATAGACCTGAGGAGCACGAATTTCTTCACGAAGCAGATTGAAGGAGACACTGCTTCCTTGACGGGGGCCGCCACGTTTCAGCGAGTGGTGATAGAAGAGCAGGGGCAATTGCTGATTTCAGGAGAAGACCTGACATCGGCATTTTATCTTTTCCGATTGCCTCCAGGATGGGCAGAGTTTATGGTACTGGAAAAGGAGGTGGACCGTAAGGTGGTTGGCCTTTCAGGGCCTGGAAGAACCCACGTGGGCTTGGCTGTCTTGCCAATGGGATGGCATAGCGCAGTGGGTTTGATGCAGGCAGCTGACAGGGAGATCGCCTTGAGATTCAGAGGGGAAAAATGTTCCCAAGTCTAGATGATGGGCCAGGTTGGAGCATCTACCTGGATGATACCACGGTGTTGGAATCAGTTGAGAGATGTGTGGCCGAGGAGTTGGAAGGTATGGCCCCACCAGAACAAGAAAGGTTACGAGCAGCCTATGAGTGGTGGGGCATTCCAAGGAATGCTGAGAAGGCCATGGAGAGATGCCACAAAGTTGAAAGGCTTGGAGCAGAGATCGATGGGCGGAAAGGTGTTCTGAGAGGAAAATCCAAGAGGAGCCTAGACCTGGCAGGGTTAGGTTCCTGGCTGCGTGGAAAAGATGTGGTGCCAAAGAAGGCGCTCCAGATCTACTGTGGGAAGGCTGTCCACCTCTTGCAGTTCCGGAGGTGTATGTTCTCCATCATGGAGGTGATGTTCACGGAGGTGGCAAAGGCAGGAGACACGGTGCGCATGAGTGAAGCTCTCCAAGGAGAGATATTGCTCCTGGAAGCGCTTTTGCCAATGGCCCAATTCAACTTGAGGGCCAAGTTGGATGGTACGGTGACGTGCAGTGATGCATGTGAGACTGGAGGAGGAATGTGCTTTTCCACAGGCCTGTCCAGGTCTGGACATGCTGAGGCAGAACGATTGATGATGGGTGAAGAGACCTCAGAGGATGAGGTTGAAAAATCAGATGAGCTACCTCGGAGCGAAAAGGTGCTGGTGATTGACCTGTTTGCAGGAATCTCCGGCTTGACGGTGGCATTGGAAAAAGCGGGAGTGAAAGCCCGTCATGTGGTCGCAGTGGAGAAGGACCGGGATTGTCGCCGGTTGTTGCGAAGAAAGCTCCCAGGAGTAGCGCTCTACAGTGATGTTAGAACTTTTGGCAGAAAGGAAATTCAAAAGGCTATGAGCAAGGTGCCGGGAATCACAGGAGTTGTGGTTGGAGGAGGAAGCCCTTGCCAAGGTCTGAGCAAATTATCAAGCAAGCGAGGGCATTTGGCTGATGCCCGGAGCAAGCTGTTCTTTGAGGCCGCGCGGATCTTTGAAGAAGTGGAAGAGATCGCGATGGGCCGTGACATCTGGTGTGTCAAGATGTTGGAAAATGTGGTTGCGGATGAGGAGGACATTACCGAGATGAGTGATGCCTTGAAGTTGAGGCCGGTGCTGGTGGAGGCAGCGGACCTGAGCAGAGTGAAAAGGCCAAGGTTGTACTGGCTCTCCCACAGCCTTCAGGAGAAGGAGGATGTGGAGATCACCCGGGGAGAGCTCTATGACAGAGTGAAGTATGGGTACCCAGCTAAGGAACCGCTGGAGATCATCTTCAAAAAGGGAACACGATGGAAGGAGGGTGAAAAGCACTCGGTGTTGTGCTTCCCCACCTTCACACGAAGCATCCCTCGAGAGAAGCCACCACCGGACCCTGCGGGGTTGAACAAAGCAGATGGCCGAATGGTGGAAAGATGGAAGGCCCACAAGTTCCGATACCCACCTTATGTGTATCATCATTGGTACCTGGTGGAGGATGAAGGTCAAGAGCCTCGAGTGTTGTGCTCTCATGAGAGAGAAACGCTCATGGGTTACCCAAAGGGATACACCCTGGCTCTGTTCAAGACCATCCAGAAAGAAGGAGAAGCCGCAGAAGCTCAAGAGGACCAAAGGTGTGCGGCGTTGGGAAATTCATTTCACACCAATACCGTGGCCTGCATCTTTGATCAGATCTTTGAGGAGATGAAGATCAAAAAGAGAAAGGGCCAGGAGACGATCGTGGGAAACTTTGTCTACGATCAAGGCCAACCACGGAGTCCAGATCCAAAGCTCAGTGAAGGGAGCTCTTCGGATGCTGAGGCATTGCTGGACCAAAATAATGACACGGTGAGTGTTGCCGGAGAAGTGGAGTTGCAACGCCTCCATGAAAAATCTCAGTTCTTTCTTACCGATGAGGAAGCAAAAGGGAAGGAGGCAAACCTTTGCTCCAAGATGTAGGGGGTCGGATGTGCGCATGGACATCCAGGCCTTTTATAGGCCAGACAGTTTTCCACGAGGATCCCATGACCCCTCTCGTTGGCTTTGGCATGTAGGCCAAAGCTACCCTTTTAAGGAAGAAGAACATATTAATGTTCTTGAACTCCGGGCCTTGGTGGCCAGTTCTAACTGGCGCGCCAAATCAAGCCGGTTCTGCAACGTTCGGTGTGTTCACTTCACCGACTCCCAAGTCGCCCTTGCGGTGGCGGTCAAAGGGAGGAGCAGTGCCAGGCGGCTGAATAGACTTCTTCGGAGGTTCATGGCCATCCAATTGGCCATGGGGGTGTGTCCAATCCTGGGCTGGGTTGAATCAGAAGACAACCCAGCCGACGAGCCGTCCAGGAGATATGCCTAAAAGGCGGCTAGATGCAGCTGCCTCGAAGGAGTCTAGAGCCAAAGCACGAAAGAGCATCGGCAAGCTCCACCACCAAGTCATCAATTCAAAGACAGAGCAAAGATACACAGATGTGTTTTTGGCATTTTGCCGGTTTCACCGTCTTGCAAGAAATTTCAAATGTGGGCCATTCGAAGAAATGGACGAATTAGCAAGTGAGTATATTGAGATGCTGTGGGAGACAGGAGAAACCAAGTCGACTGCCAACTACTGTCTGGCAGCGTTGCAGTACTTCCGTCCCCAGCTAAAACAGCATCTTCAATGGAGCTGGAAATTAACAAAGGTGTGGAATCAGGTGGAGGCCCCCAAGAGGGCTACACCAATGTCCCCTGAGGTTTTGATCGCCTTTGCCGGGACTGCCCTACAGTGGCAACAACCCACCTTTGCTTGGCTGCTTGTAGTTGGCTACAGTTTATTTCTCCGCACTGGGGAAATTTTGGCTCTTAAGCCTGCGGATGTAGCCTCTACGACAATTCAAGCAGTCGTTTTTATTTCCTCCTCCAAAGGAACCAAAAGAAATTTTCTCCCGTTGGAAAGACTGGAGGTTACAGAAGAAACCCCTCTCCAGGCTCTCCGACACCTTTGCAAAAACAAATCAGCAGGTCCTTTCTGGAAAGCTGATCGAAGAAAATTTTTGGAGCTGTGGGATTCCATTGTTCAACATTTGGAATCGGTTGTAACTACAAGCCCTACTCACTCCGTCGTGGGGCCGCCACCACAGCCTATAAAAATGGAGTGCCATTAGACCTTCTCCTGTCAAAGGTAAGATGGCACAGCTTGTACACCGCGAGAATTTACCTCGACATTGGGCTTCAGGCACTCAGCCAGTTAACCCTTCCCAAGCCCACCCAAGAAAAGATCAAGCGCGCAATGGCTCGCTTTGCCACTTTGAGCCAGACAGGGGCGCGTGGAATGGCAGGGAGGGCACCTGGCAAAACGCTGGGTATTGGGCTGGTGCAGAAGCCAGTTGCAGAGGGCACGGCTGCAAGCAAAAAAGTGAGCGCAGCAGCAGTGAGGGCTAGCAGCGCCAGAACTAGGAGTGCATGATAGACCCTATAGGGGAGTTATGCACGAATAGGGATGTCCGATGCGTTTGTAGTTTCGGCTCCCTCCGTCCCACCCCCAGCACCTGGCAAAACGCTGGGTATTGGGCTGGTGCAGAAGCCAGTTGCAGAGGGCACGGCTGCAAGCAAAAAAGTGAGCGCAGCAGCAGTGAGGGCTAGCAGCGCCAGAACTAGGAGTGCATATATATATATATATATATATTGAAAAAAGACATGTACACATTATGATAGATCCGTATAGCCAATGATAATGGCAAGTCATTTCCACTCAAAGTCTACCAGTCCATTGGGTAAACTGCTGTATTGGACAAGAGCAAGTGGTCTATTGTTCCCTGATCCCCAAGCAGTGGTGATGGTTTGAAGTGCGGTGGGCGGTGTTCCTAGCATTTGGCGAGCACTTAGACAGCAGTTGATTCCCAGTCTATGGTAAGACCGCAGTCAAAGCATGTCGTATGATTTGTACTGGAATATTTTGATATATACGGATGTGCAATATATTGTATATACATATACACATATATGTGTGTGGCTTGTTTTTATTTATATATAATACATGTATATGCGTTTCAAAATAGACACAGGCAATGATTTACCCAACAAAATCATAAAATCAATTGCTCTTTATTGGTGCCAAGGTGACCTACTGAAGGATAGTTACAGAGCACACCATACATGGAAAGCTCCAGATGTCAGTTGCTTGTGGCTTTTTAAACCGACAGTTGGACATTTGCTGCTGTTTTTTTTCCCTACGAGCAGATTCCCACAGCTCAAATGATGCGGTTCCCTACGGAAAGTCCGTTATGTTGCTGGTTTTTGGGCTTGCCCCTGGACAAATCCATATGTGCATCATAGCTTGCTTGTTGCGCCACAATGATGGGGCCCACTAAACCCACGATTGGAGCTGATTGAACTAGCAACTAGACTGATCAATGAAAGATATTGTACTGCAATGTCATGCAACGTAATGTAGTTTAGCGCAATGTAATGTAGTCCAGTGTAATGTAATGTAGTGCAATGTAATGTAATGTTAAGGTATATATGTATATCTTACACATGTATTGAAATGATATTGCTGAATCATGTGAGATGTTGAAAATACCACCAAGCATCACGCATGTTTATTGTCAAGCAGCAACATGGGCGTGTCTCAGAATATGGGACCCCCCCAAATCAATCCAAATCATATAATCTTAACCATTTATAGTTATAAACCAACCATTTTTGGGCGGTCCCCTATGGCTTTAGAACCCCCCAAATGATTGATGAGAATCCTTGTTTTGGTTGCATGTCATAGAACAACTCTTGATTGTAAATGACCCTCCTCTTGGCGGCTACAGGTGCAACGTTTGGCAGGTGCGGCATGCCAGTCGCAAGCCACACAAGCGGGCGAGGCTGAATTACCCCATGTTGATGGAAATTTTGATGCCAAAGGCCCCATATTGCCCCACAGGCGTAAATAGGAGTAAGGTATATCCATACATGTACATACATAAATAGATCTATAGTTAAATTTGAATATGTTTACATAGATATGTATATATAAATATGTATGTAGAAATATATATATATATATATGGATATGTATATACGAAAATGTGTATTTTTAAATACGTATGCAAGTATATACATATATGTATGAATATAGGTAGGTATATATATATATATATTTGAAAATATGTATAGATACATTATTTAGATATATAGATGGGTCAATGCGAACTGTACCAAAAATGCACAATCCAACAGTTGAACTAGTCACTGGTCATGGGATGTGAACAGCGGCGGCCCAAAGTGACCGCCCGCCCTATAGCCGGGAAGCCATGGGAAGCCCCACAGATATCTTCGTTTGTTCTCGTGGCAGCCAGGTGAGAATTTGTTGTTGATAGGGATGAACTTAGAGCATGGTTACTACTCTATATTGATGGTACAACTCTATAGTCTATACTCTATATAGTATTTGGTTGATAGTGGCAGGGGGGGTTTTTGGCTACTAGTCTCTATAGTCTATACTGGTGAATCAAATTCAGGTGATTCAGAAGTCACTCAACTGACAGAAGTCACTGCACTGACAGCCGTCACATGAAGTCAATCAATTTGCCAATGGTTCAACTTCAAGGGTGTACATCTCGCACTGCTGATGTTTTTTGAGCTATTCAGAAGGTCCTGGCCCAACTTTGTGCCTTGCCTCTGAATGTAAGACAGCTACTGCTTGCCTCAATACTTGATAATACATGATAATAACATGTAATAGTCACTATCAGTGATATGGTATTTCCCAGACAATAATGGTAGTTCCTGCAATTTCTGCCTCCCTTTACATCTCTCACACAGCTAGTGGCATCAACAAGTTCAACCCTTGAAAGGGACTTCCCGGTCGTGACCGGTGAGCGACCTTTTGCGACTCCAGCTCTCAGCATGGCAAGGTGCTCGGGATGGCAGTCGGCGCGATGTTCAGACAGGCGCGGGGAGTTGGGCAATCCCATTGCGATGTTTCGCGGTGCGCAGTGCAGCCAGCTGTGGTTCGGATGAAACCTGAAGCTGACAGCAGTGACATAATGAGATATTTAGCTGCTTGGTTAGTGGTTTGTACATCGGTGAGTATTTCTGTCCCAAATATGTTCGATTGTATTTGAATATTCGATATGTTCTTTCCCAAGCGATGTGTAGCTCCAAATGGGTGACACTTTTGCAGAGTGGATAGCCAGAGCTCCGCAATGATTAAGTCGTCCGTGGCTCACATGAGAAACAAGAACAGATTTGCGTACATATTGCAGGTTGATGATCTATATGCTTTTCAAATAGCAAACTTTTGAAGATGTTTGCATCCCTATTTGTGATGGGGTTGCAAAATCAGTCTTTCATCATATAGATGACTAATCATCAAGTTCAGCAACAAGACATTTGATCAAAGCTGTATCTTGTATTTCGTGACCGCGAGTATAGAATTATGGGTCGCTGAAGGCCCATGCATATATCGAGCGGGCAGCACTCATCTTCCTGCACGTGCAATGATGTAATTTAGAAAACGGCACCGCGATTGACACCTTTGGCTTTGGTTCCACGCCTGCGATTGGATGCTTCGGAGATGCTTCGAACCACCCCAAAAGAATGGAGGATCCAATTTTAGTGAGGATGTTTGAGAATTATTCCTCATAGGACTTAGCATCGGCAACAACAACAACAACAACAAAAGAAAAGAACAACAACAACAACAACAACAACAACAACAACAACAGCAACACCAACACCAACAGCAACAGCAACAGCAACAGCAACAGCAACAGCAACAGCAACAGCAACAACAACAACAACAACAACAACACCAACAACCAACAACCAACAACCAACAACCAACAACCAACAACCACCAACGAACAACGAACAACGAACAACAAACAACAAACAACAAGCAACAAGCAACAAGCAACACACAACACACAACACACAACAAACAACACACAACCACAACGACAACGACAACAACAAACAACAACAGCAACAACAGCAACAACAACAACAACAACAGCAACAACAACAACAACAACAACAACAACACAGCCAGGGTGTATCCGATCTATGGGTATAATAGCTCTAGCTAGCAAATATCATCCCTGTTTGGGATGGTCATCAGTGGTGCATACACACTGACAAATCTTGGTGGCTGGAACAGATTCAGTAGCATGTTTTGCCAAAATAATTGCGAATGTTCTCAACCGTAACCAGTCAGTCTCTAGTTGTTTGTTGTTTGCAGCAGTATCCTTTTGAGTGACTGTTTTAAGGTTTGACCGTATCCTTTTGTAGATCAAATTTGCTGCTTCAGTCACTGCCTTGAAACGATATGTCTACCAAGGCAGCGTCAGCCAGAAAGAGGTGACAGCGCAGGTGCCTTCGGGTGCCACTGGCGATTTCTTATTATTTCTTACCCTTTTTCGTCAGGTGGTATTTCCGACTTGGCAAACTCCAATCTGAGGATGGGGCACAACCCTCTTCCAGGGATGTGGCTGTCTTTTGTTTATCTGGCTGGTTGGACGGGAGCTGAGCCAGGGTGTCCAGTGTCCTTCTGCGGGCAGACAGGAGCTACCAGGAGTGGCGAATGACCAAATGGTGGTTTTTTGATGTCATTCATTGGAAAATGAGTGGCTGGTTTCCATGAAGTGGAAATGTATGATACATATGAGATAGGCGTAGTGCAAAATGTTGTTTTCTAAACTGTTTTCCCTTGCACATCATGTACATACATTAGATTCAGTAATGAATGAACTTTTGAGATGGGCAAGAATTCAAAACTAGTGACCCTCCACTATGGTTCTGGCAAACCTTGTAGTCAAGTTGTTGTTGTTGTCGTTGTTGTTGTTGCTGTTGTTGCTGCTGTTGTTATCGTCGCCATCGTCATTGATTTATTTCTACTTCCAGGAAACAATCAATGGTGTTTTCCAGCATTTTCCTTCCCGTTTGCCAAGGATAGACATTGGCATTATGAAAAAGCTTGACGTTGCCATTTGCAAAAGAAACCCAAACAAAATCCAAATAGATGAGCTCAGCTTTTGGTCCTTTATCAATCGTTCAGCAGTGGGATGGTTGGAATGACAGGATCAAACACACCACCAAGCAGTCTTCAGGTGCCTGGTTCTTGTCATCGCACGACCGTCTCGCAGACACTTGAGCCACATATAATACATCCTGGACGTTGGGTCAAGACTCTGATGATGTGGGTATCAGCAACAAGCAAACACCAACCTGGCAACCCCCAACCCATCCACAGAAAAAGGACCCAATTCTGAACAAGAATCATCTTGGATATATCCATTAGCTGGACAAATGAAAGGAAGATCAAGGAATCCATAGAAATCCAGAGATGGTGTGGCTGAGATTAGATCTTGGAACTCTGTTGTCGACGAATCACAATCAACTTCTTAACGTTGATATTCTGTTTTCTACAGATGATAGTAGTGATAGTGGTATAATAGAAAATCCATCCAACGATGAGCAACGCTTCGAAAAACCCATGTGACTACGTAGGGGCTCAGACAGCCCGCGGCTTGCCGTGCCATGGCGTCATGGCGAAGACGTCCAAGACCTCCAAATGCGGTGCCTGGGTGGTGTTGTGAAACGTGGGGCCCGACCAGGCACCATCCCAAGATGCCATGTTCAAGGAACCACAGTTAAGGATGGTTAAGGTATGTTGGGGTCAGTGTAAACCCGCACAATTTTGAGATGCTTTTGGGTGAAATATTGATAAGCGTTATTGACCCAAGAATGCATTCCAGACCCAAGCTAAGTGATTGCCAGCGGATAAGGCTAGAGTTGAACTATAAGGTTACCCCCTTTGCTCAGAGCAAGAGCGGCTCAGAATAGCGTTGAAAAATAGCTGCATTTGTGGATGAATGCTTGTGATATTGTGGTTGTGCACAGGTGACAGCGCCGATGGGTGGTAGAAAGCAGAAGTTGGTATCTTGGGATGCTTGCGGGGTGAGGACACCGTTTGTGGTGCTCGGATAAGAGGAATCATAGGTATTGGTCATCATCCACCACTGTTTGCTAGACTCTAATTGTGTTTGGTCGTGTTTGGTGCAGAACCACCCTGAAGTCCCCGTCCTCCTTCTCCTCCTCCTTCTCCTCCTCCTCACTATCATCATCACCATCATTTTCTATCACAAATAGGATGGGAGTTCGCACCTCTCTTACCAGGCCTGTGATGATTGGAGATGGGGAACTGCCCAAGCAGCTGCTGGTAACCTGATGGGCATGTCAATGGGAACAAGCCGAGACTAGCCGTGTTTAATAAAAAACTTCTCAACGAAAGTGATGATACATCATGATAGATTTAAGGATTATCAATAGATAGTGATGGTAGATCAGCTCTCACATTCATTGACTATAAACCACTCAAGATCAACTACTCCCATATCAACCATGATTGATCATCGCCAACCATGATATGTCAAACACAAAGATCAGGATTCCTGACCTGGTCCATTCAGATTGATGACAATGAGGTTGGATTTGCCGAAGTCGAATTATCATCCTCTTGCTTCTGGCACAGGCGGGACCCGGTGGGACTGGCCCAACAAAGATTTGAGCTTAGGTCTTTGCTGCAAAATCGCAGTTTGTTGACGTGGGTAGCATTCTTCGTTCTGGAACAATGACCAACTATGATCAACGGTATCACTAGTTGTTCATCATCGAAGCACGTTGAATTGGCAGACCTGCTGTTGAAAGGGAATCCCAATTTAGCTGAGAGTCACGGCACAGCAATCATCCTAGAAGCTGACGTTTACGCTTTACATGATTATTTGCCAGAAATACCGGATTTGATATTGCCAATTTTGCACCGCCATGATTGATGGCTCGAATAGATGTAATTCTACACTACACATGGGTGTTTCTCCTATTGGGGGAACTCTAAAATCACCCATTGATCTTCTAAAGCAGACTTTTTGTGCATGAGTTGTGATTCCCCCTACTTTGAGCAACACCCATATTAATTCACATGTGTATATATATATATATATATGTATATAATATCTACATATTTGTTTCTTTATATCTTTTCTGGCCTCATGAATGCTTGAGTGTTTCCCATCAGGGCCATGCCTTCGACTAATCCCTGTCACCAGGGCAAAGGAGTCCTGAGTGAAACTCTGCAGCGCACTGAATAGTGGATAGAAATTGCTAATGTATGGGTCTATGACATCTAATGTAAGAAGGTTTGATGATGGTTTACTCATGGTTTCATGGTTTAAAGAATTGCTATGTTATGGGTAATCGTGGTTTAACAATGGTTCACGGTGAATCTTGGTTCATGGCTAACAATGGTGACGAACAATGAATGATGGCTATGATGGCGCTGCGCTGCGCAGGTGCTGGTGATTGGTGGTTTCTTTGCCCTTCATGGTGTGCTTCCGCACCACAATAGTTGCTCCAGCCCCAAGTCCTTTGAGGCGGGCGAACCCACCTGAGGATGGCACAACCGGTTGGATGTCCACAAGCAGCAGCTGGATGCAGGTGAAGTCTAGCTGTTAGCCATATGGGACTCCACCTTTGAAAATAGATGCAAAGTGATTTGGGTAATTGTTTCAGGACCACAGGTGTTGACTCCAGTTTTGACTCTTTGCGTTTGCAAGTTGAACATCTTATGGAAGTACAGTCGCCGCTACGGCTTTGTGTATGTGCCTGACACCTGATCACACGAAGAAAGTCTGCGCTCCCGGCCATAGGTGCATTTGGGTGTTATGTGCACACAACATCTGATATATGGATACGAGTAAATACATTGCATGCCTAGCTTGCATTACATTTATCATGTAGATACATTGTATATATCATATATGGTAGAATAGATGAACACGTTAATGAAAGGGGTTCCTGAAAAATATGTTCTAAGAGTGGTTGATGTTTCGAAGATTAGAAGCTGATCTTGCCAGAAAACATGAATCAAGTGGTAGAATCTGCCTGAATCAAACTCATAAGCCTTACGTACTGACAGCGGGGCACCCCCAGATCGGTCTGTTGCACAAAAAACCAGTATCAGAATCAGCTCGGGTTGAAAACAAAGCTGGCACCTCACCTGAAGACACACCATTTGCAACCTAGCTGCGCGCAACATTTGCACTCGTATGTTTTCTTCGAAAATTGGCCTCGTTTGTGCAAACCTGCATCATTTTAGTGCCTGGACCTCTTTTCAGTAAAGTTCCAAGGTTAGGGACCTCGCTTATGCCGCTAGGGCTACGTTGTCAAAGAGCATCAAATCCTGCGACTCTTGGCGAAAGCTGCGGCAGCTATGGATTTGGGTAAGGGATTTCCCAACGAAGTTATGAGGAAGCAAGTTGGGATTGCAACCGTATGGAAAGCAACCCATTGCGCATGGACACGGCTTGAGGAGAAAGGGCATGAATCAAAGTTGAATTAGATGATCAATAATTACTGTATGTTGTAACTGAGCCTGTTCGAACTATTGTCCAGCTCAAACTTGTCACGTGCACCTTGTTTGGTGTAATTACCATTCTAGAGATGGTAGCCATTCATGAGTTCATCAAAAATTGATTGAAGGATCAGAAGCCGGTTATCACCATGGCCATATCCCAGTAAAAACCTTTTGTATTTCAGGTACAAATAAGGGCTGTGTACACAGATATCAATACAGATACAGATATTTACAGGACATACATGACGAAGAAATTGAAATTATGGGCACATGCATTCACATACATTCAAATGCATTAAAAGATCCATGCACAGCAGATGTGCATCGTTCTTGTATATATACATGTAGACATTTATTTGCCTTTCGACATCCTGAGATTGTGAAGATTTCCAGATGTGCACACATGAGTCACTGTGGTTCTGGTACCTGCTACTTTTTGTTGAGCAGCGCCCATTCATTTTTTCAGCAGTTTGGTATGGCAGATCCTCTTGACAGATCTCCAAAGTGGATGCATGCCGAATAGGGAGTTCTCTTTTGGTTAACAATGTAGTGGTGGGTTCTAGCTTTTGTCAGGATACGCAGAAATGACACCAAGACCAGGACTACCCAAATTGGTATGTCAACGTGATCTTTACTTCAACTCCGCACAGTGGCAATGTTGTTTGGGATACAATTTGATGCAACACAGATCACAAAACATATGATTATACTGTCTATAAGGGGAGCATTATACTATACTGTATAATACTATATTATACTTTACTTTCCTTTATTATTTGATATTATACCATCTTATATCATTTTATATTATGTCTTATTCATTCATATCATATTCTTTCTTATCATATTGTATAAAATCAGATGGTATCATATTTCATAAAGCATACAAAAGCTATGTATTTATACGGCCAATTCCTAGGCTTTGCCCCGCAGGTACAAGAGTGACCGGATCATCATCATCAGCATCATCATCAACATTATCATCATCATCATCATCATCATCATCATCATCATCATCATCATCATCATCATCATGCGGGACGTGGTGGACCCGCACGCACTCCCGTGGGGACAACACACGCACCCCGCTCATCAGCAACATCACCGACATCAACATCAGGATGAGCATGGAAGGTTTCCCAATAATGGACATCAGCAGCATCATTCGTGCAATCGTAGTATATATGAAACATGTAGTGCAGCAGGGGTGGGACATTTGATTCTGGTAATGAGTTCTTCGTATATATGAAACATGTAGTGCAGCGGGGCTGGGACATTTGATTCTGGTAATGAGTTCTTTTGTATCTATGAAACATATAGTGCAGCGGGGGTGGGACATTTGATTCTGGTAATGAATTCTTTTGTATATATGAAACATATAGTTCAGCGGGGGTGGGACATTTTATTTTGGTAATGAGTTCTTCGTATATATGAAACATATAGTGCAGCGGGGGTGGGACATTTGATTCTGGTAATGAGTTCTTTTGTATATATGAAGCGGGGGTGGGACATTTGATTTTGGTAATGAGTTCTTCGTATTTATGAAACATATAGTGCAGCGGGGGTGGGACATTTGATTTTGGTAATGAGTTCTTCTTATATATGAAACATATAGTGCAGCGGGGGTGGGACATGCCCCACATGTGTTATTGATCATAACAACCATTGGTTGACATGATGAACCAACCAGTGATTGATATGATGGGCATCAATCACTTGCAATGCCGGGGCAAAGCCCCGGCATTGCGCGTATTTATATATATATATATGTATAGATCTTCATCCTGCCCCTCTCAGGAGACGATTTTCAGGTGCACGTGGAGTGCGCTGAAGGATACCATGGCAGGGCCAAGGCCTTGCCGTGTTTGCATTTGTGGGGGCACCCAGGCGAGGCGACGGTAGCCAGTGAAATGGATATGTAGTGATATGGCTATGGGTCGAGATAAATCAACCAATGTTCTAGCTGGTTAATGGTTAATAATAGGGGATAACTAGTGATTTCTAACTGGTTAATGGTTAATAATAGGAGATAACAACTCGCAACTATAGGGGATATACCAGCTATACATGGCTATGGGTCGAGATTAATCAACCAACTACTGGGAATAATCACCAACAACAATAGCCAAAACAATGAGTGGAACCAGGGGTACAGGGTTTTGACCCATAGCCATATGTATACACAATGTTGATTTGATATTCATGTAATGTACATGCAAATGCATTATACTGATATGTTTTGTTTATATACTAGTATGTATGTACATATTGATGTTGTTTAGCTGATGATATCATATGTACATATGCAATGTTGCGTAAATTGATATCATACATAAATACCTTGTTGTACTGTATATGTAAATGCTTTGCCACTGTGAATGCATCTCTATATTCACAGAGTGACATATGCATGCGTTATGCAATTCGTGTGGTGCAAGGACTTCTTGTTTGTCCCTTCAAGCGAGCCAGGTAGTGCAGCTCGTGGCAATTCCATCACCATGAAGTTTGGGGCTGTGATCATCGTAACATCCCCATTGTCAGTTTGGTTGTTTCATTATAATACGAGCGCCCAACAAATTTATCGTTACTTAAGTTACTTTATGATTTGCGCAATCATTGGTTTTGAGCAGTAGTGAAAATCCCCAAAAGCGAGTAGGTCGGACTGAAAAGCAAGTCCATTGTGCTCAAACACAGAACCAGCAAAAGGGAGTAGGTCCGACTGAAAAGCGAGTCCTGTTTAAATGCTGGTTACCCAAACATGTATTACACACTATTTGGCCGAAGGGGAAAATCCAACACAATCCCATCCATCATTCTGGTCGGAACGACTTTCATTCAACCACATGTTGGATGATTTTATGATATTTAATCATCTATGTGGCCACATTCTCAACCATTTGTTTTCAAAATCATAGGGGATTTCAGGAGATTTCAAAACAAATAGTTGAAAATTCGTGCTGAAAGAATCCCAGATGATTTCAACAAATGCTTCCAAGCACCCGGAAGCTGAAGATCCCAGAAAAAATCAGTGCTTGGAACTTGATTCGCTCAGGTCGCAGCCTTACAAGCTCATTGGATGTAAACAGGCGTGCCGTTTCGCTGTGGCAGCGTGGCCAGTCCCTGAAGAAATCAACAGATGTTTCTTGATGCACAATAAGGGGATGATCAATAAAGATAATTGGTATATATATATATATAAATATATTTATGTGTATTGTTGATATTGGGTTTTTCTATTTAGAAATTTGGGCTTTGATGGTTTAGGGGAGTGTTTGTTGTAGGCTGGAAGCATTCACTTCATCACTTGCAAGAAAAACATCGGAAAAATGACCGCTCATTTATGAACATGCATGTAACATGCCCATTTATGGACATGCCCATGCTTGGGTATGTCCAAAAATGGTGTACCCCAATGGTTGCGGGCTTTCATCAATGGATTCGCTGGCAAGATTCCGGGTTTCTTTCCTCCCGATGTCAAGTTCGACGGTAGGCATGTGTATTATTGCAACTCTCGATTTCCCAGAGGTACTTTCAAGGGCAGCAAAGTCTTCTTTGATGCTTCTGCTCGGTTACGGTTTGCGCAGTTCTATGTCTCCCTTCCGGGTGGGGGCAAACAGCCTCACAACTGGGACGTTTCATTAGCTAAGATTTCCTGATCCATCAGAAGGATGATCAGCGCCAGACCACGGCAGGTGTGAACAAATGGTGTACCCCAAAAATGGTTTCCGTATCAATAATGGCTACAGTATTATTGGATGATTCTGTAGTATTTATGGACAAACTCTTGTGGACATGTCCACTTGTGGCCCTATTTGGTCCACGTTGCGTTGATTTTCTTGAGAGGTGGGTTCCACGTTCTGCTGGGTAGCTGCAAAAGTTTCTTGTGTTCGCCAGAATTGCTAGTTGTTTCGCTGACAGACAAGGAGGTAGTGCACCATACAGAGATAATTTGAGTACTGTAAGTAACTACCAGGGATTGAGGTCACCCTAGATAGAACAGAATGTGAGGACATGCTTGGAATTTGGCATGTACTTCAAGGGCACCAGGCGCCTGTCAATGTGAACGCTCGTCAAAGCAAATGAGTTCCAAACTCTTTGCGGTTGGTTGACCATGTGGGAAATGTCGCCTGTTGAGGCTGGGCATTCCAATGGTTGGTATTTGTGGTTCATCACTGAAACTGGGCACTCAGTTGAAGTTCCAGTTGATTTCCTGGTGATTTGTCTCACCTCCCAGATGCTGACAGTTGCCCCAAATGCGGACCAACCAAGCCGCAAGAAGACGAATGCTTTGTTTCAGAAGCTTTCCTTGCGTAAGAGTCCTGGACCACGTATCTGTTTGAAATCTATGGAGCTGTTCCACTTTAGCTGGGGATGGAACTGAGCGCAGCACCTCTTTCAGAGGCGAAAAGAAATCACTACTGGGAGCCGCCAAGGCTAGACGGCAGCTACATCATCCCCATGAGACATGCAAATTGAGACGTTAAAAACATGTGAGGTTGTGTAAAAAGGGGAGTAGTGACATGTCTGCACTGATATGTCTCTTGATAAGATTCACATTTGTTCGTCAAATATGGCTCACATCGGAAAACGACCATGTTTGGTCTTTAGTAATATTATATGGTGTAGTTAATTGTTCCCCCACAAAACTATCAGGACGAAACAAACAATCATGTTTGGATGTGTGAAACCCACTGTTTGTTTGCAGTGAAACCATGCCAAATCATTCCTTGGGGATAGCGCCATTCATTTCCGAGGAAACTCCTCGAGCAGAAGACAATTTTGCAGTATATGTGGTTGAAATGTACTTCAATATGTCTCTATTCATGTTTATTTGTGTCTCTATACGTTGTAATTAGACTATGCGTACATGCATGTATATTTAGGTTTTAGTTTACATGTATTTGCATGCGTCAATGCATGTTTTACTTATATATAACTACATGGTGGTTGTCCGTAGAGACATATATAGACATCTTTGCTGCTCCTTTCAATGCCTCAGCCACAGGACTCGCCACCAGTCCACTACGAACCGAAGAAACCGAACCTCACGGTGTACAGCGGAATAGGCAGCGGTGAGAAACGGGGTGACTCTTGTTAATGAAGCTTTCCTGCTTGGGTACCCCCTCAGTTTTGCTTTCCTAGTATAGACAGCTGGTTTTTATAAACAGCTGTTGATGAATTGATGAAGCTTTCCCAGTGGGATGACTGTTGATGGGTATTTCCAAGTTCTGCTGGAACCCAACGGTTGGTACAACATGTTTCCGTGATTTGTGTCCTGAAAAAATACGCTGGTCGATCGTTTGGGAGATTTCATGGGGGATTTTTTGTTTCAAGATCTGAGCCACCTGCCTGACATCAGCCAGCCCCTATATATACATGTGTGCATTTTCTTTGCTCGAGTTGAACATGTCAGAAAACCATGTCCTTGAACCTCTAGAAAATGCCATGACAAATTGTGTTTGACAGAAATCGGCCTTTGTGCGATTTACATTTGGTTTTCGAGCGGCACTTTTATCAAATCTTCACGTATGGCGTCATTGCTCATAGTTGGGCTTAACCGTTGTACTGCCATAAACCCTTGAAATGGAAACACATATCATTGATATTAGGTGTGGGTGATTGCAACAGGTTCCAAGACCCTGCAAAAGATGTGCGGATTAAGGTTCCAACTGGTGCAAGGGTTTTGGCATCGACCCAATTGCCCTTAGTATCAGTATGTGCATTGACACCTTCAGTACCACATCCTCCGTATTTACGTCGGTTTGTGTGGGATCTTCGTTGGAGCAGTTGCCACTTCTCATACCACTCCTACTACCTGCTTGGAGTGTACAGTCACCTATGGGAAGATCTAGCAGCTTCCAACGGGGCCCAAGCCGAGACTCTAGAGCAGCAAGTTGCCGCTTGCGCCGACTTGCCGGGCTTTGCTATGGAGCCAATCTGTGGGGATATCGCAGATAGCAGGTATCATATCCAAGAAATGAGCCACGGCAAAAGATATTGAACGATGAAGAGATGTTCATCCATCCAGCCATGGGAATCAAGCATTGCTATTAACATTACACCCTGTTTTTCCACCATGGTTATATCAACCGTTAGGATCCACTAGTCAAAAGAACCAAAACAGCTGGTTAATCGAACTGGTAAATGACCCGGGCTATCAAATGCTCGAAAAAGATCTGGCTTCAGCATGACGAGATCAATAGATTCAGCCATCCCACCCTGGCACACCGAGTTCACCTTGATGACTTCCAAAAGGCAGCAGATTTCAGAAACTCTACATGAAGTGCTACCCCTGTTGTCTTGTTGTGGCCAATACTTGAGCATCGCACATGTCGCACATGCTGACTTTGTAAACTGAAGATTTGCGCGCTGAGCCCAATCATGTTCATCGCAACACCAACCAGTGGAATGTTGGAATGTTGAAACTTGCTATCGTAGCCACTCACCACAGCTGCCAGATGGGCCACCTGCGAAATATCATCTGGACCTTCGATTGACAGCTCCGTGGCTTAAGCACAGCCCCAGCACCTCAAAGTTCCCCGCAAGAGATGAAGAACTGCTCACGATCTGACGATGGCGATTGGTCATGATGGTTGCCACGAGTGATAGTCAATTCTGAAGCTATCAATGTTGGAACATGAATTTGTTTTGCTCTAGCTCTTGGCAGAAGCTATCATTGGTGACGGCTGATAGAAATATCCGGCCAGGTTCTAGCCATTGGCCGCGTAAGATCAGCCATCAGCAATAACTTATTTGATCAGGGGGGAGCTCTGTCAGTATGGTGAATCAAGAGAGCTCAATGGTTGGCTTAAGCCATGAACCAATCCCTGGGTTGGCGAATCCTTAGAAAGTTTGGCGGCTGCCATGGCAACTGAAAGTCTTGATCAACTTCAGGTGAAGCCAGAAAGGACAGCCACAAACGACCAAGGCCATCAACAATTCCTTTGCACGATGTTGATACTGGTTGACGCTGGTTGATGATGTTTGACACCAATTTGATGATGGCTATGGTTCGGTCTGCCAAATCTCTGGGAATGGAACCAGGGATGAACATGATCAAACCTCTTCCTTTGAAATCAGAGCATTCATCGGTATGTTTGTTTTTGGATGGTAGCAAGCTCTACAACCGATTTCTCGAGAAAAGATGAGAAAAAGTACCCATCCAGGTTGGTGCATCCCTACTTGTGATGGTGTTCAATGACTTGAAATGATTGATCTACTGTATCAATCTGTATCATCATCATATTATGAACTGAACTCCAGTTGGAGCATCCAACAGATCCAGTGGACTATCGATCGTTGATAATTTTTTTTGATCGTCACTTTTGATAATGGTTCATGGTTTTTGGCGTGGGTTAAAACTACCAACCAGCAACTGTTGTTCTTACACTGCTCGAATGTTGATCATTGGTTGCATCTTGGTACCCATCAACTAGCTGGTTGCTTGACAACAGTAGGGTTACTGTACAATCTTCTTGGGTACCATTGATCGGTTGTAAGTTGTAAGTGATAGCTATTAATTAACCACTACTACTTGTGGACCAATCCTGGGTGAATGATTGGTTCAACTGTCTATGCTGTACCCATGATTGGTTACACAACCATGTTGGTGTTGCAGCGGTCCTGCTTTTCGAGGTGGTTCCGGAGCTGTTACTGGAGGTAACGTGGCTCTTGTCTCCAAGCTTGTCGGGCCGCGCCCCCACTCATTTGGCTCAAAGTTTTTGCTTCGCCACCATGGCCCCAGCTTCACCATCTGAGGAAGTACCCGCAGCCACGGTGATTGGCTCCGGAAACCCGGAACTATATGACGAAATGCAGGACATCATTCCTGACCCCGCAGTCAGGCATTTGGCTGACCGTGTGCAGGAATGGAACCCAGGGACCCCAACATTATCCGAGCCACTCAAGCCGGCAACGTGTTGGGTTCTTGCGGCAGGGCAGTCAAGTGGATCGGCGAGGATCTGTATTCAAAGAGTGTCCCTGTGACGTTAATACAAGACTTTTGGAGTCACAGCTGGCACGGCAACAAATTTTTGAAGCGGCTGGGGG
>VSDK01021210.1:438881-497959 GCA_009767595.1 Symbiodinium kawagutii
GGCCTGCTGCTGCTGTTCCTCTACAACGGCCCTGCTGCCATGATCGCTTCCACACTCGTAGCATTACTGCCCGCGGTTTGGCATTCTTTGGGCATTTTGACAGGAGTGGAGCGAGCAACCAGGACACGATTTGAGCAAGGGGAGGAACTCGTGTTTGGTCCTTGGTGCACTGTGACTGCTGGAGCAAGCTTCGCCTTGGTGTTTTGCACATTCAGATCCAGACGAATGGTCTTTCTTGACCAAATTTGTATCCACCAGCATGATGCCAAGCTCAAGTTTGAGGGCATCGTCAGCATAGGTGCCTTCCTGAAATACTCAAAACATTTTCTGTTGATTTGGGATGCCACATATACGCAGCGGCTATGGTGTGTGCTGGAACTGGCGGGCTTTTTGACAAGTCACCCAGATGCAGAGGCAAATGTCCGCATCAGGCCGACTGTGATAGCTCCCTGCATTTTCAGTGTGGGTTTGGCTACGTGGCTTTCAATGTTACATTGGATTCTATTTCTGGATGCTCAGCCTGTCATAGACATTCTGATTCTCTCAGGAGCACGTGTCATGTCCTTCTGGATTGTTTCTGCGTACTTCCGATCGCATTATCGGGACACCGAGATCATGCTTCAGCAGTTGTCCAACTTCACCGTCAAAGGCACTGCGTGTCATTGTTGCACCAACGGGCATGAAAGGGCTGATGGTAGCAGAATCATTTGCGATCGTGAGGTCATTTGCCAATGCATTCGGATTTGGTATGGCTCGGTGGAAGCTTTCGAGACAACGGTGCGCACTCGTGTCAAGGTCATGCTGCACCGCCAGTTGGGTGGTTTGCTGTTTCCTTATGGTTGGCAGCTGGTGGGTACAGCACCTTTTTTGTGGGGCTTCGCAGATCTCACAGCTGCTCGTACACGTGCTGGAAACTGGAGTGCTGCTGGATTGACGATTTGGTGTGGCTTGAGTTGGTGGCTGTTTCTAGGTCCATTGATTTTTCAAATGACACTTCTTTTAGCCAAGTATTTTCGCAGAAGGCAGGAGAGTGCATGGCAAGACCAACTCAAAAACGGCTTAGTGGCATTGCTGGTGACGGGGCTCTCATTTGTTGGAAATTGGACATCGTTGCTGGTCCATGATTGGCTTTCAGCAAGTCTTTGGTTCGCATCTGTGGTGCTGCTGTCTGGCACATGTTGGTTGGTGGTTGGCCGGTATGAGGCCAGACAGCTGGAACTTCAACCGGATTTCAACCCGGGGACCATTGTGCCACACTTCTTGCAGTGAGATGAACCTTCTGAGGTGAACTCACTTTCAAATATTTTCGATCATTTTCAATGATTTGAATCAATTTGAAAATACTTTCAATCATTTTCATTCTCAAAGCACAGCCTTGTGCGGAGTTTCACACAGCCTTATCCAAGGGGACAGGCACTTTTTCGCAGCTGCATAATTGTAGCAGCAAAGCAGCCAAGAGCACTCCCAAGAGCACCTTCGTTTGAAAAGCCGTGAAAACAACACAGCGGTCAAACGAGTTGGGATGTCAGGGGGTTCAGTTCGCATCAGCTTCTCATCAGCGTAGGTCGTAGGTGGTGCGTTTTCAATGCGAGTCGTATGTACAGAGGCTCAGCCGTTAGTGGATTGTTGATTGCAAAATGATTGACTCACGGGGGATACTGACCAATCAATAAGGATAGGTATCCAACATGCTGTTCCTTAATGATGTGGCCCGGAGTGTCTACTCCGGCGCCGAGCAGCCAAGCTCCTTGTGCGGCATGGGGATTATACAAGAGATAGAGTCAGAACAAAGCATCTATGTTTAGTCGGGCTTCCACGGATTGAGGGAGTTACCAAAGGCATCGACTCGGGATTATAGTCCAAACAATATCTGGATCAAGTATCAAAACCGACATACAACATGATACGGTACATGATAGCTATGATTTGCTATGATTGTAGTTTTACAGTCCCTGATACCTTTTACTATTCATTGCTTAATGATACGGTGCATGTTCTACATTCATTCGTGTGATTTGAACAAACAGAGTGAGTTTGGACACATGAGGTGCATGAAGATTCAGGCTGGGGGTCAGCTCAAGCAAAGCGGGAGAGCAATGGCTAACCACTAGGTACAACACAGAAAAAGGGAGATAAACCACCATCCCCAAGCCGTGATGGTTAGTAAGGGTATGCAGACTTTGAGAGTGTACTTGTGAATGGTTATGGTAACCGGTGGTCAATTCGCGATGGCTTAGATTCCATCAATTTCCATCACCTGTAGGGGTGAAGAAGTGCGTAGCATTCTCCTCATAAAAGTTTTCGCTTTCTGCTGAGGAGGACATCCTCTCGCACGTAAAGTCTCTCAAGGACGAGTTCACGTCATCAGCTTTAGGAGATCTCTTGGCAGATTAGGATGGTTAGGCCTTTTAGAGAATATAGAGTCTTGAAATATTGGCTGTTGGCAATTGAACTTGCAATCTTGTTGGTTCTTTTGGCGTCTCTAACGGCTTCACAGCAGGCTTTAAACCGGGGTTGCTGCGCCCTTGGCCTTGACCTCCTGTTTATTGGGTGGTTGCTTACCATGGATCATGGAAACTGGTATCCGCCCAGCACTGATATTTTTTTCCTAGTGCTCAGCTGTTGATTGTGTTGAAGATCATGAAACCAAGTGAATTACCGTTGAAGTTGTCAAATTGTGATCCAAGCACCTGTATAATTTAGTAACCAATCACGAACCCTGCAAATCCTTGTGATCTAAGCTAAAAGCAAGGGCATGACGCACAGTATCCCGGTGGATTAATTAATGTACAGCCATACTTGGATCATCATCCCACATAGTCCTCGGTCAACGTGCTGCCATCGTGAATGGAACTTCCGTCCCCATGACTACCATGATCATCCGTCATCAGAATCCCCTTCTCGACCCCGCTTGGTGGTTGACACTCCAGGAGAAAAAGACCATGTTCAAACAGTACGGCTTCAACCTGAAAAAGAGCCTCTGGGTTCAAAGCGATGCCCAACTCAGTTGTCAGTTGGTTTGTGAGCCCACCTGAGATTAGCTCCGTCTGCCAGATCTGGGCGTCAGCATTTATGAACCAAGTCAGCGAATTGAACTGGGTCAGTTGTCAGTAGCCAATGGCTAGACCCGGTTGACCGATCCGGTTGATCAGCAAGTTGTTTCATGCGAATTCGGGAAGTTGACCTCAAATTTCACGGTGGAAACGCAAGTTGAAAGCAACCAGGGTTGAACACCTATCCTCTAAGGTTGGTTGTTTCTTGCTTGTTACCCCTAGTGATGAACCGAAATGGACGGTTATTTAT
This sequence comes from Symbiodinium kawagutii, assembly GCA_009767595.1. Lineage (NCBI taxonomy): Eukaryota > Dinophyceae > Suessiales > Symbiodiniaceae > Symbiodinium > Symbiodinium kawagutii. The sequence continues at coordinate 442,185 of VSDK01021210.1, forward strand.
ACGTATCAACCACTGTCAACCCTTTTCAACCATTGTCAAGAGGTATCGACCATCACACTCACCATTATAGATCAACACTTGTAAAGCATTGTAAACCACTACTAGCCCTTGTCAACGGTTATTAGTTGTCGCTGGCTGGTTGTTTGCTATGAACTGAGAATATCGCCACCAACCGATTCTCAACATCCTTACCTTCTTGGGACCCTAAGACAGTTGTTGCTGTTGCTGTTGCTGTTGCTGTTGCTGTTGCTGTTGCTGTTGCTGTTGCTGTTGCTGTTGCTGTTGCTGTTGCTGTTGCTGTTGCTGTTGCTGTTGCTGTTGCTGTTGCTGTTGCTGTTGCTGTTGCTGTTGCTGTTGCTGTTGCTGTTGCTGTTGCTGTTGCTGTTGCTGTTGCTGGTGTTGCTGCTGCTGCTGCTGGTGCTGTTGCTGTTGCTGTTGTTGTTGTTGTTGTTGTTGTTGTTGTTGTTGTTGTTGTTGTTGTTGTTGTTGCAGTTGCTTTTTTTTAGTTTGGGTCTCATATGTCCTGATTGTATCAGCAAGAACTGTTGGTGATGGTTTGGACAAGCAGGTGACCGGCCTGTGTTTGAACTCAATAACTCGGTGTTTCCACGGGTGTTCAATTTGCCTTTAGATCCGACAAAGTATTCATGAGGCAATACTCAACGGAACCGGCATATGCATCATTTGTTAGCGGGAGATCCATATTACATGCTGTATGTATAATATACATATTATCCATCAATAAACTTAAACCAGCCTCATTTGAGGGCATATCTCCACCTGTTTATGGGGTGATTCTGAAATGTGTTTCGACCCGCAATGCCGCGCTCGAGTCAAAAAAGCTGCAGGTGTTTCTGTTTGTTTGTGGCGGATCCTGCAATGTTCCCAATTTATTGTTGGCTAGATCCTTGCTATTTGATAATATACACACAACCAACCTTGACCATTGTGGTTTTATGATGTTTTAGCTCATTCATTCTGAATTCACTTACCACTATTGCCACTTGAAACTTGCTCCGTCAGCTTGTTGGTAGCCACGATTGCACCATGATATCAGCACTAGCTGCAGAGCTGAGGCAATGACATGGGCCTTGCAAGGGGCTCCCAGATTCCCGACAAATGGGGGTGCAGGCAGAAGCACTGGGATCATGTGGCGAATCGAAGCATCCATCCTTTTGGATCATTGCTATGAGGAAACCCGTTGGTGACTCATTTGGCCCACCCACTTTGCCTCTGTGAGCCACGGGAGACAGATGCAACCTGTGGAGCTAATTGAAAAGCACTTGGTGCTGGATCAGTTGCTTTGGGGAGGGGTGGACTGCAAAGCGCCACATGAAGAGAATATCAGCATTAACCAATCATCATGTCATGGTGTGGGATGGTCACTTCGCGTTCATTGTTCATACTGGTACTTTGCATGACTCATATGACTTCTTAGTGTTGGTGATACCTGAGTGGTCAGTCCGCACAACCCTAACAGGTGTAGTTGGTTCCACCGGGTCGCATGCGATCCTCGTAGACCATCCTCCTGAGGTCCGCTCCACGCGAGACCTGCGCAACGAAGCGTGCCGACAGCGGAGCTATGCCACCGATTTGCCCAAGGCTTCAGCCCCTTGGCGCAGGCAGCAGGGGATCTCCACCCAAAGGTCATGGCTTGGCGCCCCGATGACCGGTGAACCCGGGGGTGAACCCCATGGAAGTGGCGTCGCCGCTGAGTCAGAGTCTACTTCAGCTGAGCACGAGCAATTACTTGTCAGCTGGTCCATGTTTCTGCACGGAGAATGCCAGCGGCCCACTCTGTGAGGATAATCGGGATGTTTTTGACAACAGCTGCGCTCATGTTTTGTTTGGTCGCTTTTGATTGGGAGTTCTATGTATCCGTGTGCCCGTGTGCTTTTTTGGGGGGGTGACGAAGCAGTAGAACCCATTGTCACCTGATCGTTTACTACTCTTGGCCACTTTTCTGCGCCATTTATCATTGCGGGCCATTCTGAAGTAGCTTATCAACCACTATATCACCATGCGTGAACCATCATTATCCAGTACCTAAGCATTTTCAACCGTCATTGATTCATCATCAGTAACCCTTGTGACATAACTCTTAGAAACTGTCATCAGCCATCATCAACAATCATTCACTAGCTATTACTAACCAACAGTTACGGACCATGACCATAACTCATAACTACTATCATCCCTTCTCAACTATCATTCGCTATTACTAACATTTACCAATCATGACTTGTTCACCTTGTCCTGAATCAACCCTATCCTTCCAGTTACTTCTATAGCAGGTAACCAGCTGGTTTCCACCATTGTTTTTTAGGGTTGGTTACCTGTTATAAAGGTAACTGGAAGGGTAGGGCAACCTAAGCACGTGCTTATATGTTCAGCAAGATCATCATGGCACTCCTGAGGTCATCATCATCTTTTTCAACGAGGCCTTGTCCACCTTACTCCGCAATGTCATGATGGTCCGGAGCCACGGGCGACCCACTTCCCATGGTGGCCATCCGTACCTAGCTACGAACGTAGCGAGGAGCAATAAATCATGTTATACGCCGAGACAGACATAGATGAACGCACACACACATGTTGATTTATCATACAGGTTTAGACAGACTGATTGATTCTAGATACTTTGAGCTTGTTTTCTAGCAAGGATGAATCAGGTGAGTGTCCAGGGTTCTCTTTTCACTAGGGTTACAGCTGTAAGCCACTGCTACCCACGAGCCAAAAGTGTAAACCATTTCCACTCACAACATGTTCAATTCGATCAGCAGATGTTTGCTAAGACTCACTAAACAGAAGGTACATCGAGGAACAATCTCTATCAACATAGCAGAGCCGAGGACGAAGATTCTCCTGAATTCATGGCTCAACCCAAAGAAGGTGGACCCAACCTCCCTCACAACCCAAAAGATGGCCCGAAAGTGACCAGAAGCATCACATGATACGATCGTATGATTTGGATAACGTAATTGTTTCATGCTTTGTTTTGCAAGTGTGTGTGTGTGCGTGTCAAAACATGGGTGGAATTGCCAAGTTGAGAAATGCTCCGGGTTCGCTCCAGCATTTGCGCGCCAACGGTCAAACGGTTGATGGACACAAAGAACTGCAGCCGCCCTGGCTGGCTAGTGGTGATTCCTCAAGCTGATCTAAGTGTTTTTTCTTGGTTTCATCCAACATGCATCATTCTTGCAGGCGTTTATGGGATAGCAGCTCGGATGAACATTGGCAGTTCCGTTTTAGACTCTGCAAAAGGAGAATTACCCAGTAATCGGCACGTGCGTAGGTTGTTCTCCTCAACAAAGAACTCAGGAAAACTGTTGTTGGTTGTGGGTATCGTTATTCTTATTTGCTATTGTACAAGCCAATATTGACAAAGGTCAAACATGGGAAAATGGAAACTAGCTGGTGTCTACAAGCGCAAACATGGAAAGACTTTTTGAAACATGGAAACACAGAGCAGGCTGATGGTTTGACAGCTACTGTATCAAATCTGCCATGGGGATTGTAGATATGTGTTGGAAGAGCCGTTCCATCTCAGCATTAACCAACCAATGACCAATGAGTAATTGTTATTCTATTCTTAATTATCCCTTTCTTTTCTCCTGAGACAACTGATTCAATTTGTCACTTTCCCAGTGTTGTTGGTTATGTCCCTTTTGATGTTGCTGGATTTTGCTGAAGAGTTCACTATGGCTGGTTGTTCATGGCTTCTGAAGCTGCCAAAGTGAGACTGGTAAGTGGGCGTTGCGCTGCACACATTGTTTTGCTATGGCAAACAATTATCCGCCACAAGGGAAACCAACTAGTGGTCAATCAATTGAGGCCCCCATGTGTTTCTACCACAACTACAACACCTGTAGGATGAGATAGGATTAGTGATTAGTGATTCGAATCTCAAGCAATGGATGAGGTGATGATTTATCTTGATTGGTTTGACAAGCGCGGGCGATTGGGTAACCTGAGGAGCAATTGTTTGGGATGGGCCAAAAACACCAAGCCACTGTAAGCCATTTCTGAGTTTTTTCACGAGATAAGAACCTCCAGAGATGGCACATCGACCGAGATCTTCAATCTTTCTCCGGAACACCTTCTTGGGGAGGCGTGGCATGGGAGCTGCGGCAGCAACCGCATTGTACCGATGAAATGCATGGATTTCCAAGTGGTGAGTGTAACCATAGAGATTGTTTACCCATCAATGGCCCCGAAAACAAATGCTAGTCACAATTTCATGGTGATTAGCCATCTATGGTTGTCATTGGATGCTAAGTTATACCGTTACTTTCTTTGATGATTCATAAGTGGACGAACTTCCATCCCCAACAGGTCAAATCATCCAAATAGTGGAACTGCTTCGTTCCCCTTGCCGTGGTTCCCAGGAGCCATGATCATCCAACTAGGCCTAGAGCAGCATGGCCCCAGGTGTTGCTGGTGGACGACCATAGCGATTTGGAGGAGACCTGGGTTTGGCTTCGGCACCCTTGGTTGAGGCTTAGTTGATTGTAAAGTGATGGCTGATGATCTAATTCTGATGGTTGGGCTGATGGTCAATGATGAATATTAGTTGGTTGCGGGTCAATATTTAACCAACCAATTTCATGGGGGATAGTAACCAACAATAATAGGGAAACAATGGTTAATGATAGGGAACCAGGGGTACAGGGTTTTGACCCACTGCCAGTTGGCTAACTGATGATTTAGATGATAATGCGTAATCCAATGGTTGAGCTCATGATTCAGCCTCAACCACACTTGATTATGCCATCGTCTACTAACTGATAATTGACTTTCAATTGATGACTAAGCCATCGTTGATGATCGATAAACTAGTGATCAGCTGACGCTGAACCATTCATGGTGTTGAAACACCTTTTCAACCACCACCATTGACAATGTAAATAGTAGTCATTCATATTGACCAACAGTGGTTGACAATAGCGGTTGATAGTGATTGATAATACTTACTGTTGGCTAATGTTGCCCAACGAGTGGTTGGTGATAGTATTGATTTTCATCACAATTTGTTCTGTCTCAGCCATACTTAGTGATCAATTGCTTTTTCAAGCGGTCAGACCAGCAGTAGAAGGAAAACCCTCTCCAGTACCTCACTTGCAAAGATGGCCACAATCAAGCATTGTAGGTGTCTATCGTTGAGATCTTGGCAATCATGAATTTGTGTGGATTCTTTGTTTTGACAGATGCCCAAACAGGGTTGTGTCTAGAAATGGTGCAACCCGCTGAGTTTGGACAGTTTGCACGCCAACACCGTTTTCAATCTTGCTGTTGTGGCCGGATTCACAGTCACATGGGGCCATCATCTACCAAGCACCACTGGTACCATCTTAGTGCCATGGCTTATGGTGGGGACGAACCCTATGGTCTTCTCCACCAGAAAAGCAGCATTCCTCTTCCCATTTCAACGAAAACATCCTAGCCATTGGGGCGAACTAAACAGGATCATGTTCCACAGGTGTTTCACGTCGTCATCAGCATCAGCATCAGCATCAGCATCATCATCATCATCATCATCATCATCATCATCATCATCATCATCATCACCATCAGCATCAATATCAACATCAACATCAACATCAACCATATTCATCAACCCTCATCATCAATCGAATATACCCAATACCCTATGATTGTTGCTTATTATCCCCCATAGTTAGCCCTTACTTCACCATCGTAGTTGATCATCATCAGCAGCAGCATCATTATCATCATCACCATCATCATCACCAGTTGCTGGCTACTCACCAGCCACCAGCAGCCTGAATGGCGCCTGAGATTGAGGAGCTGAGATTGTTGCCGGACCACTTGGAACGCTTGAAAAAGAGCCTTGTTTCATGGTGAAAACCAGGGAGTACACCACTGGACACGGCTGGTCACTGGTCAACAGCCATGGTCAGCAAATGGTGGCTAGCTCACCCACTATAACAAATTGTAGAATTGTAGAGCCTACTTGTAGTACACGCTATAGGTGGGTACTAGTTACTAGCCATGAGGAATATGACTACCATTTTTTGTGGCTTCCTTTCTTGATGAACAACCAATGCCCCGGCGCAGGTACCCACTGGGAATGGTTGCCATGATCGGCCATGGTCGTGCTTTTGTACCATCATTCGGATAGCCCACTTGCGCTAATAACCCCCCGCGTTTAACCAGGCTGAAGCCCCAAAGCTTGACGCGTGTCACATTCGAACCTCAGCCCCCGCATTGGGGCAGCCTTGCAAGCCAAGGATTGTTCCAAAGGAGAAAGTGCGACGCTTGGACAAGGAATCGAGACATCCGACATCAACGCGTTAGTTTGTTTGTGCTCCACTACGCGTGGTTTACTTGAGGCAGCTGTTCTACATCATGACATCGGACTCTTGAATATCTTAGAGGTCTGAAAGGTAAGCAATATCTAGAACAACGAAAGAAATCAGTGAACTCGCAAAGTGCAGAGTGTGGAGCTCCGGTTCGATTAGCAACTAAATCATTGAGCAAACAACATAGCCATTTGTCACATCACATCATATCCTGCATGGAAGTGATATGGATATCCTAGGATATCCTATAGTTGTGTTCACCAAATTACCAGCTTACATGAGCATGTTGCACTGATCTCACATCTCAATGACTGGTCATTTCCCCCTTGGTTCCACCACTATTACACATCGTAAAATGCCAATTATGCGCCCCCTACAGTTCAGTTGCTATATCCCTATTTACAACAGGGGTCAAATCAAATCAACTTGCCGAATTGTGGAGTGCCATTTCGTGGTAAGCAATCATGGCTAGTATTTGTTGTTGTCATCGTCGTGGTCCTCATCATCGTTGTTCTTGTCGTTACCACTTTTGTTTTGTTGCTGTGGTCGCGGTGGTCCTATCACTATCAGTGATTTACCAAAATAGAATTGCTCACTGAATGTTTGTCATAGTTTGCTGTATTCCTTCTGAATGTATTGTATCATTCCATACTCTTGGTTGTTTGCTCACAATCATTGACTTCAAATACCCCTGGATGACACGATCAATTTATACTGGCCAATACTTTTCAGTACCGCAAGTATCCTCATGTTCAAGTTGTACGTATAGGTGTGAATGGTTTAATGGCCTCCATTGCTACTACAGTACCATTTCTATCATGTTTTGGACAAAAAACATTGTTGTACACTATTCTGAATGTATTGCAAATTGAATTGCTAGCGTCATTGTTGTTGTAGGAAGTTTGCCGTTTTGAACTACCGGTATTACGAATGCATGCTGTTATATATGTGTTGCAAACCTTTGGGTGATAACATCAGCAGCGATATTATTTGCATATCATGTACAGTAACTCGAAACAACGGTTGACATCATCAGTGTTGTTGTGGTCTTGTATTAATATATCCGCTATTGTTGTTTTTGATCATCATTTTCTATTACCTTTAAGTCGCCTTCTGTTGACATCGATTGAATTACGCAAGCAGTGGTGTTTATGGCATGCTTTTAATCTGTATATAGACATACATTTTTGAGTAAAACCGATATTCACCTTTGTGAGATTTGATCTTATTGTCACCAGCCTTCGAGTGAATTGCAGCCAATCATTCATGGCGAATCATGGTGGGTGCTATGGTGTATACCCTGGCAAAGATTATGATCAAATCAATAGGCTTGGGACAATTATAGTGGTCTTTAACAGGGGATGAGAAGCAACAACAATCAACAGACAGCCAGCTTGCTAATCAACTGCTGAATGATGACAGGGTTGATATGGGTCGACACAAGTTGATATGGGTGATTATGCGTGATTTCTTCTTGGTGAACAATCTTACGCCCTCAAGGTTCTCCTTTGGTTGACAATATTACCTCCTCAAGTTTTACCCGATGCTAAGTTCTAAGGAAGGGTCTGTAAACCCTGCCTGACGAGCTACATATATGTAATATGTATCTATACCTTACCAGGTAGTTTGCCAGTTATGATAGTTGATGTTGGTTGTCCAACCGGTGGCATATTCCCCGCAGCGTTTGGAGTTCTCCTCTACATCGATTATTAATCAATCAGTATGCATCACCAATCAGCATTGAAACGCTGACATCAACCCTGACCAGCAATGATCAACCATCATAATAAACTATGAATTAGCCATCAACTAGCCACGAATTAGCCGTCATCAACCATCATCACTCATCAATTCACCATCATTCGCCGTCAATATCAACTAGCAATTATCACTCATCAATTAACCATTGTCAACTATCATCACTAATCAATTAATTATCAATTAACCATCAATCAACCCGCAATCAACCATCAATCAACCATCAATCAACCATCATCAACTGTCACTTTGTTCCCTCCTCACTGACTCCGTTCCAAGTGCGGCGCCGAAAAGGCCTGGTGCGTCGCGGGAGCCACGACGGCATCGTCGCGGCACGCAATCTGGGCGCCAAGGAAGCCAGGCCGGGGCCCGGCGCGTCACGCCGGTTGCTGAGGAGTTGGGATGACCCACTGAGGAACTGGTCAATGATAGGAGATGGATATCAGTGGGTCATCCCAAGTCCTATGGATTAACCCCTTTTAATAGGGATGTCAAACTGTTAATGGGGGTAACTGGTTAATGATACCCATATCATTCAAACAAGTAGGATGGATGATTAATGGGGGGTATCAAGTATATATATATATATTACTTGTTTGAATGATTTATTACTGATCAAGTTGGGATGACAACCCAGGATGAAGCGAGCCACCCCGGGTTGATGATCATAGGGGGTATCCCTCAAAAGCCTTGGTTTCCCATTAAAATGGTAACCCCCCAGTTAATAAACCTAGTTAGTAACGATCAACTGGGAGAATGGCAAATAAACCTAGAAGGTAGCTGAACTTACCTGCCGCAACAAAGCAGCGTTCATCAGTTTTCCTTGCAGGGTTCAGTTGGCACGACATAAGAACAGTGGAAGATGGATCCTTTTTGGGATTTTTCTCATATGTGCTTCAATGGTTTATATTCGGAGAAAAGGTAGATCAGTGGGTGTAGTTGTGTCCTGGAGATTTGCCGAGTTTATAGACAAGCATAGGAATACCAATATCTTGGTGGTATAGCAGAAATCCTACAGCAAGGATGAATAGTACATAGCATATAAATCATAAAATCGGAATGACTGGATTTCTTTCAACTGCTTCAGAATCCTGTGAACCTGTTGCTGACACTCTAGCTCTTCCAAGGATCCAAGAAAAGTGCTCAGTCAGCAGCAATAGGCTTTATCGTACTGCTACTTGATAATGCTTTTTTGGGAGTTATCAGGACTCATGTCAAAAGCTGCCTTTTCTGGAGACGGTCGTGACCCAAATTCTTATGAATACTTCTGGGACCTATTACAGCAAACAATCAGCAAACCAAATGAAGCGCCGGTGTTGGAAACTTTTGGCTTCGGCTTGGTTTTTCCACGAGAAATCTTGTGACACTGGTGCCATCTGGTGCCCCTGTCAGCAGGTTTGAAGTGATTGTCATCCTGGATTCACATGCTGAAGTCACAGTTGGATGGTTAGCACCTTGGCAGGTGGGAGATGAGTTTTGGTGACGGGCTACTCCCCAAGTTGGTGGTGATCGCAAGGGGCTGGTTGGAGGTCCATGGATCCATATAGGCTGAAATCTTGCGCATGGTTCTGGGGTCTCTCTATCCTTAGTATTGTTGTGTCATTTGCCTTGCTGTTTATATAGAAACTTTGGTGTGCAAAAGAAGTTCGGCAAACAAGTGTTGCAGTGTATTCTCAACGGTTCTGTACCTTATCTAAGTATTTAATTAAATGCATTGAAAGTGTTGTTTCCTAAGTCGCCTGGATGACAAACTGTCACCACGTTGTATCTACAAACCGCTTCACGCGAGTGCTTTCATCAGCTACAAGCTAGATTCTACGAGTTACATTTGGTTTGCAGGTCCTTCATAGATTGAAATGTTTTTCAATAGTCACATATATATATATACATACATATGGTCATATGGTTAGATTCCTGGATGTTTGTATGTTTCTTTGCTTCCATGCAGGTTGCAATGATTGATCCAAGGATTTCACAGTTGACTTACTGCTAGGGGCAGAAAGGCTGCATCGGGTGAGCTCGCTGTTGATCCTCTACCGAGGTCTGGTGGGCTACGGAAACCTTTGATCAGTTGGGAAACCAGTAGCTGTGGAAGCACCCTGCTTTTGCAGTGTTCATCGCACAGGTAGAACCAAGCGGATTGGAAGAAATCGTTTTGCAAGAGTTTGTTTGCTCGAAGAGAATGCTCTCACAGGTATAAGTTGTTTAGCCCACTGACAACTTTGGTTTGAGAAGTACAACTAAAGTGGTAGTTTCCCAATAGTTGCATTCTTAGGCTGATTGTAGCACCACTAACCATGGTTGATCTTCACTTGGTCGTTCCACAAATGTCGCGGAACTCTGTTTGAACAGTGGTGATATGCCATTTTCTTGTTGTGGAAACAACTTGATGACAACTTTATTTCGAGATGCAGATCAGCCAACTATCCCTAGGTCTACCATGAAAAAGTTTTTGGTTTTCCATCAGATATGAGAGGCTCATCATGAACCATGGATTTTCTCCTACCCATCACTTGTCCGTTACCTTGGGCGACATGTCGGCTTGGCAACCGCCAAGGAACCACTATTGGCCCGTATCCATGAGGATCGCAAGCGAGTCGTGGTGCCACTTGGCAGTTGGGACAAAAGTAATGTTTCGCGGTGATCAATTGGTAAAAGCGACTAGCTATACTTCATTTTGATTGTTGTACACATACTGTAGCTTATAATCTGTTGTAATTAATTTAAAAAAATGAGGTTGTGGTAAACTTCAGGGAATGACTGGCACTTGTTCATGGCAAAGCCAAACTGTGTTGTTCTTGGGCCCAGCATCGCCAAAGTTATGATCATGCTGCGAGCATAGAACGGTAGTTTCTTCGTATATCTCCCTGTTAGAGACAGGTCCCACATGAGCTTCGCCAAGTTGAAGAAACACATGTAAGTGACAACTTGTTCTATTGTTCATTTCTTGGGTCTTCTGACACATTTGACAAAACTTCAACGGGACCGTAGCGTGCACTGCTGGCGAGTTGGGAAGGACAGCTCAGCGTGTTCCTAACCCGGTGCTTGACAGTTCAAAAAAGTTTGGCACGAAGCATTGAAGTTGCAACAACAGAGAGGACACGGGATTCAGCAAAGATAATTGATGATGATAATGGTTGAAAATGTTTGATAATGGTTGATGATGGCTAAGAATGGTTGGTAGTGGCTAATGGGGATATTTCTTGATAGTGGCTAATTGCCAAGGTTCCTGAGAGTGTTTTATGGTTCAAACAAGCATCAATCTCCAAAAGTACCGCGAGAATGCAATCAACAAGACGCAGCAAGATTCAGTTCTGTCACAAATGGTGTCCCACAAGACCATGAAGAACTTGGAAGATTGGTTGAAATGGTCTCCGTTTGCTAAGTTTGCTACACATGAATTGTGTAAATTAACATGTGTGTGTGTGTGTGCATGTGAACCTCCAGCTCCCCACCCAATTCACGTGATGTGTGTGTGTGTGTGTGTGTGTTTGAGACTTACTCGCTCATATACTGCTGTGGTGATTACAATAAGCTGGTGCTTAGTTTTTCTATGTTTTTCGTACAATTTGCTGATGAGATAGTTGTGCCAAGGCCGAACATCGTCGCCATCGATATCCACAACTTGGATTTTCTAGGCGAAGAAATGCGCTGAGCAGCTGTGCTGATGGCTGGCAGACTTGCGACATGCCCGGTGGTCAGAAACCTGGTTGTGTTACCGCAAAGTAATGACATGTTTTTGTGCCACTCCCCATGGAATTGCACCCAAATATTTCAAAGATCCAATGGAAGTTGCAAGTGGCTTCACAGGAGGGCGTATGTTGAGCGTTGCTCGCCCGAATCCACTGCGGGTCATGGCTCAACCAGCAACATGATGTCAGAACAGCTTCAACAAAGATGAAAACGACAGTAATTGTTGAGCATGGTTTGGGTCACCTAAAAAATCTTAAAACAAGGAATAATCAAGCACCCCTTAGCCTGGCCCTCACTAGCTTCACTGGCCATCATTCGCCATCCTTAGCCACGACCGGTAATCATTTGCAACGACCTTGTCAACCATGATTGAACCACCATGATCATTTCCCACCATTTACCACCATTTCCCACCATGAACCACAACCACCATTGCCCACCATTCACCACCACTAGAATTATCATTTGGTTGATGGTTTTAAACATTTGCTATTTTCCCTATAGTTATCAACAAATGGTTGGTCGACTCATATTTTTCATGGGGTGGTTCAATCACCAACTAGTCATGGTAACCATTAGCATGACTAGCATTATCATTATCACGACCACTAGCATTATCATTGTCATTATCATTGGTCATGGTAACCACCATCATTTAATAATCATGAGTCATTATCATTATGGTGGTTAATTAATTATGGTTATATTGATAGTTTTCACTAGTGGTTATAATAATAGTTATTAACCATGGTTAATAGTATCATTATCAATCAGTCATTATCAATCATTATTATTTACCATTCTTATCCAATTATTATCATTATCATTATGATTACAAATCATTATAACTACCATCATTATCATTATCATCATCATTAATTAGTCATTATCACTAGTGGCTCTAATAATACTTATTAACCATGTCAACCACCATCATTATCACTAGCATTTCCCACCATTCACCATGACAGCCTTGCAGGTGGAGGTGTAGCTTGGCCCCCCACGCGCGGCATCTTCAACTGGCGCCTCACCTTCGTCGGCACATCTTCGGACGGGCGCGGCGCGGGTGGTGGGTGGGGCCCCATGTGGCGCCACACCATGGCACCGTGTCTTAGGGAGCAGCGAAATCTGGGTGGATGAGCATTCCCATGCAACATATAGCTATATATGTATATATTTATGTAAACATATATTTGTGTATTTAGGTAGTTTATATATATTTTTTAAATATAGATATATGTATATCAATATATATTTCTATAGATATAGAAGATTGTTTTGAGTTGCATGGCATAGACTTGTTTTCTTGTGTTGGGAGATATGTTTTGTTGGTTCATGTCTACTTGTATATTTATGGTGTTTTTTTACTTTACTACGGTGGTACACATTTTACGTGTAAATACATGTGTGTTCTGTTCATTTTGCACACATGTACATGGCTGATTTCAATGTTTGTGGATGTTTATACAGTCTTTGTGTATTTGTGTATGCAGCATGGTTTTGGGTTCGTTAACCTTTTTTGGATGTTTGCCCTCATATGTCATCATATTATTTTATCGAAATGTCGAAATGTGTGTAGCTGCCGTGTGTTTTTTTCTGGTTGCAGTTGTGTTCATGTTTTTTTTTCAAATGTAGACATCTAATTATACACCTACAGTCTATACTTGTTCCATGAAAATGCCCACTACATAAACATATGTATATATATATACTATATACACATACTCTCATTTACGCACATAAATACCTGTCTATATACCTAACAGACATACTTAATTATTTTCATCTTTTTGCATATGCGTCTGTATATAGATATGCATACACATGCACATGCATATATTCACATATTTTCATATTTGCCTATACCAGTACAGTTTGTGGTACATTAGTCTTCGTGTTTGCATACATGCATGCATACATACATGCATACATACATGCATACATACATGCATACATACATGCATACATACTTGCATACATACTTGCATACGCATACACATGAATGGCTATGCAGAGTCATACAAAAAAATCAATTGCTACATGTATTTGTGGTCATCTTCAATAATCTACATATACATTTCCTTGTTTGCAGATCGAACATCCCTTCTCAATAGGTACCTGACAATACTTTGTTTTCCTCAAAAACGCTCTCGTTGTTGAACTTTCCAACAAAGCTACCCAACATGAAATAGTGTTCTCTCTCTCGGGTACTATACTACCATCGACTCACAACAGCACTGGAAACAACTACAACAACCACAACCTCAAGGATTTGATGAGCCCGGTGACTTTGAAAGTTTGACATCTCTGCAATCAACAACAATCACTAGCCCCATAATCCAGGACGTAGACCTAGACCTCCTGGAGAAGGACGTTGACAAAAAGGCTGGGACGTCTCCAGAGAGGTCGGTGGTCAACGGGAACCAGCAGCCATAATCCAGTACAGTGAGATTCATATGAATGCACCACCCCCAGGTTTGCCATACACATCTTGTGAAATGTGTCAACCGCTATCAGAGTTGTTTATCAATGTGGATCTTTGGTGAATATGTGGTCAAATATGAACTCTTAGAAGCTGCCGAATAGAAACCAACAACCATTCAATGTTGTTCACTAACAACCATTCCCTGTCATCAACAGTGACCAGCAACAAGTAAAACCTTACCACCAGATACTCTACCACCAGCACAACCATCATCATCAACCACTAGTAGTTGGTTCTCAACCATTATCAACCACTGGTAGTTGTGTATCAAGTATGGAGCACTTACTATCAACCAGTAGTGATCTTTTTTTTGAAAAAAGGCAAAAACGTTTGTTAAACTAATGAAGGCGAACCAGTAATTAGTTGTGTGGATATTCCCTCACCGTTTGTATTCACCTTTTGATGATGGGCATACGGATCTAGTTGCATCCTGATGTTCTTCATCTCCATGTCTATGTGGAGTCAAGTGCGCAAGCCATTGTGACCACCAGCATTTGCGGCTCAACCACTCGCTTTGACCGTTCCAACTGCTGCGGCCCGCTGTGATTCCAGGCCTCAGTCTGGCGTTCGCCTGTGATGCCTGGTGGCCTATTTGCGATGGATCGAGTAGCTGAGCTGAAAGTGAAGGTGCTTGTTGATGCTTAAGGATGCATAATTTAGCTAAAACGTAAATGACGGTAAATTGGTGGTTGAAATAGGTTGATGGTTGTCAAATGATGTCATTGATGTTGGTTTCTTTGAATGGCAATAGACTATTCAATGATGTTTCAATCACATTGTCGGTAAAATGGTGGTTTGATGATGCTTAAAGTCTGTAAATCGATGGCTCATGATGTTTAAATGGTGGCAAATTATTGTTTAACGGCTGTTAGATGATGGTTCAAGGGTGGTCCGTTAGTGAGGTTTAGTGATGGTTCAATCGCGTTCAAATGCGTGTTGAAGGGTAGTTGTACGAAATGATGGTTAATCGTGGTCAAATGATGGCTAAATGATCATTTAATCGTGGTCAAATGATGGTTTAATAATGGTCAAATGATGCTGAACGACTTTTGAGTGGTTGCAAAATGTCGAAGAGGTCCGAATCAAAGATGGTAAACAATGCTTCCAATGAATTCTGGCTAATCCATCAGGGCGCGGATAGCGGTGGCGTGTCCATGATGAGCTGCTTCACCGTGAATCGGTTGCATGGCTATAGGTTTATTTGGGTGGTGGTTTCAAAAAAATGCGTGTGTTCCCAAACGTAATTATTAACAAATGGTTGGTTGATTGACCAATATTTTAGTATCGTTCATATGCGTGGTTCAACCACCAACCAGTTATTGGTGCTAGGTTTTCATCCTGGTAGGTACCCTGATGAAACAGGGTCTGAAACGGGACCTGGATCACCAAGGAATACTTCTGGGAGCTGGGAGGCTATGATCCCGAGATCCGCTACTATGGTGGCTCGATCCGACAGCTGGTGGGTAGAGGAACGTTGAACCAAGGGGCTCTTCAGGTGTTCATAAGTGGACACAAATATTTTCTATATTCATATACACGTAGGTGTAGATGTGCTTTTGTATATATATATATATACAGACATATTTGTATGACATATATATCTATAGGTTTCATTTCTTTTGGAGGTGATGGCACCTTAGTTTTTACCTGGCAGATGGCTTGGCTCAGGTGCTGAGCACGTCGAGATGTCGTTTCGCATTTGGATGTGTGGTGGTACCATGGAGGCGGAGCGTGGACAGTAAAGGGATAGCTTCAACGGTTCACAACCAGTTCTCACAGAAACCAAGTGTTGCCAACTATTCCGAGATTCTACTGGAAAAATACCCTAATTATAGGGACAAACCAACAAAAACGCTTTCTTCCCATGCGATGGTAACAGGCTGAATTGACTGACCTGTTGCCATGTCCATTTGGCCCAGCATTCCGAACTCTACGCAGCTGGTGAGTGGCCCAGGTAGGGGGTGAAGAGGTGCAGGTATATGGTGAAAAAGGATAGGAATGATATATAGGCATGTATCAATATGTATAAATAAAGCAGAAAATGCAAAGGCAGTCCGAGACGTGATAGTCATACAACGTACTATATTTTACCATATATCATATATTTGTATAGTAGCAACAGTGTACAGATAGTATAGGTATCAAGGTTGTCCAGGAAGGTGTCTACTTGGATGACTCTATCGTACAATACAAAACCCTGTGATGGTGGTGGGTTTGCATCGACCTTGGCCGTATCCTTGTTATCGTTGGTGCTATCAACCGTTTCCTTCAGACGTTTCTGAAACTCCTGCTCGGATCAGCTGGCAAATAGGTGATTCTATACAACTACTGATCAACAAGTACTGAAATCCATATCTATTCTATAGTAGTTGGTTGGCAAGGGATTATCCAACTCGCAAAAGCCAGTGGAGGTAAACTCTGGAACTGCGGATCATTGCTGGGAATTCTCACGGTTTCCAACTACTTAAGCTACTCATCAGCCTCTAGAATCACGTATCAACAGAATCTTGCCTGTCGTCGGTGGTTCTGTGTGCTTGGCAGTTGTTATTTGCTGCTATTGTTTTTTTTTAGACGTTCTGTGCTTTTATTGTTTGTTATTGATTTTAGTAGTCGTTGTTTCATGTTTTGATTGTTGTTGGTGATTGCAGGTCGTCGTAGGTTCTTGATGGTTGATGTTGATTGCTATAAAACGTCATCAGCAATTGTCACCTGCGGCCGGGGAAGCTGCTTTGCTGTGTGGGATGCTTTCAGCTCAGCGGCACCGATAGGTTTCGCCGTGCTCGAACATCGGCCACATCTACCGTGTCGCGGCCTGGAAACACCAAGGGGGCCCCGTAAGGAGCCAATTCATTCATGGTTCTATTTGGATGTTGGGATGAAACATGTGTGATATGACTATCCCTACCCTTCCAGTATATATTCCTCAACAATAGATAACCACCTGGTTTCTACCATTGTTGTGACTGGGGTGGGTTACCTACCATAGTGGTGACTGGAAGCGTCTGGTATGGCAATCAACATTAAGCGACCTTGTGAGGGAGGTTCTGAACCTAAAAGTGTGGCTACCAACCAGTAGCGTTGGATGCGGAGAAAGTCATAGATATGGACAGCGAAAAGCTCATTGATGTTAAGCTAGTGGATGGTATGAATCGCTACGCAAGGTATTGGCCATGGTAGTATGGAAAGCTCCCAGATGGTGAATCATGATGAAATTGCTGGCCGATGAGTGTATAATTGTGCAAAATTATTCACTCAGGGAGGCATCAAACTCAACAACTTTCGTACTGGAACAGGGGCTTTGCGAATCTGCAATATTTAGGTGACTACATTCATCACAATTGTGCATGTGTACATGTATGAGGTACTTGAGAAATCAACATGAAGGGACCTGTATGGGGGGGAGGGCATGTTGATTGTGGAGAGGCGTAAAGCATCAAGAACCGATCAGGGAAACTGGCAAACCCAAAAACCGATGCCCCATCCCTTGTACTCACACGATTGTTTGGCATCATAGACATGTCATCACTTGTTTTTTGAAGGTGTTTTGCATCTTCTTGGTAGCAGTGCTGCCCCCTCCACAGCGTGACATTTTGGAACGCCAGCATTCAAGCGATTCATAGTACAGTGGCCTGAAACATGTCCAGATGTCTCTGCCTTTCCATATTGAGTCTATGAAGAGCTTGCGTTAGGCTTTAGAACTTGCAAAAGACACACACACATGCACAGACATTGACGCGATGAGATGAATGAATTAAAATGATTGATATGTGATATGTGTGAATGTGTACATACATAGTATATGTATATGTATGTGTTCGCATATATATATATATGTATATAGATATATATGTATATATATATGTATATATATATTATTTTTTTTATGTGTACACATGTGCAGTCGTATCTATGTATGCATCTATACATATATTATTTGTATATACATCATGATATGTATAGACTGCAAATACAATATACATACATATATATATATATTGCACATGCGTGTACATACATGCTTGATCTTTTTTCAATATATAGTCATACAAGATGTACTCATGGACTTATGGACATATACCAACGCATCCATCCCAAGAAAATCAGTGGAGCATTCCCTCCTGGCTTCGCATCCTAGGTGAATTTGATCGTTTTGGTGTGGACCGATGCTTGACCACAATGAGCGCATGGGTTAACCAGGCCACGGATGTGACAACTTTGAATTCTTTCCCTGGCCTTCGCAGGGTCTATGGAAAATTGACAACCAACATAACCAAATGGCCAATATGTTGCAATCCAACTGGACTTTTATCGCAAAAATGTCAACTTGAAATAGGCAGTACATGTATGTATATGTGCCTTCCTTAGTCTGTTCATTTGTTGCCATGTTGTGAGTCTGGTCGTCAACAACATGATTGCTTGTTTGTTGTTTGCTTGCTTTTTGGTACAGGTACCTTGCCCCTTTCCTGACCCCCCCACACAATCCCACACACGGGTTGTTCTAAGGGTAGCTTTCTGTGTGGCGATGGTCTTCCATCTAGCTGTCATGGGCCCAGAAATTCTAAAAGATTGAGTTTTGCATGCCGATTGGCAATGGTCATACCCATATCCATGTCATGTTGCATGATCATAGCGCCAAAGTTCAGGTCTAGATTGGGTCAGCTCACTATTGAGTGTTTAACAGTTTGATACTTACTACATAGTTTCTTAGTCGATAAATAATAGGGTTAACTAAAATGCATTAATACGATATTGCTTAATCATGATAATCTAATTACCATCGCTGGTCCATGAACCGGCTCGTGGACGGCAAAATCACGGAACAGGTCGGGTGATGATCATTTGCAAGGATGAATAGCCCAAAATACATAGCAAAACACATGGTTGGTATATACCGGAGAGTACCAAGTACAAGGATACCAACAATTTTATTTGTTTAACATGGTGATTTAGCATTGTTTGTCGGAGAGTACCATGTTTATCCACGGTTCCTGAAAAGGGATGATAAGGGAACATACCCTAAGGTGCCTGTTCATCTTCTGGACGTGCGGTGTAGTTACAAACTTGGATACCTTGCTATCAAGATGTCTTGCACTCCAAAAACGCGCCATTGCTTGTCGTTGTTGACGATCACGGGGCATTGTTGACCATAATCAATCTGTGGTGCTTTCAGTTCTTTTCAATTTCAAACATTTGTTCCACATTCTTCCTTTGTGAGCCATTATTGACCATAGTTATCAGTTGAGTTAGTTTCAGTCTCCCAGCTCAATTGTGTTTATTTCCTCACAGTTTCAGTGCAGTCAGGCAAGCATTAAGCAGACCTAACTGTTGATTGCTTGCTAAATGTACAAATCAGTACGGAACCCATCACAACCAATGCGCAAACTCCGCAGTTGATACAGAATGGTATGTAACAATTATGGTAAACATAAACTGCTGTAGGCACATATATGTACGATGTCTAACAATTGTTAGTGAACATCAATTGTTATGGCTAATTGCAAGCATATGATATCATTAATTACAAGTACAAGTATAGGATATGTATATATGTATGTATATATATATATTTGGAATCGGGTGTGATAATATAGATTCTCGATGTCTATGACGATTGGTACTCTATGCTGGTCAGCTCATCGGCTGCGTGGCGGCGGCTGCGATCGAGGTCAACTGAAGCTCAACATCGGGCCGATCTTGGATCGCAACGATGCCCGTGTGGCAGAGGTCAGGGTCCCATCCGTGTCCACTATGGATTCTGATGACGAGATGCTGGAAGATGCGGCAATCCCTCCCTAGCAACCACTGGCATAGCATCTTGCTAGGAAGGGCATAGCAATGCTATGCCAGTGGATTGTTCATCAGAAAGCCACTGGCAGAAGTTGAACGCATTGCCCGTTTATGGACCACTATCAACATCTATCAACCATTCTGAATCAATCAACATGAATGATCCATTCCTACTACTATGAATTATCATTGACCACCTTGAACCGCAGTGGTGACCATCCTTTCGTTGGGTATGGTGGTTGTTGAACGGTTGTTGGGCAGCGACCGTTTTCAACACCCGGGCCCCGAGGTTTGGATGGTTGGGGGCCTCAGATTGAGAGCTGCTGAGGGTGAAGCCACCTACGGTTGGTCACCCGTGCTTGCCCAGGACACTGGTTGATATTCGCGGAGAAAGCAACCATACCCAAGTGGAATTAGTTACATGTAGCTAGATGTAGTGAGATGTGATTGTTTACATGTTGCTTTTGTTACATTCTTTATCGACTGAGTGGGATGATTGGTGTGAAACAACCACATTGGGATGGATCAAACTCCCAACAAAATGTTGCTGCATGTTTATATTGGTTTGGGGGGCCAAGTTTTTGGGTACAACCCTTGAATGGTTGCTTCACCCCCTTGAAATTTGTTGTCCCATTGTCTTGGTACACGTGGAGGTAACTACTCCCAACTGGTTCGTTTACACAGCAAAATTGTCGCACAGGAACCATGTGTACAATGCGCGAGCACGATGGTTGCTGATCTATTACTTCCTCGTACCCAGTATCATTCATTCTTAGTACAGCGATCGCTGCAACATCTCATGTCTTTAGGATATTTTCAATCCGGCACTGGCAAGTCAGCAGCATTTTTCAGGCGAGCATGGTTGGACAAAACCTAACCATTGGTCACTGTGTTGCCGGGATGTTTCTCTTACTCTACCTGTGCTGGCAGGCAATTGTATGCTGTTATGGTGGATGATGTGAACACAAAACCAGGATCCTACCAGGTTTGGTCTTGGATTTTTTAATCATTGACACTCTCAGAGGTCCAGATTTTGCCAAGCTTCGTGGATTGAATTGAAAGTTAAAATTGAAGCTTCTGAAAAGATCACAATTTGCGTTTTGACCTTGGTGACATCTAGATATGGAACTGGTTGGTGGTTTCAGAGATGGTTTTCAAATTTTCACCCTAAGTGGGATAATGAAGCCGATTGACTGCCTGGGAATTGATCCTATCTCGGATGGTGAATGGACATTGTCTTTCAAGCACCAAGCAGTGTCATTGCTCTCCGCCCAGGATGAATACAAGGAACTGCTTCTGGTCCAAACAGTGCGGTGTGTTGGGGCTTTCTGTGTTTGAAACATCCGACGGTTTAACTGTTTTGGTTGCTCAATCCCCACTATCAACGATGATTCACAACCACGAGTATGGGGGGCAACTGGGCAACCAATTTTGGATGGGATTACCTACTGTCAGCGGTTGCAAATGTTAGCTAATTAATCGTCCACATCAACGGGAACCATGAACCATGAAGTGTTTATGCTATTGGATATGGATGCTGTTCATATTCATTCATATTCCCATTGTGAACCTCTTTATGAACCAGCTCGTGCACCGCTGATATAGCTCGCATATCCGATGTTTCTTGTTGTCCACCATGATTGATCAGAGTCCCCCAGTAATGATTTGACAGAGTACTGTTCAAGCAACCACTGGTGGTTGAAACATTGGCTGAAGTATAACATCGAGGCAAGCATTCTGGTATGACCATACGGTAGATGACTATGCACTCATTGAAGGCAACCTCACAAAACAGATGAAGGGTGTCCATCCCACCCCAAGTGGTTGGTTTGTTGGTGCGTTTATATGCTTGGAACAGAGATGCAAGTTGGGCTCAATTTGGAGGCGAGCTGTTGAAGTGGTTTCATCCCGAGATAGTGACTAGGCAGAGGTTACGAAGCAAAGTAGCGGCACTTTGCTTCGCAACATCACTCGTTGGTAGTGGCTAAGTAGCTGTACTTTGCAACAGTGAGTATCTTTTAGCAATGATCAATATTGCGTAGTGATTAGTATGATGGTTGAACACTGGTGTTATAACCATCTATTTGAGTGTGTCTTTCTCAAAATGGGGGGTACCCCTCAATCATCCATTATCGACCATTTAGAGTAGTAAACCAAACATGTTGGGGGTCCTCGGTTTTAAGAAACGACCATATGAACACGAATATTGAATAAGGTTGCTCTTTCAAATCTTTGGCCATCCTAAGAAACCACCATAGTTTTGGGGTTCCCAGGTTGGCTTGAGAATCTCCCAGGGCCGTGCTGGTTGTGGTCACCAGCCTTGATGGTTGTTCAACTGCTTGCTGGTCTCTGCTCACCGCTACCCGCTACCCAGGTACTGCTCAGGTCTCAGGTCCCCAGGGGGCGCAGGTGCACGCTTGGTGGTTTCTCAAGCCCTAGGGCCAAGGGAACTCCCAAAAAATCGTTGGTTTAACTAACAATGATTTATCATTAATAGTGGATGATTTGGGGGGGTCCCCTATTTTGCGAAACACCCATATATATTTTTGCAATATGTCGCAATCATATCAATACATCGCAGGTTTCTGATTCATATCCACGGCAGTTCACTTGTTTGTTCCGAGGTTCTTTAAGTATCGAAACATGAAGAAAGACGACGACTTGCTGGGTCCGGGCATCGAAGCACGGCATCAGCTGAGAGAGAAGTTGCAGTGCAAGAACTTTGAATGGCACCTCGGCCGTGGAAGAAGCCGACCTGGATTGGTTTTCATGGTGATTGGCATCCTTCGAATCCAAGAATGATTCATAGTGGATGACGCAGTTGCTTAGCCAAGTGGTTGGTTGGCAACCAACAATAATACACAATGTTATATAGTTCGTATCCAAACAACATCATGCGTCCGGCTTGGTGATCATCAACAATCACCATGGCGGTTGGAAACCAACGAAGGTCATGTCTGTCGACGATGGTGGCCACCAGCGAGAGTGAGTTCACCATTTCAGGGCGGTCAAGCCAGAAGCTGAGTAATGTTGGTTGATTGTACAGTATGTGATATCCAAGAACAAGGGTCAGTTTCTTGGCTGCTTTATTGTTGTCAATTTTGTGCGCTATCATGGTCTTTTTTTACATAGGATCTTCCCATCATGAAATGAACATCACAGGAAATCGCTGATCACAAAGCAGTAGAACCGGTCATCCCGGTCATCACCATGTTTTGCTGTGATCATAAGCCATCATCACGTTCTTCGTGGGAAGACCACCTGCGGGATTTTGATACATTTCACGGCAGCCAACGGCTCACCCTCAGCTGTGGAAATATGTGAGCAGAAAGTGGTTCAATGATGGTTTTTTTAAAATAGCAGTAAATATCCATCATTTGACATATTGACCATCATTTAACATCATTCAACCAAATATCTGAGCCAATACTGGTTAATATATGAGTACCCCCAAATCATTCAATATTGACCAGTAACAAACCAACCATTTTTTGGGTTCCCTATTTTGAGACACGCCCAAAAAAGGACATATACTGGTTTAAAGTATAGTGTTTAACGAGTTGGTCAACAATACTGGTTGATTGATGTTGATTGGTCATTTTGGCGAACTATGAACTACTGTATATTGACAGCAATTGCTCACTTTGAGTAAGTACAAAACAATATTGAACATTCTTAAACTTTGATAGCCATGAATGACAATAGGTATACTATTATAGTATATGACTGACTAGCGAAATCCAAACTACTTTCAAACATGTTTAGCCTTTATCAATCGTTACATTGGCTACGGTTGAACATGGTAAACCATCGTCGACATGTAGTTTCCCACCGCACCATGTTGCCTGAGGTTCCTCAAGGAAATCTGTCAGGCTCTCAGGGGTGCCGCAGTGGCTTAGGCAAATCAATGAGCAAGCATTTGCAATTTCCAAACCACTGGATCGTCTCAGTAGATGTTGCTGGTGTTTTTCTTAGACGATCAGTCGAACCACTCCGGGGACATAGAAATTAACAACCGCAGAACCCTAATTTGCTCATTGCTTCCTTGCGAGAAATGACTATTGCTGGGGATATCTATAAGTTGCAGCTATACCACGGATGGTGTTGTGTATCTTACAATGTGTGTTCACTGTTGGTATTTAGCGATAAAGCGGTGAATGGATTGTGTGTTTGGATGTCAAAAGACCATTGCCATGACTGAACATGAATGGGCGCCATAGAAATCGAAGCACGCCATTTGGTGCATGCTGAGGACCCATGAGGACCCACAAAAAACTCCTAGATGTGTAGTGCCAAAAGCCAAGGCTGACCAAGGCAATCTTTGTCAAGGCATGAGGCATATAGGATGCTATAGGGCGATATTGTCGTCAAATGTTTTAGACAAGAACCAGTTACATATGGGTGTTTCTCAACAGGAGTACCCCTACCAAATCATCCGTTAGTATCCATTTAGAGTAGTAAACCAACCGGAACTTGGGGGTACCCCATGGCTCACCACCATATCGACAAGCTGTGGGATGAGCCTTGACCGAAGGCACTGCCAGGGTTTTTCAGGGCTAGAGATTGCTAGCCCGAAACCTTGCAATCAATGGGAACCAACTCGGCCCCAGAAGGGGGTAGCAATCAAGTCGTGAAACGGTTGCTTGCTACATGTTTGTTTCAGCCGCGCTTAGATTAAATCGCCCTTGTGAGAAGCTTCTGATTGGTAGCAAACGCCAGAATACCAAAGCGTGTTGTGATTTGCATCAATGGGAGATCCATATGAATAAACAATCGCCAGTTTCATCGCAGGATTCCTCACGTCTCCAAAACTGACTGGAAACCGTCATTTGGAGTGAAGCTCCTTGGATTTGGCCACAGCTGAACTGAACTGAGTTGTGAAGCAACATTTTGGATGGAAACAGCGAGATGTAGAAACGGATCACCGTGCAAGGAGAGTCCTGTTACAGAAGTCTCAGCCTGGAGTCATTGGCTGATGTAGACACATGGTTGGTCAACTGTCATTAACATCATCAGCTACTATCACAGTTGACCATCATTAACGATGATTAATTCTTTATCAGTACTGCAATCAACTATCATTAATCAACTAACAAAGTTAATCATCAAGTATCATTAAAGACTACCATCAATCGTCAACTATTGTTTGTTGCAGCCGAATGTAGATGTTTTGTTCCTTGCATCCCAGGTCGAGATCTCTACATCCCCGATGAGGATACAGAGCAAGGGAAGTTCCTTTCAGTCCACTCCTCTCTGTGCATCACAGGCAGAAGGGACTCGAACCTGCAAATCCATTATATTCATTGAGGTTTTGTTTCACTGGTTGATTTGCACATACAATGTAGTTCGCCGTGCATGACATCTCTATGCGTCCCTATATCATTGTTCATCACGTCTCAGAACGATACAAACACACCGTTTGTTGTTCATTGATATCCGTTTTTAATAGCGGCAAGCATGTGCAGAAAGGAACAGATGCTTCCTGAAATTTCTAAATGCTTTCCTTTTTACTATTGTTTCCATCTCCAATGTCAAACCTTGCTGCTGTTGTTGTTGCTGCTGTCGGGTTGTCATTTGTATCCCTGAGGGCTATTGTCGAAGGATTATTATATACAGTAATCTACGCGAAAATGATTGGGCACCATATGGTATTAACAACACATTTACACAGGACTTCTCAAATTGGGCACCGCATGTACGGTTCAATCATCTTCAAGTTCAAGCATTGAAAATGTTGCTAGAGTTAAATACCATGGTGTACAAGTGCGGGATGGGTTACTTGGCTACTTGGCTGTGGGCATCCATGATCAACGATCTGCAAAAAAGCCAGTTGGCCTGTCCCTGCTTGTTGGAAATGATGATATGGCAGGGAAGTCGTGGTCGTTCAAGGTTTGAGCGAATGTATGTGGCACGCTGTCAACGGTGGCTATCCCCAACCAGTCAGGAAACAGAAGCTTTAGGGATACCTCGGCATTTTGAAAGCACAAACACGCTGATGTTCTGATGGATGATAACTTGAAGTTGGGAGTACAAGTATCAACCAAGCAGGCTTAAACAACTCATCAATAGACCTTTGGTGGTTGGTCATCCTTTGCCGCCAACGCATGATGATCATCATGGTTTGACCATGACCATCATCTACAGTAAGCCCATCATCTCGATCATCTCGGATGTCAATGTGTTCATGCTATGAGCACCAGGTGGCCGAGACTCCCAGGGTCCGGTTCGTTTGGACGCCGGGGAGCCCGGTGTCGCATGGTTGCTGGGGGCCAGGCCTAGCGTAGGAGCCATTTGTGTGAGTGGTTTATCATGGGTAAATGATGAGTTAGGCTAGTTCAATAGCAGGTGGTCATACGATGATCATGTTTCAGCTAGAGACTTTAGGAAGTACTTAATGCTGATGCTTAAGCACCATGAGAAGCAAATTTTGGTAGGTTTCTGGACCCTGATAAGATCTGATCAATTCCATTCCGCCCAACCGACAAACGACGTTACTCTTGTTCTGGGAGGCCATTGACCTTTCGCCATCCGTGTTACATGTCCGCATACATTACACTATGCATACACATATATATATATATATATATTTATTGACATACACATATAATTAATTACACGACTAGGACTCATAGCCAATCATCCAAAAAAGTTCCAAAAAAGGTAAGTCAATACTAAAATATAGTAAAGGCTACTCAGTGCACTTATAGAATTTGTTCGCACACACATATTTATGTGTAGACGTCCAATATGACACGCATGAATATGGAATGTCACATTCATACATTACACAAGTATCTGTACATAAATGCATAGATACGCATTTTCACTCATGTGTGTGTTTGTTGGATAAACTCACATCCATGGGTGTGGATACAGATGGTATGCATACTTAAATGTAGAACTACATTACAGTAGCCATATCTATGAGTGTGCATGCCTGTATATATCCATGCACTGGGATTTCTCAACAGTTGGGCTATGGAAATTCTCCGCTCAAACAATGATGAGGTAGAGTTGTTACTTATGATCATAGATCTGAGGCTTCTTGACCAGTGTCCTTAAACGAGGATGATCAATGTTTGCCCCTATGAATGGATATGAAGGGCTAATGCTCGTTTACAAGCTCTTGATAAGGGCAATGGTGGGTTGACAAGAAGTGTTTTCACTGACAAAAATCATTTGTGTGGTGTTTTGTTGGCAAAAATCATTTGTGTCAAAAATCATTCTTTGTATGACAATGTGGTTCTGCATTCCGAAGACCTGTGTAAGGCTGATGCTCCTCTTGGATGTGGAACAGACTGAGGATTTCCAAAACCCAATTTCAATCAAGTTCAACAAGCCAGTGGCACAACTTGTGCCGAGTTCTTGACCTTTTCACCCTTCTTTCGCTTAAACAACTAAACTAGCACTTTGAAATAGTATTGAATGGTTGTACATATAAACAAACAAACAGTTACAGTTATAAGCCATAAATAGTAGTAAATCGTTGTAGACACAACGCCCTCATGATGAAAACCACATGCAGTACTATGCTTGAAACGTGGTGTATGAAATATGCGGCATTTAAATTTCAGAACTTTCAGAGCTTTGTCTCGGTGATAGCTCATCTTCCACGAGTTTGGCTGACCGGTCCCTGATCAGTCAGGAAGTCACTGGCGATGAGTTGGGCCCCTTACCGACCAATCATCCATCAATCACTGACATAGCCAGAGCCAAGTAATATGCACCAGTATTTGCCATTGTTGATCTATTTCCCATTGTTTATCATTATTAAGCCTTAAAATTACTATTATTCCATTATAGATTGTCAATTATATATATATATATATATGATTAGCCACGGTTACTGTTATTATCAACTTGTATTACCCATTGTCGTTATTATAATAACTATCATTGTTATTTCTACCAGTATGTTCAATCAATTACCCACGGGTAGAACCACCACTAGTAGCCATGCGTACCCATTGTTCAGTCACAAACTACTTTGAACCAACCACCATCAAGCATTGTCAACCCTTATCACTGATTCACAGTGTCCTGTCTACAATGGCATACTCCCCCAGCAGCAAAAATTACAACCTGGGGAAGAAGACAATAATTTGGTGCACCACCATCAACCGACCAAAGGTCACGATCACAAACAGCACTAGTACCCTCCTGAGTGCCAACATCTATTGTTACAGTATGATGGTATTACTGGTTGGTAGTAAGTGATGGACCATACCAACTAATCCCTTCAACAGGAACCATGAATACGATGTTCATGATAGTTTGGTATTTTTTTTGAGCAAGATCAGGAGGGTCGTTCACCAGTATATATGTATATATATATATAAATGTATTCTCGAATCGACCATCAGCAAGCATCAAAAGTGATTGAGTATGTTTAGGGACAAATCATCCTTTCACCAGCCACTATATCATTGACCATGACCATCATTACTTATCAAAAGCCATCATTAAGCCTCACACTATTCATCATCATCATTAAACATTATGAACCATGACCTCTCAACCAGTATCAAGCATCGCTGACGATTGATCATGTTATTCCCTATTAATCAATCATCATCATCACTAACATCATCATCATCAACATCATCATCATCATCATCAACATCATCATCATCATCATCAACGTTGACGATTATCTATCGCCACCTTTGTAGACCAACATCAATCATGATGAGTAACGATGATGCACTACTATAAACGCACATTTCACTGCTGAGTATCAATGGGTTTGGTAAACCTACAATGTTTGATACCGTTGGTTAATATTATCGGCATGAACTATCCGTTTGGGACAATATTAACAAAAACCATTCTCATCAACGAAGATTAGAGAAAACTGAATATGATCAATAAACAGTATTCACCAACTTGTATCAATAAACTAATAATGGTGCATAAACTAATGATAAACATTACTTAAAACTCAATAAACAATATGATTAATAAACATATGAACCATTACATTACTTAAAACTCCATCAACCCCACATCACTTGCCTTCGCCACGCCGCCATGCATCGCTCAGGGCTGCAGCAGCAGCGCAGCGGAGTTGCAAGTGGAATGGACCTCCAGGCGCGGCGGGCGTCGCAACGGTGGGGACGGCGCAGCAACGGAAGGGAAGCGACCGCAACGGTGGACGGCACCAACCAACAGGGGTAGGTGAGTGATTTTTTTAGGTGATTCATATGCTTGATATTGGCTTATTACTGGTTCAAAGGAAACAAAATGGCGGGTGGTTTCCAACATGTGTTGATTGTCCCTGATATTTGGAATGATTGCTCCTACTATTGTTTTTTTTCAAGGGTTGAAACCACCCGTAAGACTACAAGGGTTGGTATTTGGTCTATGGTCCGAGTTCGGCTATTGGTGGTGATACAAGGAACACTTCGATAGCATGGCCAGTTGATGTAAGCTTGCTATTATTGATTGTTTGTTGACAGTTGAATGCTCCTTGAACAATCATTCACAATGGTTCAATTTTGGCTATGGAAAAAAGACAATGGTAAATAATTGTGAACGATCATTGTGCCCCACCAGATGAATTTACTGGTCCTTGGTTTCATGTTGTGGAATGACAAGTTGCACCCTCAAAAAACCACTTGGCGGTCTGGGGCAAATATTGTTTTTGATGCCAATCACTCCACTACAACAAATACCCGTAGTTCAACTATTTGGGAATAACTAAGTTACCGGATATTGTATGATGGAATGACTGAAAAATCAACCTTTGTACTGAACATTTTGGAATGATTGGTTCGTTTAAGACACATAAACCCTTGCAAGCATAGATAGAGGCCCACATGTGCCTGCTTAGGTGCATTTGCATATGTGATATTGTCTATTTGTATTAAGTGTTTTTTGTTCAGTAAAGATGGCTATACTCAAGATTGACAATTTTAGTTATGCTGTCATATAAAAAGCATGTACACTAATTTATTGACACAGAGATGGTTTTACATATATGTACAAACACATTCATCAGGATTCTAAAACTTGGATGTAAGTGAATCTCTACGTACATGTTTGTGCGTGTATGCGTGTGCGTTCCTCACAACAATGCTGCTTATTTCAAAAAAAATGAGTCAATTAACATGGGTGGCTTATACCCACTAACTTAGGTTTTTTGGATTGGCTAGCAAGGGATCTATAGGCCACCAAGTAAGTGGTTCTTGACGAATTGGTTCTCCGAATTGTTACAGCTGTAGGAGTTGAGGGCCATCAGAAATTTGAGGTAACCGCGTGATTTCTACAACATGCCACTGTGCCGGGGAGGAACTACATCCAGATTAGTCCGCACGTCAACCATCATTTGGCGCGGCATCTCAAGGGGAGATGCTTCTTCGGCTCTCTGTTGTGGGGAAACCTTGTGAATGAGGCACATCATCCAGTTTGGTTGGCCAACAGTTCGGAAATACTGTGGTTGGAGATGGTTGGAGCAAAATGATACGAGCGCTGGTTTCAATCGGGAAATCAATTGTATTCAGGGTACACGCCATGAGCTAGCTTTTCAGTCGGGATCCCTGCTCTTTCCCACGTAATCAGTTCTTTGAGAGACACGATCTTCGACTGCTTGAGGAAAGCTGGGTCAAGACACCAGGAGTCTGCACTGGAGCTTCAATTATTGGTTGAGAAAGCATCAACAGTTTGTGATTGTCAAATGGTCAATGACTAAGGATGATGAAACTTGGCCACGGATTGATGGTGAATGATTAGTGGTTGCTGTTGATTGCTGACAATGACTCTATTAGCTGCTTCATTTTTTGAAGCATTTTGGAACCAGTAGTCAATTGATCATTGTACTATTTTCCATGGTGATAGTTTCAATGACTCTCTTCGTTTGCTTTATGGTACAAATCACGGAAATATTGTGAAATATTTACATACGCCTACAAACCAAAGTGGAACCCCCACTGTGGCAACTAAAAACAGCTGAGTGCTTGTTGTTGGAAGATTTTGTCAGCGAACCAACCTTTGAAACCATCATCCACTGGGTACATATATATATATACCCATTAATATACCAAACTTGGGTAGCAGGGATTGGCTATATCCATGCTGAGTTTATGATGGTAAGTTGTAGCCATTATGATTTAAGATGGGTCTACATTATGGTTTACTAATTCATACCATTGACTTTATGAAACTAAGAAGATCAGAACTGTGAATCTTGGGCAGGGTCGGAGGCCAACTGGTGGTTGGGAGCGAGGCCAGGAGTTACGGGAATTCGGTTCTGGCTTAAGGAGGAGCGAGGGGAGGAGCTACCAGGGAGTGGTGTGATGATAGTCATGAGTCATCATGAGTCATGGTGAATCAGCAATCACGTTGGGGAATGATTCAGCTATCAGCTGGTGGAATGCTGTGAGCACCGAGGTTTGTATGCGCACGCAGATTATGGCCCAGGTGCCATGTAACAAGGTGCCCAGTGCGACCCAGTGATTGGCTGGAGGTGGGTTGCGTATCAGTGGGGTAACAACTAGCAACATAGGCTATAAGGATATGGCTAGTAGCTATTGGCTTCCCAACCAGAGGCTTGTCATATAGCTCTAGAATGATATTTGGGGATATGACAAGTAGCGATTGGTTGATGAAGTGGGGGCTCATGGTCCCGAGTATGAGAGATGTGGAGTTGTCTATCCATGAATTGTTGCTAGAAATATGAAGACCAACCAACGATGTGAATTCTTAGCATCAAAGATTTTTTCGAGGAAGTTATTACGCCATGCTGCCATGCCTATTTGGCTATGGGTCAATGCCCTGGTAGCCTTGGTAAACATCATCACCAAAACTAGCCCAGCTGTCGGGACGTTCACCTACCCATGTGTTGGTACGTTCATATTGGCTGCCACATATGCTGCAGAGTTACGCAGTTGATGCTACCTGGACTGACCATGGGTGAGCTTGAGTGATTGCGGGCCCCTTGCGTCATGCCCATTCCGCTCCGAGGGTTGTGGAGCCTGTGATACCGCCACGGCTATGTGTCTTATGCGGAAC
This sequence comes from Symbiodinium kawagutii, assembly GCA_009767595.1. Lineage (NCBI taxonomy): Eukaryota > Dinophyceae > Suessiales > Symbiodiniaceae > Symbiodinium > Symbiodinium kawagutii. The sequence continues at coordinate 474,240 of VSDK01021210.1, forward strand.
ATGATTGACAAGAGCTGTAATGATTGTAAAAAAAGACTCCATATGATATATACATACATTTTGCATATAGATATATCTTATATATATATATATATATATATACATTGATTTCCATGCATAATGGGAGTGTAATGCATTGTTTACTGCAGACACTGCTTGAAACAATACGTGCTGTATGTTGCATATTGATCCTACGATGTGTTTTGAAAACCGAAGGTATGTAGTCTGTGACTCACTCAACCTTGCCAGTATCCACCCTGCTAAGATGAAGATGCAGAACTGCGTAGTGATCTTTGCTCAATCCATCTTCCTTGCCATGGCCAGCTCTGCTGGTAGTATCCATGTTGATCACCTTGCCAAGGTTCTTGTCCCTCATCTTGTGCTTGTTCATCATATTGTTCTCTTGCTCTCTTCCTCCTGTTTGCTTGCTTCTCCTTTCGTCGCTTAGATTTCTTCATCTTTGATTCATCAGAGCGAAAAGCATGTGCAACTCCATGAGTCATATCAGAGGAAATGAGATGAACTTTGAGTGGGTGATGAGCACCTTTGTCTGTGGCAGTCAAGTTGTAGATGTTGTGATCTGCAAGCAAGACAGTCTCATTGACATTGAAGAAACTTTCACCACAGAAGTTCAAATGATCTTCATCATCAAATTGGCGTGGTCTTCTATGATGCTGTTGAGAGAGTGACCCCATTCAAGAACATTCATTTTGCAACAGTCACCTTTACAATCAGTCTCCTTGATCTTCTCCGAGTCGTAGCTCAGATAGTCAATGCCATCAAGATGTTCTTCAAGAAACTTCAGGTCTGCCAAAGGTGCTGAGATAAAGTGAATGAAACGTACAGGAACAGCTTGATGCATGTAATACTTCAATTTTGCTTGAGCTGCAGTGTCAACAAAACGTCGAAGCCAGAATTGCAACAAACAAGGAGTAAAACATGATACGTTAGCAACTCCCTTTGTTGGGTATGTATAGTAACGTGCCTTGTTGCCATCGCAAGCAATGATGTCAACCTGAAATGCCACGCACTCATACATCACAACCGCAATGGCCTCTCCCATAATTGACATGGAGACTGAGACTGCGTTGTTGTCCACGTGATATACGCAAACCCGGTGCGACTCCATTCATTCTCAGGTGAGCTTCCCTTCCACCTGTTCCTTGTTGATTGCTCTGCGAAATCGAAAAATGGCCCAGGACAAATGTCTTGTTTTCTTATCACCATCCTTTGTCCTGGGTCCTGCGATTTGGATCACTCGTCCTTCCTTACTGATACGGGCTGCACACATCAAGTCCTTCCAATCATTGAAGCAAAGTGTAAAACCTCCTTCTTCAAATCGAGCTCTGTGAGGATAGATGGAAACAGCTTCACACTTCAGGAAAATATGGACACCAAAGTTCTTGACCATTGTTACTAAAAAGTTTTTAAAAGTTGTTGTATTGGTCTGGGTTTCCTATCGGTTGATGGTCCTCATCTATCTTGTAGTCAATAAGATTCTTATACTTTTGCAGTTCAGGAGGCAATGGACACTTCTCCAAGTTCTTCTTCAGCCACTTTCCAAGGTTCCACAAAGCGACTGACATGCTCTTGGAAGATCTTCCAGGATATGTAGTATTTCTGTCCAAAATGCTGCCTGCTCCAAGATATGCACCTGCCAGTTTTTCAATTTCAATTTCAAAGGCTGAAAGTCTCTTCAACTTGCGCCTGTACATGCATTGGCCACACCAACCGAATCTTTACACTGGTTGGTAATCGGGCTTACCTGCCAGTGCCGTACAAACTGAAACATCTGGAATCTTTGATACATGCTGAAGATGTTCATCGATTGTTGAAGAGATTGCCTTCAAATCATCACGGTTAACGTCAATTTGTTTCCAAGCGTATCGTCGGCATGTCATTATTTGTTGTTGCCGCTGTGACCTATGATTGCCATTGGTTTGCAATGTTTTCAGAAGCCGTCCGCATCCATCAACCGTTTAAGGGTGTAGCAGTACCCCTTTCCGCCTTCAAATGGCACAGTGCTGGCTCACATTTGCAGCAAGGGATGGTGTCCCAAAAACATTAAACTGATTTATCATGGATACACAAAAATGACGGATAACGGATAACATCACTGATGCAACCAACAAATACAGGGCCATGACCAGCTATGTTGGGTAAGTTGGTTCCTTAGCAACGAAAGTGTCAGTTATATTAGGCAAAACTATTCTCTGAAGAACGTAATTACATACAAATGGCTAGGAGGCAATATTGGTTGTTCATCACTCCACGGGGCAGATATCCATCAGCAACCACTAGTACCCGGTGTTAAGATGTGGGAAGGGCTAAAAACCAACATACCAGCCACTGACTACAGCCATTAGTCATTATTCACTACGCCTTCATTGGCCACAGTGGCACGGGATTTGTGGGTTGCGGCTGCACAGGGCTCGAAATGGATCATGGATGGCAAGCAACTGCGGTCCTTGGACCGTAAAGGGGATTGCTTGACTAGGAGCCCCGCTGTGTGCGGAATGGTATCCTGCAGGTTTCGGTAGTGTGGCTAGGATGAACCAGCTGGTAGCTACATGGTCTACCAGTTTTTAGAACATAAACCTTACATATTTTTTGCGGGTGTTTCTGTTTAATTAATATGGAAGTTTATTAAACAAGTTCGTCAACCAACCAATTTGATTTTCTACTGTTCAAAATTGCAGCTGTTATCCCCTGTCATGGCCATGCGCTAACAGACGGATTAGAGCTATACAGACATCGCCATGGGATACCACGCCGATGATTTCCCCCATTTGCTTGGTATCCGGATGGTATTGAACTTTGAACCACGGCAGCCACGTTGATAGATTTCAGAGCGGAATCTCTCAAAAGGTTCTGGGTATTCCAGGGTTGGGTGATTTGGTGGAGATCGCGACTTGTCAGGCACTGCAGGAATGAATTGACCTCTAATATGAAATGTTTGGCTGCAAAACAACTTTCTGGCCAGCGATGTTACAGGAAGGTAACGAACCATTCCGAGCGATCATGACCTCGAACATGTACAGTTGTTGACTAGTATCAGCCATCATATGCCATCATTTCACCGTGGCTCATGTTCTAGACTCCAATTATTGGTATGTTGGCTTTTGTCCCCTACTATTCCTCATTATTAGCCAGTATTGACCATGACTACAAAACATCATCTATTTTGAATGGTAGGAAGTTCTTTAATCAGAACATGATCCTTTAACACCCTGCTCAGAAAACTTCAATACCCTGTTCTTTTTTAGCATCAGGAACATTTGGTTGGTGGTGTCAAACCTTGTTTTTGTTTCCCTAGTAATTATTATCAAATGCTTGGTCGACCTTATCTTTTCATAGGGCTTGAAACCACCAACCAGAGATCCTGTTCGGGGTTCTTCAGGGCATTGAAGTGTCCAAACATTCGTGGCCATTTCCATTTGGCTGAGTGACCTCCTTGCAGAAAGACTTACCAGGTGAGACCCGTTCTTAACCATGTGCGCTTTTTTTCCTAACCATGTGTGACGATTTTCTTAACCATGTATGTCACTTTTTCTTAACCACGAACGAATTAACGTTCCTAACCACGAGTGTTTTTTTTCCTAACCACGAGTGTTTTTTTTCTTAACCATATAATTTGAGTATTATAACTCCGAACAATATTATCCATATTTATTCACAGTTGGAATTGTGGAAGCTGAATGGGCGTTGCTTGCGGACTCAAAGGTCATGGACAATGGAAAATCGACTTACAAGCAGTCTCCCGTGGCAGGCGAACAGTCTCCCGTGGCAAGCATGCAGTCTCCCCTGGGCGTACAGTCTCCCGTGGCAGGCATACAGTCTCCTGTGGCAGGCGTACAGTCTCGTGTGGCAGGCGTACAGTCTCCCGTGGCAGGCGAACAGTCTCCGTGGCAGGCGCATAGTGTTCGTGGCAGGCGAACAGTCTCCCGTGGCAGGCGCGCAGTCTCCCGTGGCAGGCGTACAGTCTCCCGTGGCAGATGTACAGTCTCCCGTGGCAGATGTACAGTCTCCCGTGGCAGGCGCGCAGTCTCCCCTGGCAGGCGCATAGTGTTCGTGGCAGGCGAACAGTCTTGCGTGGCAGGCGCGCAGTCTCCCGTGGCAGGCGTACAGTCTCCCGTGGCAGATGTACAGTCTCCCGTGGCAGATGTACAGTCTCCCGTGGCAGGCGCGCAGTCTCCCCTGGCAGGCGCGCAGTCTCCCGTGGCAGGCGTACAGTCTCCCGTGGCAGGTGAACAGTCTCCCGTGGCATGCGCGCAGTCTCCTGTGGCAGGCGTACAGTCTCCCGTGGCAGGCGTACAGTCTCCCGTGGCAGATGTACAGTCTCCCGTGGCAGGTGTACAGTCTCCCGTGGCAGGCGTACAGTCTCCCGTGGCAGGGGCTTCTTTTTTTATTTATTTATTGATTTATTTTTTTATCTACTTATTTATTTTGTTTTAATTTCTTTTTATATAATTTTTTTTAATGACCAGCTGAGCAGTTTGTCAACGACCAAGCCTGCATTTGCCCCAACGGGTCCAACTACTTCAGGCCATTTCTGGTGCCATCGCCTCGGGAGTTGGAAGCCACCAGGAATCCGCCGGTCACCGACTGAGTGGACCAGATTCCAGCTGCTTTGACACATTTTCACGTACCTGGATTTGAGCCATGGCAACATCCTTGCCAACTAATTCATCTGACTCAAAGACGAACGGTCTTCGTGGCAGCCGAGCGGTCTCAGGTCACACACTATGCATGGTTGTAATCACGACGAATGATAGGAGATCTATTGTGTTCACCTCTGATATGTACTGTGCTCACCTCTAAGTGATATAGAAGCTCAGATAATGAGTATCCAGGGATGTGCAGGGAACATCCGAGAACTTCCGCATGGTAGCAGCTTCCATCGCTGTTGAAAGCCGTTCCAATCATGCGCCGCCTGGGCGAGCTGACGCAACACTTCATCACGTGGGGCCCTCGTTGCTCAGTGCTGAGTAACAGCTAGTTTTGCTGGATTGCTTACCTTGCTTTGGTTGGAGTGGCCTCTGACTGCTGCCATGACACAGAGCTCAACAATGCGTGTTGGGCATTGACAGCGTCGAGAAACTGGTGAACAAACATCGAAGAAAAAGCAAGAATCACACACACAGAAATGTATGTTTTCAAGATAGTAATAACTACGAAAAAGCTACAGAAGACAAATTGGAATCATGGAACGTGCGTGTCGCTAGATCCGATGGTTGTTCATGACTTGACAAGCTCGCTGCCCAATGTGCGCATCAAGTTTGAATGTGAGTGCGGGTGTTTATTGGCGAGATGATTTCCTGAAGGTCAGTGGAGACACCTTCGCCAATGGAGATTGAATCTACGCAAGAGGATGGAAGCAACCTTTTATCATGCTGCTGCTGTTTGCTTTTTAGATGGGTGTATTGCTTGAGTCAGCACTCGTGAATCAGGGTGAAGCCATGGAAGTTCAAAGAGGGACGCTGCAGGCTCGGCTTCTCTTCTATCGCTGCTGCTAGCTGTATTTCATGACTAACTGTATTTCAGAGACCGGTTTTAAGATCCGACCACAACCATGCAGAATTTTTCTAAACCTGTCGCCATTTTCTGGCTGATTGTGCCTTTTGTGTAAGATGCAGGCTGAGAAACTTGAACAGCTCGAGGAGACCAAGGCCGCGGGTTCACCAGGGAATGCGGGAAAGCTACAATCCACTCTGTGGTTCTGAACAAAATAAGGAGCATTGTTTTCGACTATCTGATTAGTTAGTCGCTTCCTGGTCCTTGCAGTTGCTTCCCGCCTGCATTCCTCCACTCGGTGGCCCCATGGGCGTCACAGGAGAAAGGAATTGGTCAACTGCAAAAAGCAATTTTGACCAAAGACCCCGAGGATTTGAGGAGCTCAGTTGGTCGATTTGCATTTCGATAACTGTGTTAGCATAGGGACATTTGAAAGGAAGGTATTTTGTCTACCGTCTCCTCCCTGGTGGAGACCAAAATTAACAAACGTCAAGACACACATACACATGCACATCCACAGAAATATCAGAACACAGTTAATATGAGTTCGGCCGCTTATACAATCTGTGCGTGGCCGCAAGGACAGCAATCCACTGGGCTCGGTCCAGGGGTTTGAACGTGGAGCTCGTGGCTGCTGCGGAACGCGTGCTCGGGGAGGAGAAGGCAAGACTAACTGCAGCGTTGTTGAGTTTTGGGGGTGATATCAGTTGTGTGAGCTCGATCTTTTTGTTTGTGTCAGGAATATTATGTAAACCATGTTAGTCCAGTCACATTCCTCAAAGCTGGATCCTTGTGGGTTTCCATCTTTGCTATAGCCTGCGGCTGGTACTAGGACCCTTGGAAGTTTGTTTGCCATAATTTACCTTTGCTTCGAAGGTTCCATTGTCTCCCAGTCGTTTCCGTGATCCTCCTGCCCCGCCTCTTTTGATTAATTTTGTAAACAAAAATTTCTATGTCCGCTGGTGCTGTTGGATTGCAATCTTGAATCTGGGTTGCCGTTTGAAAAACCACAGTTCTAAAATGTGGTTCAGGACGCCGCGGTCGCTTGGCTGCTCGAAGCAGTCCAGACAAAAGAATTCGATGCGTTGAGGACTATGTTTGCATTTTTTGGATGTTCATGTCAGCTGCTTGTGCGTGCAATGTTTGAATTCAACCGGTAGCCGGGTTTCTGACAGCCGAAAGGATTGCGATCGAAAAGGCCGAGGCTTTGCAGCTCTCACCTGAACAAATGGCAGATGCCAAACGTATGTTCCAGGAGGAGAAGGCAACGCTTCCGACGCTGAACTTCATGTTGATTGTTCTCAAAACTGTCCCCTAGCCAGTTCAGTCAAATGATCATCTGCAAATATTTTCAGTTCAGATAAATGATGTCACATGGCTTCTTCCTTCTGCCGTTGATTTGGCTTTGGTTAGTTTCTTTGATCCTTACCTTCAGGATGCAGTTGAGGCAATGCTGAAAGACGGAGCAGCTTCCATGGACGAAAACAAAATCAGGATTCGCTTTCGTTTTAGCCTGCTCAGAGATGCTTTGCCATGACGAATCTCAAGAGTCTCCAGGACTGCAGTTCGAAAAGGAGCTATATTCATGCCTGACAGCCAGATGGATGTAATCATGGGCGAAGTGCTGGAGCCGGAGAAGGCGCGCAGAAAACCAGGGATGGTGCAACTCTGGTGCCCTGAGCCGTTTTCTGCATCGATTCTAGATTCCTGGCCGATGGACATTCAATTCACAATCTGAAACAAGGCTCAGGGTCCACTGCATCTTGAGAGCAAGCTCAACGTAGGCAATCTTTTTCTCGCCAGGCGAGCGTGCTCCAAATGCTTCGCGATGGGATCGAGAGCAGGGACCCGGAAGTTTTGAGGACAGAAGATCTGACAACTCCAACAATTTTTTCTTGTTTGCGATGACACGATTTCTCCTTTTTGTTCGTTTTTTTTTTGAGTCTCGCAATGCATGGGGGCTGCCTGGTGAGTGTTGGTTTTTTTTGTTCGATCTTCGAAGTTTCAACAGCTGAAAGGATGGGCCTGGCAAAGGCGGAATTCTTTGAGATGAAAGACCATGTGATTTCTGATGGCAGATGCGTGCTCGAGGAGCAATCGGGAACGAATTGTTGTGGTGAGCATGATGTCGATCACTATCGAGTCCTGATTGATGACAGATCACGCCGCCAGTTTCGATCGCACGCTGCTATTAGACAAACTGCTTTTGCTCTTTTTGTTTTCATCTTCTTAGTTTCTCCGCCAAGAGCTGGTGGAAACGTATTTGACCAGGTGGTTCAGCAGTCATCCTCAGTCTAGAATGCTCGAACCCTGCTGGTTGCAGGACATAATATCCAGGCCTGAGGCTTCAAGTGCAAAGCAGGCGCTGCTGTTCAGGGTACCGCCGATCTATTGCCACTCTCGCAGAGACTGTGGGCTTTCCCTTTTCTTTTAAAGCTCCGCTCAAGTCGTTTTGTGACCAAAGAATGCATTCAACTGTTCAATGCTCCACTGTTGCGGGGAGATTGAACAGTGGAGTCGTCAGCCATGGTGTTCAGGCACCTGCAGCGTCGCAGGACTTCAGCATTGCTAAGCGGTGCGTAAGGAAGAGTGAGACTGTATCACATTGGTGCTATCTTTCGTGGCAGCATTGTTTCATCAACGCAGTCTAATACACTTGAGACTCCAAAAAATTTTCGTTACAGGGAGACAGAAAGAATTTCTTTGGAGGCTTTTGACACATGTCATTTATGCTCCAGGATGAAGCAGAATTGACGCCACTCCATGGTGCCTTCTCCCAGAGTCAGGCGCATCTTGATCGTATTTACGTTTTCTGTCAGTTCCGCAGTTGCGGGTTTCGTTTCCACAGGAATTCTCAGCGCAAATCGAAGAGTTGTGCACGCCCAGAGAGAAGGAGACAGAGGCCCTAGACATGCGAGTACCGCGCTCATTGAAACAGCGGCAATGCATGAATCAATAATTTCCGAAACAAATTTATGTCAACGGAATCGTTCGGGCCTCTGGAATGCGTAGATACGTACGTATATTAATATGCTAATTGTTGTGTTATGTCCACATGCCTCGGGGTGGGGTGGGGTCGGATGTTAACGTTCACTTGCACTTGCGTCATGAAGTTGATGCTACGTCAGGGATGGGGTAATATGGCATGTCATGAAGTGGCTGCTATGTTAGGGATGGGTTGGTGAGGTGGGTTGGGATGTTAACGTTCGTTTGTGTTTGCTTCATGAAATTGATGCTACGTCAGGGCTGGGGCGGCGTGGAGTGTCGTGAAGTGGATGCTACGTCAGGGATGGTGTGAGGTGGGATGGGGTGTGAACCCGCTTTTGCATTTTCACGATGTAGTTGATGCTACGTCAGCTTGTGAAAAAAAGAGTGGGGCGAAACATGAAAACATCAAATATTATCTAAGAATTATTTATATCCCTCCCATGTAGCTATCTACCTGTCGACGTTTTACAGGTGCGCCTGCGCACTATCCTTTTATTCGACATTGGAAATGTTACTCGAGCACACTCAGACTACCCACGTAATATCTACATGCCACCTACTTACCCACCGCGCACCACCTTTACTATATATCATTTACATGACAACTACATATAGAATGCTGGTGCGCTGTCATCGAATAATAATCAAAAGAACATTTGTAACTGACGAGCTTCTTCGTCTGAGCACAGCCGGGGAGACCTTGAGGCGTCAAGTGAAGAGTCAGGGTGTCCACATGAGGAGACCGACGAGCGCATGTCGGTTTGCGTGAGACAAGAGATTGTTCATTGAGATCTTCGTTGTGTTTTCAAGCGGTCCGTGCTCTGTCACACAATATACTTCAAATCGAGTCTCTTTTTTTGCAAGTGCTATCCAGAGGGTTTGTTGGCAGGACGACAATGCAAAGGGAAAGGGTAAGAAGCGAAAACAGGCGTTGCCACCATAGACTCAGCCATTCGGATGTTGACCGAGAGTGCAATTGATTTCGTTACTGATGGGCTTCATGGTCGGAGCAGGGCGAGGAAGCGGATGACTCGTCTAGTGCAGAGTTGCCGCGTGACGAGGCACCCGCGCGTAGGTTTGCATGGGGCAAGAGATTGTTTGTTGAGATTATCTCCGTGTATTCAGGCGTTTTGTGCTTGGTCATCTAATATATTTCAAACTGAGTCCGCTGTTTTTTTTTGAAGCAGGGTTGATTGGCAGGCAAAGAAAGGACATGGAAAGGGTAAGAGGCAAAGACAGGCGTAGCTGTCGTAGCCTCTTCATGCTGAGTGATTATGATTTCGACCCTGATTGCTGAAGGCGTCTGTGGAAACCGAAAAAAAGAAAAAACCAAGACAGACCCCGCAGGACCTACGGAAGCTCTTTTTAGAATACAGTCTATTACCTCCATGCGCAGCAGACTGCTGCTGGCTCCAAATGTAATCATGCCCTTTAATTCACTAAATTCCTCACTCTCAGCTATCTCTGTCGGAGAATGATTTGACCTTTTTTTTTTTAACAGTGATATTGTGTATAGGAAGAAAAAGCACTTGAGCATGGTGACGTGGCGGTCTCAGAAGCAAGACCTGATGCAGCAGAATTCTGTGAATCTTACCTGAGGAACCCATTGAGCGACGGGAGTACAGAGCGACGTTGCTAGCCATGAGTAATAAGCAGCTTCAGGCCAGACAGAACGATGCAGAGACAAACTTATCTGTTTCTTAACAGAAACCCTGAGCAGGATTTTTTTTTTGGGTCTCTCTTTTCGTCGCGAAGGAAAAGTGCCGAGAGAAAAACCTTTCGGTTCGCGGAAAAAAGGCTGTGATGGTGGATCGCCTACTTGACGATTCCCAGGCGGCCGATACGCAAAGCCCTATACTATCTGTCTGATCACAATTTCATCAGAGTTTTGCAATATTTGCTATGATTATCGGACCGCTTCTTATCCAACATTGCTCGGATGCAGCATGCCAAGAGTTGTTCACAACCCTTAGTGCTCTAGTAACACAAATCCTTGATTTGCTGGCAGGGATACTTTGTTGCGTGTGTTTTTTGTTAGTAATCTTGTGAAGTTTAATGTGGGAGGGTAGATGATCAGATTCAGATCACGCAGTGCTCCAGAGCCTTTGATCTTGCGTACCCTTTTCTTCCCGATAGTACCTGCAGTGGCAAGCAATCACGGCAGGTGCCGTTGGAAAGAAGTGATGGCCCGTCAAAGCAGAGCAAGGACTTTGTCAAGCCATCGATGACAAAGCAGGACACACAGGAGCCATCCTTGCGCAGTTTGCAGGCGAGGCGGCAGATTGATTAAGAATGGTCTACAATCTACTAATCCCATTTGCAAGAAACGCAGCAATGATTGAAAATAGCCTTGACCTGTTTGAATTGTCATTGGAGATTTCACAGTAGGCTTTCATTTTTTTTTGGCTGTGTCAATCATCAATGGGCTTTAATCAGGCGGAGCTTCGCTCTGCTGGACTGTCGGTACATGGCTCCAAGGCTGAACTGCAAGTCCGGAGCTTGTATGTCATTATCCAAAGAGACCGCTTTCTTTCTATGCTTTGCTAGCTCTCGATGCTTTTGCTTTCGGGATATCGCGTGAATATCAAGCTGGTGATGATGACGGCAACGATAGTGATCAGGGGGGTGATCATGGTGGTGACGAGTGGTGATGGGTATAGGGTAGGTCTTTGCGTTGTTATGTTTAGGTACTATACGTCAGAACAATGTTTGGTGTGCGTTATGGACATACGTCATCGCAAGCTGCTGTGCGTAGATTAATGTTTGCCCTCTTGCCCTTTGTCTCCCTTCGTCCTTGTGTCTACCCCTGCTTGTCTTCCGTGGATCTTCCTTGTCGACCCTCATGTGGCTCTGGATCGGCGCTTTTCTGCCGCTGCTTTGCAGCTGCTCATGCTTGTCTCCTGTTAGTCTCTCTTGGCCTTTGTCTCCCTTGGCCCCCTTTGCTTGTCTCCCTGCGTCTCCCTGCTCTCTCGACATTTGGCTCTGGATTGGCACTGCTCTGCTGCGGCTTTTGTTCGTCCTCCTTCGTGCTTGCCTCGGCTCGTGCTTGTCTCTCTGATGTCCCAAAGGTTTGAACAACTGGTCCTGCTTCATGTCATACCAAACAAACACGGGACCTGTCAGGCTGTTGAGAATCTTTCTGCGTCAATACGCCCACTATTAGGTGTCTTTGCTGATTGCGTTCTTTGCTCCTAGCCTCAAGTCAGCCCAGGCCAGATTGTTGCAGCGCAACAACGAGCTGGCCTTGAAGCGACAGGCTCAACTCCTCAACTCATCTTTTCTGCGGTGCTGATAGACCATGGGCAGGAAGATTGCGCTGTGTGGCTACCATCAGCGCGCGGAAACTATATCACGTGCGAGCCGGACCGGTGCATGGTGCGTGGCGTATCGAAAGCTCAAAAAAATTTTATTTCAATGGATGCCCATAACTGACATTTTTAATTTTGAAATCTAGGAATGAATCGCAGTGTTTACGCCAGGTTTTCATTGCTAGGTGATCGAAACCATTGAAAAGTTAGGCAACCATGTGCTGTCTAATTTTGCTGGCAGCATGGCCTCCAGGACTGGACTTGGATGGCGACTTGTCTTCAAGCGCAAGAAGTAAAATCTCAGGCGTTCCTCGCTGGCTGTTGCTATTTAACGCTTGATTGAATTCGAAAAAGGAACATGTTGGCATCGTTGAATTCAAAACAATAGCAAGCGAATGTCTTGTGCTTGCCATTTTGATCAACCTGTGGTTTCCACAACAGGCCCAAGCCTTGAAGAGCTTCCAGACCTGCCCTGTGAAGGAGCAGAAAGTCACAGAGGTGTGCAAGCAAACGCTGCGTTTCATTTGTTCCTGACATATTTTTTTTAAGTGAGGAAGTGTAAAACCCCCCTCATTAAAGTTATAACCGACATGCTTCAGTTTTCGAGATCGGCTACCATTCGCTGTAAAATGATCGAAAGAAGTTTAGAAGTCTAACTTCCGACAATATCGACAACTCAGCAAGGGCAGATCGCTTGTGCAGATGTGAAAAAGAAGAGATTTGAGAAAGATGAGAGCGCGAGTGCGCGAAAATGTTACGAAAGTCGCGAAATGCCGTGTTTTGCAAGGTTTTGTGCATCAGGAGGGGCCAGAAAGGTACCTCGCTCAAGCGGCGGGTGCGGACCAGTGCGGCGGAAGATGGGTGCAAAAATCGTTACAAAACCTAGGCGCGAAGCGCATTTCCAAATCAAAATCGTCAAAACACGTCAATCTCGGAGCACTTTTGGAAGTTGCATCTTGTAAAATCGTTAAAATCCTAAAAACACTACATGCTCGGAGCACTTTTGATGACTCATGATTCTCAAAACTGGCACGCTGCCTGCGCGCGAAGCAAATTTTTAAAATAAAATCTTGTACCAAAACAAGAAATGCAATTTTACTAGCGTTTCGGGCCACTTTTCGGAGATGTCATATGTTCATGAAAATTGGTACGCCGCCTGCGCGCGAAGCACATTCTCAAGTCCGAAGTCGCAAAAACCTGGTTTTTAACAAGTTTTGAAAGGTGCATGTCCGAACAAGTGCACGCGGCCAAGGCGAGACGCACATTTTGAAGCAAATGTGTCAAAACATAGCACGTTTTGAGACTTTTTGAACACAGGAGACAAAAGTAGGAAAACACTTGCGTTTCGCGTTACTTTTCGTGATTTATGTGGCCAAAATGTGCACAACGCTTGCGCGCCAAGCACATTTGCAGGTCAAAAGTAGCAAAAGACTTGATGATCGGAACACCTTTGATTTATGAGGCCGCCAGTGCGCGAAATGTGACATGAGATGTGAGATGCTGTGTTTTGGGATAGATAGATAGACATATAGATGGATAAATCAGCAGATAGATAGATAAACAGATAGCCAGAGAGATAGATAGACGAAAGATGGCTAGATAGATAGATGGCTAGACAAAGAGGTAGCCAGATAGATGGACAAGCAGATAGTCAGATCCATGGGTGGCTAGATGCATAGTCAGAGACATAGATGCATCGATGGATAGATAGATAGATAGGTAGATAGATAGATGGATAGATAGATAGATAGATACAATAGCTAGAATGGATAGATGGAAGAGACAGACAATTGGATAGCCAGATTCAGATGGCTAGATGGGTCGATAGATAGACAGATAGGTAGACGAAACGAGAGTCAGATAGATAAGTAGATAGATAGTCAGGTAGAAAGACAGAGAGATAGACAGATGGACACATAGATGGTCAGAAAAAAAATTCGGCAGATAGACAGATAGATAGATAGGCAGATAGATAAATAGATAGATGGACAGGTAGATAGATATATACATGGACAGAAAGATGACGAGATAGATGGTGAGGTAGATAGAAAGACAAGTACATAGGCAGATAGATACACGAATAGATCATCAGATAGATAGATAGATAGACAGTCAGACAGATAGGCTGCCAGTCAAGAGGCCAAATCGATGCTCACATTGGTAGGAAGTCAGGCCCAAATCATGTTCAGTCTCGGATCCCTCGGAAAATCCATCGTCGCAACCACAACTGCACACTCCTAGAGTGCTCCTATCTTGGAAACTTCCGCCACCGCCTTGTGCGGTACTACTGGTAAGGAATAAAAAAACGATAACAATCTCAACGTGGCTTGAATTGTGCCAGCAGTTTTTCAGATATGTGGACCATACGGGTCCACAACGATAACAAAACGATAACAACAACGATAAGAAAAACGATTCCGAATCAGACCTTCACATCAGTTACCATTTGTATAGTTCTGGGACTCTCCGCAGTGTCACCGCTATCATTTTTCAGCACTTGGAAAGAAAGATCGGAACACCGTAGACACAGAGCAAACGTATATAAAGATTTCCTTGGCAGGCTCCTTTTTTGGTTACTAGCAGGTTGTACTGTAAAACGACAAGGGATAAAACAATAAGAACCTGGGTCCCCGAGGGTAGATTTGTATAGGGGTTTTCTCACCGCCTCATGTCAGACGTTTTTTTCCCGGTATAACTAGTTGTCAAACATGATGTCAATGATAATCAGATGGCGTCGCAATTGTTTTTTCTCTTTGACGCTGCCCGTGATTGCCCTTGCAGATTGCTTCGAAGATTGACCCAGAATTATCGGCAGGGAGCTTGGATACAGACCATGCAACTCGAATACGGACCGGAATAATACGGACCATGTGTTGCGCTGCAGGACGAGTTGTTGGTGCAGCTTTGGAGCACGTTTGAAGTGTGCGGAAAGGTTCCGCGTTTCAACTTTGGATGCGAACAAAAGTCTGTTCCTTTCGTCGGACCTTGCTCCTTTTTCCTACATGCATGATGTCCTCGGTAATATGTTTTGAAGGTCTCTCAACCTGCTGTCGATGCCTTCATGGCTGCGTTGCGGGAAAAGGGACAGGAAAAATACGAGGAAAGGTGTGTGCAACAGTTATATATTCTCCGCCAAAATGTGTTTCACTAGCAGGAACTCTGCAAAGACCTAGTGGGCTGTTGCCCTGGAAAGCTTGGTCCTCAGATACCAGGCATATTTTGCTACCCGGTGGCTGATGGTTACGTGGTATTACATTGCTATTACGGTACAATTCTTTCTTTTAACACCTGGGGATGCCTTTCCTGGGCTTTCGCCGTTTGGCAATGCATTCTATAGCGGGTTGTTGGCTATAAAAAGACTGGCCAAAACCTCTGATGTAATAATCACTGGGGATCTCAGGACATGGAGCTGGATGATCGAGGAGATCATCAAAATCAGGAGATTCACTGACGCAAGCAGTTGCCAAAGCAATCTGAGAACTTGAAGGTTCCTTTAAATTTTTGGTTGTGGCTGCATTTTTGCTGCAAGGATGAAGCGCGTCAATGACCAATGCTTGAGCTTGCTGAGAACCGACATGTGCGGTGACGCAGTTATTCCTTGTTTTATCATTCAAAAACAAAACCCGCCCTTCCTCCCAGGCCGCAGGTACCTGAGCATCAGACGCTTTGCAGCCTCATTGTCAAGGTCGGTTGCAATCCTTTTTTTGCGCAACATAATCAACATGCAAACATTCCGTTCCATGCAGGCATCCTCCAGACACGTATTTGTGCAAGATGCAGCGGCAGCTGTGGTTGAGGACGGCGCCGTTGCCGTTGCCCGATGATGAGTGCAGGAATATTTTTAGACGAAAAGTTGATTCAGCCTGATTAAGTTTCCTCGAAGGAGAGTGGCCAAATGGAGTTGACAGATCAGCGCACGCGTTGCGCTCAGAAAAACTTGCGACTGAAAGATTACATGCTGTTAGCCTGAGCCGTTTCCAGGCTTTACGTCTTGCGGAGAGTGATCTCGTCAGTCACCCAAATCAGGCACGGCGCAACGTTGCATGCTGCAGCAGAGCGCTATCCGTCAAAACATGGTTCTTCAACAGGTATGAGTCTTTCTGGAAAGAGTTCATTTTGGTGATGGAGAAGCGAATGCTGGGAACCCTAGGCTTGCGAATCATCATTTCGATCCTTTGAAAATTGCGACATGAGAGAGGAGCCATCAAATTTCTATTCCAGAACAGCTTGATTGTTCACATCGATCGGGGCTAACTTAGTTGCTCACATCTTCTACGAGCATGGTTGGTTGGTGTCGCTTATTCTTTAATGTGTCATTTATCTTTTCGCCAGCCGTTGTTGGAAGATTGGGTGTTGAGTTCTGGCCTTTTGTGCATAAGGCCACGCTTTATCGAAGAGGAAGAAACTGCACGCCTTATTTTCCGGCTTTTGGATCCGGATGGCCACGACTATAAGCCCCGAATGATGAGTGCGGGGGAAGCTGTAAGCGCTTTGCCACGTCCTCAGCTTGATGGAGCTGGGGGAGGAGATGTTGAAGCCGTGAAGAGGGGATTCCGCAGTTGGGGGGCTTCTGGGATTTGAGCCAATTGATTTTCTTTGTTTTAAGAGACATGCTACAGATTGCTACAAAATCCCACACACAGTGCAGATGATTGCACAGACTAGTAGTAAATCACAGTGATGGAAGCAATATGATCCTGAAAGCAGTGGAGTAAGTGCCTCAAAGCGCATTTGTTTGAAAGGTAGGGATTTACAAGCCGTTTGCAAAGTCTGGAGGTCTGACTCTGACTCCTTCATTTTTCATATCTAGTCTACCTCGAAGTCTCTTACTGTCTCTCTTTCTCTGAGTGATTCTTCGACGTTTTGCGATTGTTCGATGGACCTTTCTTTTGAGATGGCATTGCTTTGGATCGCAGCATTCCTCCTCTGGATCGCAGCATTCCTCCTCTGAGGCAAGCGCTGCGGCATGGGTTGCCGCAAGGGCCCGTTTCCTGTCAGCTCAAGAGGAAACTCCCGCCCGGAGGAGAGACGAAGAAGTGTCAACTCTGCAGCTGCTCCAGCAATGACAACGCATGGAGCCAATATTCAAAGCACCAGGCAAAGGGGAGCCGTTGTCAGAACTGTTCCCAGATGGTGCCCAGGTTGCACGTCTTTTTTTGTTCTTATTTCTTCGGGAAATGACCTTCTTATTTGAAGACAGGCTCAACGAAATAATCAAATTTGATTTGAGGTAGCAGGCATGGAGAATGAGGAAGCATGTTGCAACGTGTGATCATTCCGTGTTGGGAGAGGGTCCAGAAATGATGCAACCGTCCCGCAATTTGAATAATGTCGTGTGCTCTGCCCACTTAAGGTAGACTCACTCGTGGCTGAACGGTGGTTTGGCAGCGACGTGGTCTCTTCCTCCCTAGTCTGGAAATCACCCAAGCTGCGGGAGATTGCCAGCCGATACTCTCCAATTTGGAACAACCAAAGCGCATGTGACCGTTTGGTACAGCATTTGACAAAGAAGACCTCGAGCCACGAGTTGCACCAGTCGAGAGTGATGAGGGTATCTGAGTGTCCAATGGACCTTGTGCCCACCGAATCCTGTACGCAATTGGATTCTTTTTCGTCTATTTGCTTGACTCTTGACATGCTTTTTCACGTCACGGTGTTTGAAACAGTGACACGCATTGCTATTGTTTTTTAATGAAACGTCCTGCCAAGGACTTGACTGAAGTGGAGCCAGGCGAGGAAGAGATAGAGTTCGAAGGTGTGCGCTATGTTCAACGGCGTGCCACGAGTCTGTTCCCCCCGTCACTCGCTTTAATATTTCCACGTTAGCCATCTAGAGCGTCATTGCGTACTTTTTGATGTAAAGCAACGGGGTCATGGATAGGGATGGGGGTTCATCTCACCATGGCATAATCCGAGGGATCGGTGCAAGCGGTTGGAGACTGCAATTGAGCAAATTCTCCTCCAAAAGAGAAAAAGTGGCGACCAGATTGCCAAAGACCTCTGGAGATCCGCAGGCTTTGATTCGCTGTGTTTGTTGCTGTCCGTCAAACACTGCAATGTCTTGAAGCGCACGGTCGGCCACTTGCCAGCCATGTCCAGGATTTCAACACAGTAAGATGTGAAATCATTTCCAACGCCCAGACCCCAGTGCTTTAGTGTGAGCTGAAGTAGCGGCGGAGGGGTGGGCCTCTGATCCAGCCATTCTTCTTGAGGCGTTGCCGTGTGAGCCAGATTATTATTTGCCAGTTGCCAGAGAGGTCACAAGATCCTCTCACCTTCTCACCTTCGAGCTCAGCGAGTTGAAAGGGCATCCTTATGTTCCTCACAAGTCAACCACTGTAGCGTCAGAATTGGCTATCGCATATCCAAGGTCCTCTTAAAGGAGCCACTGTCCACTGGTGCGTTCACAGCCGTCACAAGTCAACCGCTGTAGCGTCAGAATTGGCTATCGCATATCCAAGGTCCTCTTGAAGGAGCCACTGTCCACTGGTGCGTTCACAGCCGTCTACACCTCAACTGTGTTGCGGCCTTCTGGGGACAATGGAGAAGGAAAGAACTACAAGCTCATCATCATCATCATCATCATCATCATCATCATCATCATCATCATCATCATCATCACTATGACGGACCATGATCAGGATAATTTTATGAGTAAATCCGTTGACATTTCATGCTTTGACCCATCCCGGGTGAGGCCAACGGTTTCCCAACTTGGTGCGGAGTCGCAGCGACTGCTTGGGGTGCTGGTTGTCCAGATATGGTTGGATGATTAAATATTTGTTGGATGTTTTCCCCTGTGATGGATAGTAACGCTTAACACAGCTGGGGGTGATGGTCAAAATAGCGACCCCCCCAAATCATCCAACGTAAGCAATTTATAGGTAATAAAACCAGCCTTTTTTGGGGGATCCCATATTTTGAGATATTCCCATCATGGTAAATAGGCGCAAACAGGTCTTGAAGACCGCGACCTGAGGGGGCGGCGCCTCCACCAGCTACTGACAACAGCAGGTTGTGGCAGTTTTTGGCTGGCCACAGAGGACCCAACTTCAATCTACGTGGCCAGGATTGTCTATGAGCCGTGAGCCTGGAAAACCCATGAAAAGTTTCATCCACCAAAGGGGTTGCTGGTATATCTTCATTTCTCTTGGTGATCTCCAGATAACTCCAGGTTTTACTTGCTTGGGATATTCCATGGCTCCACTTGTTCCGCAGGTTCACATCTACCAGGTGGATTTTCGTAGTCAACTCAGTTTGGGACTGAAGATTCTTGATAGATACGAAGAACATTCCAACATTATCCTCCTTTGAAATCATCCCAACGTAGATTCTAAATATGTTGATTGCGCGTGTCCTCGTGATGCCAAAGATTTTCACTCCGTCACTTGCCGTCCCTAGGTGTTCCAGGTTACGTGAAGCTGAAGGTAGGGCACTGAGAGCTGAAGAACCTGTGCAGAGGAAGCTTCCTCAGCAAGAGCGCTTCAGAGATAGATTGAAGAACTGTTATTATTGTGTTTGTAGATTTTTATTTTCATCATTCCAAGAAGAGCGTTTTGAACACCATCTCATTGTTTAAAAACATGGGAATGCCAGATAAAAACAGTCTCCCGTGGCAGGCGCGCAGTCTCCCGTGGCAGGCGTACAGTCTCCCGTGGCAGGCGTATAGTCTCCCGTGGCAGGCGAACAGTCTTCCGTGGCAGGCGTACAGTCTCCCGTGGCAGGCGTACAGTCTCCCGTGTCCCGTGGCAGGCGTACAGTCTCCTGTGGCAGCCTTCCGGTCTTCCGTGGCAGGCGTACAGTCTCCCGTGGCAGGCAAACAGTCTCCCGTGGCAGGCGTACAGTCTCCCGTGGCAGGCGTACAGTCTCCCGTGGCAGGCGAACAGTCTCCCGTGGCAGGCGTGCAGTCTCCCCTGGGCGAACAGTCCCCCGTGGCAGGCGCACAGTCTCCCGTGGCAACAGTCTCCCGTGGCAGGCGTGCAGTCTCGTGTGGCAGGCGTACAGTCTCCCGTGGCAGGCGAACAGTCTCCCGTGGCAGGCGCACAGTCTCCCGTGGCAGGCGCACAATCTCCCGTGGCAGGCGCACAGGAGGAGAACAGTCTCCCGTGGCAGGCGTACAGTCTCCCGTGGCAGGCGAACAGTCTCCCGTGGCAGGCTGTTTTTTTATTTATGACCAACTGAGCAGTTTGTCAACGACCAATCCTGCATTGACAACTCGTTAGATGAAATGCCTTAACGGGGCCAACTACTTCAGGCCATTTCTGGTGCCATCGCCTTGGGAGTTGGAAGCCACCAGCAATCCGCCGGTCACCGACTGAGTGGACCAGATTCCGGCTGCTTTCACATATTTTCACGTACCTGGATTTGAGCCATGGTAACATCCTTGCCAACTAATTCATCTGACTCTTTTCTAGTCACGTTTTGGCATAGTTTGGTTCTTCGTGGGATTGACAACTCGTTAGATGAAATGCCCTAACGGGGCCAACTACTTCAGGCCATTTCTGGTGCCATCGCCTTGTGAGTTGGAAGCCACCAGGAATCCGCCGGTCACCGACTGAGTGGACTAGACCCCCGCTGCTTTGACATATTTTCACGTACCTAGATTGAGCCATGGTAACATCCTTGCCAACTAATTCATCTGACTCTTTTCTAGTCACATTTTGGCATAGTTGGGTTCTTCGTGGCATTGACAACTCGTTAGATGAAATGCCTTAACGGGGTCAACTACTTGAGGCCATTTCTGGTGCCATCGCCTTCGGAGTTGGAAGCCACCAGCAATCCGCCGGTCACCGACTGAGTGGACCAGATTCCGGCTGCTTTCACATATTTTCACGTACCTGGATTTGAGCCATGGTAACATCCTTGCCAACTAATTCATCTGACTCTTTTCTAGTCACGTTTTGGCATAGTTTGGTCCTAACGATGGTATTGACAACTCGTTGACAGGCGCCTTTGACGTCCATGACTCTTGCTATCTTTGGTCGCCGCAGCCACCGCCTCAGTGAAATCGTCATGCCAGACCTTGACAGGTGATAGATCATTTGCGCTTTGGAAGGCCACGGTTCAAAGGTCAAGGTGTTTTTAACATCAAGCTTGGGACCAACCCTTACCGAAACTATGAAAGGCATGCGAATGATCTTGTTGAGACTGTTGACGATGACAATCCAGGAGATATGGATGCTTTCATTTCGGTGCTCACTAATTTTCCATCATAGATGCAGTGTGGTGCCATGACGATGTCCATTTCATTCAAAATTTCAGCTTCAGCTTGCTTAAGTTCTTCTAAAATTTTCATGAATAACCAACAGCCAATTCATACGTTTCCGGATTTCAACACATTCGGGTGAGTCATAGCGTCCGAAATCTCGAGCTCGCTCTCTTGCATATGGCTGCAGTTTTGATGTTCGGCTACTGTCACGGGGACAGTGCCGGATCATTTTTCTCTACCTGCAGAAGCAATTAAATAAGTCCAAAATCCCAATCAACCAACGGTCGATGATGTTCTGAATCGAGCTGCAATGCTAAACTGGCAAGCAAGGAACCTCAAGACAAAAGTGAGCACACTTTAGAGCATGTCGGCAGATGTCAGGAGTAAGTTCAGCAAGAATGCAACAAACACCAAGTAAACAGTTTCAATTGGAATGATTGAGCAGGTACACAACTCATTGGCTTCCCAATTCTTGATCTGCGTTGTGCAATGTCATGGTCGCACTACGGTTTCTTGCCAGAAAAAATCGAAACAGATCTGGATCTCCGCGAACGTGTTCGCAGATGGGAGGTGGCAAGCGAAAAAAGCGTAATAAATTTAACGAAAGAGTACATTGATAGACAGGGCCGACCAAGCTTGTATGGGACTTGTGGTGAGCACGACAAGTGCAAGTGCAGATACAAGTTCCAGGGCGAATCGGGCGAGATCCTGTGGAAGCCGCACTCTGCTGAAGCCGACCATGCTGCTGGCCCACGGGTTGCTCGCGCTGCTTCGAGCCACCCAGTTGCGAAGGCGACCATCCAACGAGTGAAGGCTCTGGCGCAAGATGATGGCCGCAAGCGGCCGCTGGAGATCAACATGTCCTTGACACAGCCATTGCCCGGAGAGGTCGTGCAGCGTGTGGTTGCCAAGCAGCGGAAAAGTTTGCAAGGCTCGGAGCGAAGGATGAACGTCAAGGAGCTGCAGGAGTTTCTGGAAGCTCATCATTGCAGCTTGCAAAGCCACACTATCCCAGACACAGGCTTGGTGACGTTGCACCATGACATCCGAGACTGCTACATGGCAATGGTTTGGACGTTTGGCAACCTAATCAAAGTGTTGGCTGACGCGCTGACGAAAAATCCGCAGAATCTGGGACTCGTTGGCCAGGCTGACTATTCTGGGCAAGTCAGTTGGTCCAATTCTCGCATCTGCGTTATCGGATGCCAGATGTACCATCGGGATTCCGACGTGGACAGCAAGCCCGAGAACAGGAGATGGAGGAAGACTCTCTTACCAATATCTTTCATCATGAACCCTTTCGAAGATAGTGACCATTACAGGCTCGGTTTCTGCTGGGCAAAAGCAATCATTGTCAACGTGTGCTCTTCCAGAGGGTTGGATGTTCCTTCGCCAATATTCCATGCTGTGCATGGCGACTGGACGCGCGCCTTGCAGCGCGAGTACACTGAGCCGCTTGGTGGCAGCAGACAATAATATTAAGCAAGGACTTTCATCCTATGAATGGCTTTGCCGCCGGTTAAGTCAATTCAATGCTTTGCGGCAATTGCTTTATCCGATGGATGCCACCTGGGTCTTCTATAGTCTCACCTCCTGGTAAAATCAAGTGGGAGTGTATATCTAGGACCAGTCATCAAGTCAGTGATGGCCTTGACCGAATTGCCATCCTTTCTGTTTCTGCTTAGACGGCTTCAGCTTTGGAATCAATTCTTGCCGAATCAACAGCTGCAGACGCTTCACTTCATCCGCCACATGGGTTTGGATGCTTTTCGCATTGCATCGTCGCTTGCGCCCGGTGAATCAACTGAGGTTCACAGACAACGTCGTCTGCGACCTGGAGCACCTGTACAGACACATCAAGGGCAGGGAAGATCTTGGTATGAGTCTTGGCCAAGTCGTAGTCTGAAAGAAAACGTCGCAGTGCGACTCCTGGTCGTTGTCCTCTTGCTTTCATATTCAAGTTTTGGTGTGACAACTAATATTTGCGCCCATGCATCTTTCCGTGGCCTAACAACTGTTAATTTTTGATTTTTACGCATGTATTTGAGATTGAGGCACATGCCCTGTTTTTCCTGTGTTCTTGAATTTGAATTGAGGAACCCTTTCGCTTTTTGCAAGCAGTGCAGAATGTGCGCTTTTTTGCCTACAGTTGCAATGGCTGCGCTTTTCGTCAAGCACATGATCCGCAACCTGTCAGACTCCTTCAAGAACTACTTTCTACGCAACTGCTGCAGACCGAAATTCGTCAACGGCCAGGAGCTGCACATCCCTCTTTTCTACGCTGGTGACGGGGGAGTTGCCCGTGCAGGTCATGGTCCCAGTCAAAACGCAGCCGAAGAAGCCATCCAAATTTTGAAGGCCGTGGTCAACGCCAAGCCGCCATCAGAAAGAGAGCTGCTGGAGAAGCTGACGCGCAGATATGAAGTGTGCACGTCAGCCCCAACCAATGCGCATGGATTTCTCGGACCTTCACAAGAGATTGTGTTCTCGCCAATCGCTGTGGATCAGTTCTCACCGGACATCTATTCCGGCGATGGTCGAATTTGGAAGTCATTGGGAGAACAGGTCTGGCACCCATCAGCCGCTGCCATCCTCAAGGCCCACCAAAAGACCAAAGCCTCCATCGTCACCGTGCATAAGAAATTTCACATCATGAATCAGGGACTTAAAGACAGGGTTTAGATCAGTAGGGTTTAGATTGG